>CM031587.1:1905269-2402518 GCA_018467065.1 Ephestia elutella | reverse complement strand
CGCTATAACAAAGGCCATTCGTTGTGGAGTAAATAAACAATTTTTAATTTTTTAATAAAAGAAAATAAAGTTTGTCTCCGAACGTAAGCTGGAAGTTAGGTTCAGGTTATTTTTTTTATGACCGCCCGGAAAAACTTGAGGGCAGAAACTAAGTTGGGTTCGGGTTATTTTTTTACGACCACCCGGAAAGACTTTGAGGGCGGAAAAGAAGTTAAGTCCAGGTAATTTTTTTTTCACCACCCGGAAAGACTTTGATGGCGGACTTTCCGGTGGACTTTCCGGGTGGTGAAAAAAAAATTACCTGGACTTAACTTCTTTTCCGCCCTCAAAGTCTTTCCGGGTGGTCGTAAAAAAATAACCCGAACCCAACTTAGTTTCTGCCCTCAAGTTTTTCCGGGCGGTCATAAAAAAAATAACCTGAACCTAACTTCCAGCTTACGTTCCAGTCAGCCTTGATTAATAATTTACCTATAGTAGGTACGTTTGTAAAATGATGTTTTTGTCAAGAGAGTTATTTGATGAAATAAAACTTTATAAAATAAAAGTTTTATACTCGATACATTTGTAGAGTAAAACATTTATGAAACAAAAAGTTTGTAAAATGAAACGTTTTTAAAATAACGAGTTTGTAAAATGAAACATTTTTAAAAATAATAGTTTTTTAAGTGAGAGTTTATAAAGTGATGGTTTGTGAAAGGTTTTTGGTGAAACATTAGTGAACCCATACAAACACCGTAATTTTTTTTTAATTTTGACGTTTTGTATGACGGACACCGTAATTTTCAAATCATGCTACCGTACTTTGAATTCTGTACATGGCAACACTGCGAAGAATTGGGATTTATTTATCAACAATAACTACCATAGATAAGAATATGTACTAACGTAACAACTACCTCCTAACCTAACAACAAGGCGGATTTTCACCGTTTGTTATTTATGTTGTAAAACAAACCTTTTGTACTGTGTGTTTACACAGTATCTACAGGAAAGTAAGACCGAGAGCAAAGTGATTTGTTAAGAAAGAACTGTTGAAATGCCTGACGCAGTAGCCGCCTGTCGCGTCTGTCTGGCGGTGGAAGTGCGGTTGTTGACCATCGCCGGCTCGCTGCAGCTGGTGTACGAGAGGATCACTAACAATGCTGTTAGTACAACCGCTAACTTTTCATATTAAGCTCATAATTAGTTAAAGAATCAAAAAATTTTGTTTTAAACATTTCAGCTGCACACGTCCGACGGCAGGCCCGTGGCGGCGTGTTATATCTGTTACGCTCAGCTCAACAAGTGCCGCAAGTTGATACGGACTTCTGCATTGGCAGAGAATGTGCTGAATGATATACTGCACAGACAATCAGAGGTAGAAAGTTCAATTTCCTTTCAATCTTATAAAATTCTACTAAGTACATGTATTTCATTTATTTGTATATTACAGGTAACTGAAACATCAATATCCCAGATTGACCGCATGGCCCTCGGACTATGTGGGTCGCTGAGATGCTGTGGAGTCGAACACGACGATAGTGAAGTACCGACCCCCATTGTTATCAAAGCTGAGCCAAAGTCAGATATTGTCAAGACCGAGTTTCAAAATGAGGACTCATATGGTATGTGCTATTCGGATACTCAAATCAATCATTCAATGCTATTTCCAAGATTTGATATCTGTTCAGTATAAAATACTTGTGCATTATACAATGTGTTACTATATGCCTGAGCAGCATAACTATGTTCCAAATGAAGGAAATTTGTCCATTGTGCAGAAAGCATGTCTACAAGCCCTCCGCAGCCAGCAGCCGATGTCTGTGACACGGAATGTGACTCGGATGAAGACCCACCCAGTCTGTTACAGCCGCGTGATACAGAGGTGGCCACGACTGAGCAGGGAGAGTTTGGGGAAGGTAAGTTTTTCTCTTGTTTCAGCTCTATAAGAACTTTTATGATCCAACAGTTGTGGTTGCTTCTCTTACATAGTTTCTATGCAACTAAACAACATTATGATTATCAAAACATAAAATAAAGTTCCCAACGGAGTATGTCTGTCTTAAAGTCAAATACCACTGAATGTTTATGATGCACATGAGTCTTATAAACATAGTTTTATTGTTTACAAAAAATTTTTTGCCAAGTCTGGTTTGCAGAGGTAGGTGCCTCTTACCATTTTATTAAAATGAAATAGCAATTATTTGCTGCAAACATGTAAATGACCCCTTTACGCTAGTGGGCCAGGTAAACACTTTGCGGAACACTGAACTATGGTAATGTTTAAATTAAAATAACCATTGCCAGATGTCGCTCCAGCGCAGACGTCGTGCGCGTGTGGCACACGGAGACAAGCTGAAGGAAGCACAACCAACAGGACACAGCGCGAGTCTCCACAAGAGACAACAACTCCCACTGCTTGGGGACCACACCAGTGCCATGTTTGTCAGAGGCGGTTTACACGTGCTTCAAATATGATGAAACATTATAGAACTCACACTG
Source organism: Ephestia elutella (assembly GCA_018467065.1). NCBI lineage: Eukaryota > Metazoa > Arthropoda > Insecta > Lepidoptera > Pyralidae > Ephestia > Ephestia elutella. Next base: position 2,400,037 of record CM031587.1, on the reverse strand, counting down.
GGGAGAAACCATTCCAGTGTGATGTCTGTGATCATCGCTTTAATCATAAGCATCATTTATTACGACACTTGATAACTCACGCTGAGGAGAAAGCATTCCAATGTAATGTCTGTGATCGTCGCTTTAATCAAAAGTATCATTTATTACGACACTTGAGAACTCACACTGGGGAGAAACCATTCCAATGTAATGTCTGTGATCGTCGCTTTAATCAAAAGTATCATTTATTACGACACTTTAGAACTCACACTGGGGAGAAACCATTCCAATGTAATGTTTGTGATCATCGTTTTAATCAAAAGTCTAATTTATTACAACACTTGAGAACTCACACTGGGGAGAAACCATTCCAATGTAATATTTGTGTTCATCGCTTTAATCAAAAGTCTAATTTATTACAACACTTGAAAACTCACACTGGGGAGAAACCATTCCAATGTAATGTGTGCCAATGTTGGTTTAATCGAAAGCAAGTCTTATTGAAACACTTGAGAATTCATTCTTCCTCTTCGCGTGTCGATTGCAAAACAAAAGTTCATAGTGGTGAGAAACCATTTCAGTAAAATGTCTCTCGAAGGCCACAACAAGAGATCTCTCTCATCAAGTCAAATTAGAACGAACTCACACTGCTGAGAAATCCTTAGAATTGTCAACGTGGAATTATTCAAAATTAGACTAGCAGTGTCCACGACTTCGCTCGCGTTGACAAACTAACATTAAAATAGTGAAGTGATGAAGTATAATTTTTATTTTTAAAACGATATTTGAAAGTATATTGTACTGTATTCATTCAGTATCATAATATGATTCAATCCTATATATTTTATTGAAGATGTGATATTAATAAAGAAGTCTAACGCTGACACTAGTAATCATTTGCTCCTTTTTTATTTTTTTATTTATTTAACTTCTTTACAAAAAACATGTAAATGGCGGACTTAGGGTCGATTTCACCAAACAAGACTTTACACGAGAATAGCTATCCACGAAATAAAATTATTCTTAGATTTAATTATTGGATAACTTCGTCCACGTTTCACCACTCTACACTGGAGTAAATTTACTCTCGGATGAATTTGAATGATTGAAATGAATGACTGTATAAGCCACCCAAATTCAATAGTTCGTTTCTCCTTTATTAAAATAAGTGTATTGCGTATTATTTTGTTCGGCAGGGTTATATGTCAAAACTGGAAAATGACATCTCTTTCGAAGTAACAGCTGACAGCCTGGCGGTGGCGGCCATGTTTAACCAAGGAACCCTCAAAATCGGGAGTATAAATATTATCCCTCGGTTATCTATTTATTCTTAGGTTAAGTTGTTGGTGAAATGTAAAATTTGCTGTCCCAGGATTAACTTACGTCATTATTCTTGGAATAAGACTTATCTAACTTTGGTGAAATCGGCCCTTAAAGAAGCCGGAGTAGAGATGGGCGCTTGGATAAATTTCGGGAAGGTAAAAATGGGAAAGAATGGGTAAAAATTAATTTATACCCGATATTTTTTATTTATACCGGGTAGAAATTATAATGAAAGTAAATTATCCTTATTTACTTTAAACTGGTGAAATAATAATTAAAGTATAATTATTAGGTATGTTTTGGTTATAAGGAAGATAAATAACTGGTTGTTTTCGGTTCAAATATTAAAAAAAAGCAAAAACAACATATTTAAAATCTTATGTATTCAAATAATATTATGAAAATAATGATGCATATTCAGTACTAGCTGTCGCCCGCGGCTTCGCCCGCGTGAGTTTCGCTTAGATGAAAAATCTCTTTTGAAGCTTTTCATCAGATGTTCCAGATTTTCAATTTTAATACGTCAGCAGAAAATGCTCATCAGGTTGAACGACTTTTATTAAGGCGCCATTTCCATATATGTTATAGTTTAGCTGGTCTCTTGCAGTTCTTCATCAGATGTTCCAGATTTTCAATTTTTATACGTTATCAGAAAATGCTCATCAGGTTGAACAACTTTTGTTAAGGCACCATTTCCATATTTCTTATAGTTTAGCTGTTCTGTTCAGGTTCTTCATCAGGTGTTCCAGTTTTCAAAATAAATTATAGCCTATATGTTTCCCAGGCTTAATAGCTATACAACAAAAAAAGTTTCATTCAAATCCGTCCAGTAGTTTTTGCGTGAAACGCGTACATACATACAGACAGACAGACAGACAAGAAATTCCAAAAAAAAATTTTTGCTTTCTATTATTCTTTTTAAGTGTCCCTCTATCCATTTCAGTCAAAAATACTAAATGTACAGACAAAATATTTTTACTGTTTTATTATATGTATAGATATCGATGTTTCAAGTAGTATTAACAAATAAAAAATACATCTTCAATTGTATTATAGACTAACTTTTGCCCGCGGCTTCGCCCGCGTGAATTTCCCACGGGAACAGTGCTTTTTCCCGGGATGAAAAGTATCCTATGTCCTTCTCAGTACTTTTAACTATGTGTATGTGAAACAGGGAGATTAAGTAGATAAAGCGTGAAGAGGTAACAAACAAACTCACTTTCGCATTTATAATATTGGTTAGGATTTGGAGCTAACTTCGCAATATTTTTCTATTGAGAAATTTTTATGCAATCGTGTTTTGAGAGAGTTAATAATTAAGTTTGCTGCATTTTAATTTCAAATTCAGTTTTTCATTATTACAGACATTCGTGTAAAGCAATCTGGCCTAGTACGGCGGCGGGCCTTACGATTCGATGATCGCCTAGCCGTTCAATAGAATTCCGGCATTTGGCAAACTTGTTCGTCGCCCCGGCATAACATTTATTGTCTAAAACCAGTTGGCTGCGAACGAGTCATAATTAAGATATATCTTGTCAGGTCTTTTTTGACCGAGCGAGCGCAGCGAGCGAAGCATCTCAGTTTCTTGAACTTACGTTGGGGCTAACTCAATCTGTGTGATTTGTCCGTATATATTATTATTATTTATATTATTTCGAGACAAAAAAGGCAGGTTTCAGTTTTATTAGTGGTATTGACTCTTCTGAGCCAGGGACACTGTAAAATATCGATTATTTTGTGGAAGGGCTCGCGAGGTCTACTGTTCTCACAGAACCACTAGTGTAGCCAAAACGTAAATTGTACACTTTATAAGTATTGTTTTTACACTGTACTTAATTTAAAAACTGAATATGTGCTTAAACACTTTATTTCATAATAAATCTTAACGATATATTATAAAATATCGTAATTACAACCATTTTAATTGATTTTAATTTTTACCCGGTGTAAATTAAAAATTCCTGCGAAAAATGGGTATAAATGGATAAATTTCCGAGTCTCGGAAATTTATCGGGTAAATGCCCATCTCTAAGCCGGAGGCTTTTTCTACCAGTCAACCAATAGGTGATGCAGAGAGAAAAGATATCATTTTGGGGTGAGTGCAAATGAGCAAGCCCTTTGCTTTTACAAAAACACTTAAAAAGACAAGAAAAACTCACAGTAAGTTTAGTTACTGATTGCCAATATAGTAAGTTTTACGAGATAAATATGTTTTTAGGGTTGTGGCGACGTTTCGTAGCCGTAGCACCATGGAACGCACCACATATTAGACAGATGATGACAGACAGGGTTGCCAACTGTACGAGGTTCCTTGTTTGTTCCTCATACAAATACGAGATTATGGTCATCAGTACGAGGTCGCTATCAACCTCGTACAATTATACCAGATAAGTACTGCGATTTGCAACATCATAGCTTAATAAATTTTAATGTACGAGGTTTGAAAGTCAATAAGTATACGAGATTTTCAGCTGCAGATGTACCAGGGATCTCTGTTTTTTGTTGGCAACCCTGATGACAGATGTCAAGTAGACAGAAACTTGTGAACCAATAAACTAAACGTTCATAGCAAGGAAGTTATATCTACTTCCTTGGTTCATAGTCATAGTACAACACTGTGGTACAACAGTCAACAGAGTAAATCAACATTATCATATCAACCTCCTAACAACAATGCAGATTAAATAAACAACATTCACCCAGTCCATTATTTAAGTTGTAAAACCTTGTGTAAAACACACAGTATCTACAGGAAAGTAAGACCGAGAGCAAAGTGATTTGTTAAGAAAAGAACTGTTGAAATGCCCGACGCAGTAGCCGCCTGTCGCGTCTGTCTGGCGGTGGAAGTGCGGTTGTTGACCATCGCCGGCCCGCTGCAGCTGGTGTACGAGAGGATCACTAACCATGCTGTGAGAACAACCGCCAGCTCTGCATATTAAGCTCATAATTAGTTTATTTGAAGAATCTAAATGTTGTTTTAAACATTTCAGCTGCACACGGCTGACGGCAGGCCCGTGGTGGCCTGTTATATCTGTTACGCTCAGCTCAACAAGTGCCGCAAGTTGATACGGACTTCTGCATTGGCAGAGAATGTGCTGAAAGATATACTGCACAGACAATCAGAGGTAGAAGGTTCAATTTCCTTTTAATCTTATAAAATTCTACTAAGTACATGGATTTGATTTATTTGTATATTACAGGTAACTGAAACATCAATATCCCAGATTGACCGCATGGCCCTCGGACTGTGTGGGTCGCTGAGTTGCTGTGGAGTCGAACATGACGATGGTGAAGTACCGACCCCCATTGTAATCAAACCTGAGCCAAAGTCAGATATTGTCAAGACTGAGATTGGAAATGAAGACTCAGATGGTATGTGCTCTGTGGATACTCAAATATATCACTCAATGCTATTTCCAAGATTTGATATCTGTTCAATATTAAATACTGTGCATTCATACAATGTGTTACTATATGCCTGAGCAGCATAACTATGTTCCAAAAGAAGGAAATTTGTCCAATGTGCAGATAGCATGTCTGCGAGCCCTCTGCAGCCAGCAGCCGATGTCTGTGACATGGAATGTGACTCGGATGAAGACCCCCCCAGTCTGTTACAGCCGCGTGATACAGAGGTGGCCGCGACTGAGCAGGGAGAGTTTGGGGAAGGTAAGTTTTTCTCTTGTTTCAGCTCTATAAGAACTTTTCTGATCCAACAGTTGTGGTTGCTTCTCTTACATAGTTTCTATGCAACTAAACAACATTATGATTATCAAAACATAAAATAAAGTTCCCAACGGAGTATGTCTGTCTTAAAGTCAAATACCACTGAATGTTTATGATGCACATGAGTCTTATAAACATAGTTTTATTGTTTACAAAAAATTTTTTGCCAAGTCTGGTTTGCAGAGGTAGGTGCCTCTTACCATTTTATTAAAATGAAATAGCAATTATTTGCTGCAAACATGTAAATGACCCCTTTACGCTAGTGGGCCAGGTAAACACTTTGCGGAACACTGAACTATGGTAATGTTTAAATTAAAATAACCATTGCCAGATGTCGCTCCAGCGCAGACGTCGTGCGCTGGCACACGGAGACAAGCTGAAGGAAGCACAACCAACAGGACACAGCGCGAGTCTCCACGAGAGAAAACAACTCCCACTGCTTGGGGACCACACCAGTGCCATGTTTGTCAGAGGCGGTTTGCACGTGCTTCAAATATGATGAAACATTATAGAACTCACACTGGGGAGAAACCATTCCAGTGTGATGTCTGTGATCATCGCTTTAATCATAAGCATCATTTATTACGACACTTGATAACTCACGCTGAGCAGAAAGCATTCCAATGTAATGTCTGTGATCGTCGCTTTAATCAAAAGTATCATTTATTACGACACTTGAGAACTCACACTGGGGAGAAACCATTCCAATGTAATGTCTGTGATCGTCGCTTTAATCAAAAGTATCATTTATTACGACACTTTAGAACTCACACTGGGGAGAAACCATTCCAATGTAATGTTTGTGATCATCGTTTTAATCAAAAGTCTAATTTATTACAACACTTGAGAACTCACACTGGGGAGAAACCATTCCAATGTAATATTTGTGTTCATCGCTTTAATCAAAAGTCTAATTTATTACAACACTTGAAAACTCACACTGGGGAGAAACCATTCCAATGTAATGTGTGCCAATGTTGGTTTAATCGAAAGCAAGTCTTATTGAAACACTTGAGAATTCATTCTTCCTCTTCGCGTGTCGATTGCAAAACAAAAGTTCATAGTGGTGAGAAACCATTTCAGTAAAATGTCTCTCGAAGGCCACAACAAGAGATCTCTCTCATCAAGTCAAATTAGAACGAACTCACACTGCTGAGAAATCCTTAGAATTGTCAACGTGGAATTATTCAAAATTAGACTAGCAGTGTCCACGACTTCGCTCGCGTTGACAAACTAACATTAAAATAGTGAAGTGATGAAGTATAATTTTTATTTTTAAAACGATATTTGAAAGTATATTGTACTGTATTCATTCAGTATCATAATATGATTCAATCCTATATATTTTATTGAAGATGTGATATTAATAAAGAAGTCTAACGCTGACACTAGTAATCGTTTGCTCCTTTTTTATTTTTTTATTTATTTAACTTCTTTACAAAAAACATGTAAATGTCGGACTTAAAGAAGCCGGAGTAGAGATGGGCGCTTGGATAAATTTCGGGAAGGTAAAAATGGGAAAGAATGTGTAAAAATTAATTTATACCCGATATTTTTTATTTATACCGGGTAGAAATTATAATGAAAGTAAATTATCCTTATTTACTTTAAACTGGTGAAATAATAATTAAAGTATAATTATTAGGTATGTTTTGGTTATAAGGAAGATAAATAACTGGTTGTTTTCGGTTCAAATATTAAAAAAAAGCAAAAACAACATATTTAAAATCTTATGTATTCAAATAATATTATAAAAATAATGATGCATATTCAGTATATCGATGTTTCAAGTAGTATTAACAAATAAAAAATACATCTTCAATTGTATTATAGACTAACTTTTGCCCGCGGCTTCGCCCGCGTGAATTTCCCACGGGAACAGTGCTTTTTCTCGGGATGAAAAGTATCCTATGTCCTTCTCAGTACTTTTAACTATGTGTATGTGAAACAGGGAGATTAAGTAGATAAAGCGTGAAGAGGTAACAAACAAACTCACTTTCGCATTTATAATATTGGTTAGGATTAGGATTTGGAGCTAACTTCGCAATATTTTTCTATTGAGAAATTTTTATGCAATCGTGTTTTGAGAGAGTTAATAATTAAGTTTGCTGCATTTTAATTTCAAATTCAGTTTTTCATTATTACAGACATTCGTGCAAAGCAATCTGGCCTAGTACGGCGGCGGGCCTTACGATTCGATGATCGCCTAGCCGTTCAATAGAATTCCGGCATTTGGCAAACTTGTTCGTCGCCCCGGCATAACATTTATTGTCTAAAACCAGTTGGCTGCGAACGAGTCATAATTAAGATATATCTTGTCAGGTCTTTTTTGACCGAGCGAGCGCAGCGAGCGAAGCATCTCAGTTTCTTGAACTTACGTTGGGGCTAACTCAATCTGTGTGATTTGTCCGTATATATTATTATTATTTATATTATTTCGAGGCAAAAAAGGCAGGTTTCAGTTTTATTAGTGGTATTGACTCTTCTGAGCCAGGGACACTGTAAAATATCGATTATTTTGTGGAAGGGCTCGCGAGGTCTAAGTATTGTTTTTACACTGTACTTAATTTAAAAACTGAATATGTGCTTAAACACTTTATTTCATAATAAATCTTAACGATATATTATAAAATATCGTAATTACAACCATTTTAATTGATTTTAATTTTTACCCGGTGTAAATTAAAAATTCCTGGGAAAAAATGGGTATAAATGGATAAATTTCCGAGTCTCGGAAATTTATCGGGTAAATGCCCATCTCTAAGCCGGAGGCTTTTTCTACCAGTCAACCAATAGGTGATGCAGAGAGAAAAGATATCATTTTTGGGGTGAGTGCAAATGAGCAAGCCCTTTGCTTTTACAAAAACACTTAAAAAGACAAGAAAAACTCACAGTAAGTTTAGTTACTGATTGCCAATATAGTAAGTTTTACGAGATAAATATGTTTTTAGGGTTGTGGCGACGTTTCGTAGCCGTAGCACCATGGAACGCACCACATATTAGACAGATGATGACAGACAGGGTTGCCAACTGTACGAGGTTCCTTGTTTGTTCCTCATACAAATACGAGATTATGGTCATCAGTACGAGGTCGCTATCAACCTCGTACAATGAGCGATTTTTCTGACAGCTAATTAAGAAAAAAAAATCAGTATAAAAAAGTCTCAACAGATAGCGTTTTATGAAAGCCGAGTCGTAATGATGGGTGAACCTATATGGTGCGCTTTTTCTTGTCAACCAGAGGCAGAAAAAAAATCACATAACAGTTTGACAGTTGCACAAATCACAATATAGATACTTTTAAGTTGTTTTTTTTTACTAAGTTTTTTTTTTTAATGCCAATCCCGTGAATTTTTTGCTTTTTGTATGGAACTTTTTCTCTCGCCTTTTACTAAGCGCCATCTATGAAGTCATCTGGAACTATTTCTTTTTTTAATTTGTGTCATGGAAAATCCCTCATTCTGTGGCTTCAGTGAAAACTGGTATAAGTCGAAAAACATAGTTTTGAGATAATCGAGTTTAAAGTTTCAAAAAATTCCTACTCATTTTGCATGAAAGTTTTTGCATTTTTGGTTTTTAATATTGATAGATAATAATTATAGTAATAAATTATTGAAACAAATACAGTTGTATGTTATCTCGTTTAAATGAAAAATAGAAAAATGTTGAGTTATATCAATTTACACAAAGAAAAAATATCATTTTTTTTCGTGCATATGGATATAAATTGCCTTGTAACTATTTACACAATCTAGTTTGAATTGGTGTTAAGTGTTATAGATTTACTTTTTTGATAGAAAACAGAATCATCTAAGTAATTTAGTAGAAAGTCACAAAACAAAACATATTAATTTCAGTGCAAGCTTTTATTATATGCAGGTTTTTTCAAAGTAAAGTCGAAAAAAAATGAATTATATCAGTAAACACAAGTTTCAGCACCCATAAATTGTGTGAAAAGGAATATAACTTTAGTTATATCGATTGAATTACGTTATTAATAAGTGCTAGATGGTATAATTCAAAACAGTAAATTTTTAATTTCACAACTATAACAAAGTAAGATTATGAAATTCGCCATTTTGAAAAATGTAAAAAAAACCTACAAAATTATGTGTTTACAATTTGTTTACTTAAAGTCTTGATTTGGTTACTGATATGGAGATGAAAGTGAAATAATATTATTATTTTCGATTACGTTACATTTGAATTTTCTATATAGTTTTCTTCTTAACTCTTTCTATTAGGGCACGATTGCAGTCTACTTCTATGTGAATATGACTGGCCATAAGAAATCTTTGCTCTGTATGCCAAAGTTGTGCTGTAGCATTATCGTACTGCTCTTATTTTGACCAGATGACAAATCAGAATAGATGCTTAAAAATGAACTTATTATTTGATATTTCCGTAACAATTTTTTTTTATTCTGTATATAGTCATAGAGAAACGAAGGAATAATGAGCACCTTGGACTCCAATAGTTAGTCTTTTGGAGGCTACAAGTGAAATATGCATTTTTAGACCTAAAAACTGCCAACCCAAAGTAAATATGTGGCTCTCTAGATGGAAAGCCGTCACCACAGTCAACCTTTATCATGCGTGCGTTGCCGACCGTGAATAAATCTTTTTACGCCTTTTTTGAAGTGTTCTGTGTTATTTTCTATAGGATAAACGCTATGACATGGAGCTTAATCCATAACTGAAAGAAGGAGGAAATTCCTTTTTAAGCGTTCTGTACTCAACGTTTTGAATTTGAACTACAAAGTATGAGGATGAACTCCCGAACGGTGGCTAGAGGGATAATGATAGAAAGTGGCAGTTGACATCATACATGTCAAACAGTTCTTCGAAATACAATCAATATATAAATGCCTTTAGTATTATAATCTCTCTCTCTTCAGTCGTATTCCTCATGACTAAGGGTCGTGGTCACACACAACGACTATCTGGGTAATTTTATGGAGTGGTTTGCCATTGCTTTCTCCATTTCACACACTAGTTGATAATCATTAACCAGAGTGCAGGTTTCCTCACGATATTTTCCTTCACCGGAAGCAAGTAGTGGTCGATGAAAACTAACTTAGGTACATGAGTCAGATTGGTACGAATCCTGCCTGTGCTTCATGAGTTTGTATATGAAGCACAGGCAGGATTCGTACCTGGGACCTTTGCAGCCACAGGCAGACGCCCTACCACTCGGCCACCACCGCTCCGAAGAATTAATTAGAATTATAATAGCCTAACACAATTTGTGGTTTAAGGATTATTGACAAATTTAAACAGCTCGTCACTGTATGAAGTCATCTGCGATATGACCTCCTGATATGTTTTTAATTTTTGTAATTTAGTACAGTAAAGTTTCAAATGAACAAAATAATAATGGGCAATTTGCTGGAAAGAGAAAAGTTGAAAGAAAGAAAAAAATCTTGGCTATGAAACATCTGAGAATAAAGATGGGATAGTGAACAGAGCTGAGACTGACAAGAAAGATTTGAACATGCTAATCGTTAACATTTACTACCTGGTTTTCCAAGTAGTGAGGTTAAAGAAGTAAGGAATCAAAAGGCTGGCGGGTTCTCTCCCTGCCAGCTGTATGGAAGCTGTTCTTCATATGCGGATGAACCTGTACCATATAAAGCAGCAGTCTTGCTGAGATGTTGTAGAGTACGTCTTTCTATTGAGCACACAAAGTTTTTGGATGCCAATTTTGCTTTGCTCAATAAATGACTACCAGAATAGACGTTGTCTCTAAGAATTTGGATGCAAAGAATTCCAATCCAATTGGGCTTACCCTAAAAATCTGGAGCCACTTATTACAAAAAAATGAGTGCCGAATGCGCAGACTTGTGTCTTAGAGAGGTTATTTAGTTTCACCAGGTTTTGTTGACACTATGTACCTATTTCGACGAGAAGGTGCTCAGACACAAGTTGGTCGCGGATTTCTTCAACGACAAAATAAGCAGTATTTGCCTAACGTTATATGGTCCATGTCGAACATGCTTCAAATGCTATCATCTGCGTAGCAATAAACACTTCCACTTGATAGCAGAAAAACAACATCTTCGCTGCGTTGAGAGGAAATTTACTTCCTTGAAGACTGAGATCGCGTATAGTGACTTTCATAAGCTAGAAATTTATCAATGTGTTGTTCTACCTCTATCTCCCCTCTCTTAGTCGCCTCAATAAGATTGTCGCTCTAACAAAAAGTACAACACAACTACATTATCATTTTGTACTTATGATTCCAATCGCTTTCTCCTCAAAACATATTATTGGCAGCGAAATGCAGAGAATTCGGCTGCAGTTGATGCAGTTGTATCAATAAACACCGAAATATTATTTTTTCTATTCTATTATTATTTGATACAATTCGAATTACTTACTATAAAACAGAATCTGATGCTTGTGTAAAATGATACATGATGAATTGTGTCACTATACACATAAAAAAATTCCGCTGATTTCGCACATTTTGTGATTCATGTGAAATTGTACCACTTTTCACTAATCTGTTCTACAACAATTGGATGTGATTAGTAATGTAAGTTCATAAATATCAGCATGCACGAATTTATTTCTTTATGTCAATTGATGTGTAAAATGCGTCGATTCTGTTTATATTAATTTACACTAAACAAAATTACAAATTCAGTTCAGTTTAATTTGTTTAAAATGCAATTACATATATTCAAATACACCAAATCTCGTGCTAGAGACTTAAAAAAACACATACTTATAACACTTTGCACGAAACTTAACTTTGGCATTTTAAGCCTTAGGAGTATGAGAATTAGACAGAAAAATTGCATTTTTTTTTCTGATTAAGAATATGTAAGAATATGAAAACCGATATAACTCGAGTTATATCGGTCTTCACTGAAGCCACAGAATTATACCAGATAAGTACTGCGATTTGCAACATCATAGCTTAATAAATTTTAATGTACGAGGTTTGAAAGTCAATAAGTATACGAGATTTTCAGCTGCAGATGTACCAGGGATCTCTGTTTTTTGTTGGCAACCCTGATGACAGATGTCAAGTAGACAGAAACTTGTGAACCAATAAACTAAACGTTCATAGTACAACACTGTGGTACAACCTCTGAGGTACAACAGTCAAAGTCAACAGAGTAAATCAAATCAACATTATCATATCAACCTCCTAATAACAATGCAGATTAAATAAACAACATTCACCCAGTCCATTATTTAAGTTGTAAAACCTTGTGTAAAACACACAGTATCTACAGGAAAGTAAGACCGAGAGCAAAGTGATTTGTTAAGAAAAGAACTGTTGAAATGCCTGACGCAGTAGCCGCCTGTCGCGTCTGTCTGGCGGTGGAAGTGCGGTTGTTGACCATCGCCGGCTCGCTGCAGCTGGTGTACGAGAGGATCACTAACCATGCTGTGAGAACAACCGCCAGCTCTGCATATTAAGCTCATAATTAGTTTATTTGAAGAATCTAAATGTTGTTTTAAACATTTCAGCTGCACACGGCTGACGGCAGGCCCGTGGTGGCCTGTTATATCTGTTACGCTCAGCTCAACAAGTGCCGCAAGTTGATACGGACTTCTGCATTGGCAGAGAATGTGCTGAAAGATATTCTGCACAGACAATCAGAGGTAGAAGGTTCAATTTCCTTTTAATCTTATAAAATTCTACTAAGTACATGGATTTGATTTATTTGTATATTACAGGTAACTGAAACATCAATATCCCAGATTGACCGCATGGCCCTCGGACTGTGTGGGTCGCTGAGTTGCTGTGGAGTCGAACATGACGATGGTGAAGTACCGACCCCCATTGTAATCAAACCTGAGCCAAAGTCAGATATTGTCAAGACTGAGATTGGAAATGAAGACTCAGATGGTATGTGCTCTGTGGATACTCAAATATATCACTCAATGCTATTTCCAAGATTTGATATCTGTTCAATATTAAATACTGTGCATTCATACAATGTGTTACTATATGCCTGAGCAGCATAACTATGTTCCAAAAGAAGGAAATTTGTCCAATGTGCAGATAGCATGTCTGCAAGCCCTCAGCAGCCAGCAGCCGATGTCTGTGACACGGAATGTGACTCGGATGAAGACCCCCCCAGTCTGTTACAGCCGCGTGATACAGAGGTGGCCACGACTGAGCAGGGAGAGTTTGGGGAAGGTAAGTTTTTCTCTTGTTTCAGCTCTATAAGAACTTTTCTGATCCAACAGTTGTGGTTGCTTCTCTTACATAGTTTCTATGCAACTAAACAACATTATGATTATCAAAACATAAAATAAAGTTCCCAACGGAGTATGTCTGTCTTAAAGTCAAATACCACTGAATGTTTATGATGCACATGAGTCTTATAAACATAGTTTTATTGTTTACAATTTTTTTTTTGCCAAGTCTATGGTTTGCGGAAGTACCATTACCATCTCTTACCATTTTATTAAAATGAAATAGCAATTATTTGCTGCAAACATGTAAATGACCCCTTTACACTAGTGGGACAGGTAAACACTTTGCGGAATACTGAACTATGGTAATGTTTAAATTAAAACAACCATTGACAGATGTCGCTCCAGCTCAGACGTGGTGCGCTGGCACGCGGAGACAAGCTGAAGGAAGCACAACCAACAGGACACAGCGCGAGTCTCCACGAGAGACAACAACTCCCACTGCTCAGAGACCACACCAGTGCCTTGTTTGTCAGAGGAGGTTTGCATATCCTTCACAAATGGTGATACATTATAGAACTCACACTAGGGAGAAGCCATTCCAGTGTGATATCTGTGATCATCGCTTTAATCATAAGTCTACTTTATTACGACACTTGAGAACTCACACTGGGGAGAAACTATTCAAATGTAATGTTTGTGACCATTGTTTTAATCAAAATTATGATTTATTACAACACTTGAGAACTCACACTGGGGTGAAACCATTCCAATGTGATGTCTGTCATAAAGCATTTGCTAGAAAACGGTATTTGATAATACACTCAAGAACTCACACTGAGGAGAAGCAATTCCAATGTGATGTCTGTCATAAAGCATTAACTTCTAAACGGAATTTAATAATACACTCAAGAACTCACACTGGGGAGAAGCAATTCCAATGTGATGTCTGTCATAAAGCATTTACTACTAAACAGTATTTAATAATACACTCAAGAACTCACACTGGGGAGAAGCAATTCCAGTGTGATGTCTGTCATAAAGCATTTACTTGTAAACAGTATTTGATAATACACTCAAGAACTCACACTGGGGAGAAGCAATTCAAATGTGATGTCTGTCATAAAGCATTTACTTGTAAACAGTATTTAATAATACACTCAAGAACTCACACTGGGGAGAAACCATTCCAATGTGACGTGTGCCAACGTCGGTTTAATCGAAAGCAAGTTTTATTGAGTCACTTGAGAATTCATTTTTCCTCTTCGCGTGTCGTTGGCAAAACAAAAATTCATAGTGGTGAGAAACCATTCCAGTAAAATGTCTCTCGAAGGCCACAACAAGAGATCTCTCTCATCAAGTCAAATTAGAACGAATTCACACTGCTGAGAAATTCTTTGAATTATCAACGTAGAATTATTCAAAATTATATAAGACTAGCTGTGTCCACGACTTCGCTCGCGTTGACAAACGCCCAAAACTAACATTAAAATAGTATAGTGATAAAGTATAATTTTGACATTTAACACGAAACGACATTGTATTGTTAAAAATTTTGTACTGTATGTATTCATTCAGGCATATAAACATTTAGGTATCTTAAATAGGTATATAAAGATGTGATGTTAATAAAGAAGTCTAACGCTGACACTCGTAATCATTCGCCCCATCCTCACAGTAAGTTCGAAATTATATGCGTTTCCAATGATCAATCCAAATGATTTTCTGATAGGTCAAATTAAGAAAAAAAAAATGATTTTGCGTGACTGAGCACAAACATCCTCACAAACTCACATCCAAACTTTCGCATTTATAATATTACTAGCTTTTGCCCGCGTGAATTACCCACGGGAACAGTGCTTTTTCCCGGGATGAAAGGTACCTATGTCCTTCTCCATACTTCCGCGAAATTTCAGGAAGATTGGTTCAGTAAATAAAGCGTGAAGAGGTAACAAACAAACTTACTTACTACTTGTCAGTGGTTTCGTTTCAGAGCTATGAGGAGCGCAAGTCACTGCACCGTTGCGAAAAATGAAACGTTAAGAGAAATGGTCAGTTTTAGTTCCTATTGGAAGAATGGTGTCTCCACAGGTGAAACGAGTTGGTCTGCCGGCTCTCAGCGGTTGTATTTCAGTTTATTTGTTGTAAAATCATAAAAAAGACATGGTAAGATTGTTATATGATAGGACAAGTAGGAAAGAACGGAGTTTAGTTGACTTAGTTTACTCAGTCCATTGCGTTGTGTAGTTCCTGTAATGCGCTAGGTACCTATTTGTTAAAAAAACAGCGATATTTTATAAATTCTGTCTTGCTATTTTCAATTTAGAATACACAGACCTTAATTTAAAACAACTGTCCTCCAGTCTTTTAATATTTCTTGTTTTATTAACACATTGAATCCTAAGCATTTCAATTCTTTTCCTTTGCAATATAACCTTTCTTTTGAGGGCATTATTATCCTCCGCTAAGTTTAAGTCCACGAGCAGATTCTGTACTTTATCTTTCAGGTTATCACGTTCAGAAATAACATTTTTATTCTCTTCAGTGAGCCTTCTTAATTTATCGGTTAAAGTTTCTAGTTTTTCGCGCCCATCGCTGACATTTTCATCTAGATTCATTGTACTTATGTCAAGTTTATATTTGGAGGTTATAATTCGAATTTTATCAGCGTATTCACTAATTCTCTCGCTGAGGCGTTTATTTTCTTTAGCCAATTCCTGTAATAGTTTATTGTCATTATTGGCGCTCTGAACATCATTGAAACTATCAATTAATTGTTCGTCTGACGCATTTTTAGACCGCTTTAGGTTAAATATTTCTCTTTCAAGATTATGATTTTCGATAATTAGAATTTGGTTATCAGCTTTCAACGTCTCCACTTCTTGTTGGAGTTTCAAGAACTGTTCTTTATAATCTTCTATTTCTATTTTGATGACCGGCGTGGTTGAGGACGGCTGTAACATACAACGAAAATTATTAATCTAGTGCCTACTAGTGTTGACTATCGATGGTATTGTCAATAGTATTGTGACCTTGAAAAATAGTCATACTATCGATAGGCCTATCGATACTATCGTGTATACGTGTCAATACTATCGATAGTATCGATAGCCAATAGTTTTCAATACTATTGATGATACCCAAAACTATCGATAGTATTGATTAGAAAACCTCAATAGTATCGATACTATCGATAGCATGACTATTTTTCAAGGTCAACTATCGATAATCAAACTATTGATAGTCCTGCAACGCTGGTACCTACCTATACATACAATGTTTTGTTCTTTCTCGGTTGTTTTAATAATGTTGAGGTTTACTCAATTACAATAAGTTCTTAATAAAAAAATGAGACATTATAATGATACAACATGCATCTACAATACAGATGACGTTGTTACATGCGTCCCTGTGTACCCGAGGTGGAGGCTGAAAATCAGTGGTTTGTTCTGAGAGCAAACATATTGCTGAGCCTAAACCCATTGCTATCGCTGCGGCACAATATGTTTAATTTTCATGTTTTTATTTAATTTTTTGCCATACTGTTGTGTTTGTATTTCTTCTATTAGTGTAAATGTAACGTGTCTTTTTGATATCAATAAACATAAAAAAGGTCAACTATCGATAGTTTGACTATCGATAGTTGACCTTTTTTATGTTTGGCAACGCTAACGCTCACACAGGCTAGTGAGGTAAACGACTAAAGTAGGAGGGTGGAGAGATTGAATCTGACATTTCAAATAAAAATTCAATGTATATTCGTCCATATAGATTGTAAGACATATGTTGTAAAGTGACGTCTTTGGAGAAAATGCAGCAGTGGAGTTTGTTTCGCCGCCTCTTATCCACTTACGCTTTGGAGGCGGTGGTAACTTTAGCTTTAAGTAATTTTATGACGTCAACTAACTAAAAAACAAGAATATGACCATTTAAAAGTGCTATTTTTAAGCCTATTTAAATTGAAGTCTGTATACTGTCAACCCTGACCTGCGCGTGCGGAGGCTGCAGCGGGTCCCCGGCTGCGCGGGAGGGGGGCTCCTGCGGCAGCGGGGCGGGGTGCTGGGAGACACCACCGTCAGATCAATATACATATAATAAAACTGTAACTGGTCTGTGTCTGTACATCCTACTAATATTATAAATGCGAAAGTTTGGATGCGAGTTTGTGAGGATGTTTGTTACTCAGTTACGCAAAATCTACGGGACGGATTTTGATGAAACTTGGTATACAGGTGGAAAAATACCGAGAATAGCACATAGGGTACTTTTTATCTCGAAAGCCCCACGGGAGCGAAGCCCCGGGGCGCGGGTAGCAGGAGATATTTAAGAAAAAAACTAGGAGGGGTCTTTATAGGGCCAATAGAAGACACAACGATTTTTTTTAGAAATTTTGTCTGTCTTTCTGTCTGTATGTTTGTACGCGCATCACGAAAAAACTACTGGACCAAATTTGATGCGGTTTTCACTATTATATTGAAGAAGGTCTAACTTAAAATCTGGTGTAGGTTTCATCTCGATACGTCGCTTAGGACCAGAAATATTAACATTAGTAAATTACGCGTTCGCTGGCACAAGCTAGTAATTAATATAAGTACTACGTACAGAAAGGAAGCTCCCTCCCCTCCCGCAATATGCCGTGCCCCGCACTTCTCCCCCGTTGGTTTGCGGATTGGGACGCTATGCTATCTATGAAAACGCACGCTTCACGGATGTACAGTTTTATTTGTGGTAATAGTAAGTATAAATGACGCCCCGTTTCTATTAAGTGCCCTGCCAGTGCCGCCGTGGACAGACAAGTTAAAATCCATACTTCCATAAGAACATTACAACAATAGGTCAATACACCAATAGGTCTCACTGCTGGACAAAAGCCTCCCCTTATCTCTCCAACTACCTCCATCGCTCACTAGCTGCTGCCACCGCTTATCAAAGGTGCTAGTTAGGATTAGCTTGCTTACCTGTCCGTCATCATACTCGGCCTCCATCTTCACCTCGACCTCGTCCTGGTGATCCTCAGGGTCCGAGATGGGAATCACGCTTCTATCCCCAAAGTCTTGCGGTACCGACAACGGCCGAGAGGACCCCGGCTGATCCTGGAGACAAAAAAATATAAAATAAATCCAACTAGTCCTATCCCTCCTACATAGCTCGTAGAACAGATAGCCGCTGGGGCAGAAAAGTTGTCGAGTGGCGACCACGAACCGGAAGACGTAGTGTTGGCAGGCCTCCCACTCGGTGGACCGACGACCTGGTGAAGGTCGCGGGACGCGCATGGATGCGGGCAGCGCAGGACCGGGCGACGTGGAAATGTTTGGGGGAGGCCTTTGTCCAGCAGTGGACGTCTTTCGGCTGAGAGAAGAAGAAGAAGTTCTATCCTACTTCCTACTAGTCCTACTAGTATTATAAATGCGAAAGTTTAAATGTGAATTTGTGAGGATGTTTGTTAGTCAATCACGCAAAATCTACTGGATGGATTTCGATTAAAATTTGGTACACGGGTAGAAAAATACCGGGAATAGCACATAGGGTACTTTTTATACCGAAATTCCTACGGGAGCGAAGCCCCGGGGCGCGGCTAGTACAAAATAAATAATAGAATAAATATATACGGACAAATCACACAGATTGATTTAGCCCGCAAGTAAATTCGAGACTTGTGTTATGATGGGATACTAACTCAACGATACTATATTTTATAACAAATAAATAAGTGTATGATACAAACAATACAAATAAGTAAATCATCAATCAAATTCATTTAAAATAACTTGGTTTTTGTACACTGTTAGTAGTTAAGTTTTGTGTTTTAATCCTAACTTCCTAACTAATATTATAAATGCGAAAGTGAGTTTGTTACCTCTTCATGCTTTATCTACCGAACCAATCTTCCAGAAATTTCGCATAGATATAGCTGGAAGTACGGAGAAGGACATAGGGTACCTTTTATCCCGGGAAAAAGCACTGTTCCCGTAGGAAATTCACGCGGGCAAGAAATCCTAACTAATATTATAAATGCGAAAGTGAGTTTGTTTGTTTATTTGTTTGTTACCTCTTCACGCTTTATCTACTGAACCAATCTTCCTGAAATTTCGCATAGATATAGCTGGAAGTACGGAGAAGGACATAGGCAATTCATTCATAAATAACTAGCTTTCGCCCGCGTGAATTTCCCACGGAAACCGTGCCTTTTCCCGGGATGAAAGGTACCCTATGTCCTTCTCCGTATTTGGGTAAGGCCGAGAATTTTCCCACTTATTAACATTGAGTAACGTAGATACTTCTATGTTACGGTAACGTAGAAGTAACACGAATGTAACGAGTAAAGTATGTAAGGCCGATTTCATACTGCAGATTTCTGGAGATTTTTAAATCCTTTTCCCAATGTATATAGCCGTGAACGTAATTCTGCGTTCTCTCGTGTCAGCCTGCGTTCCAAGCGTCGTTGTGTATTTTGGTACATTAATGAGTCATCAGCTTGTTGCTTGCTCGAAACTTGTGATGTTGAGGGTTCATTTTGGGGCACAATTTTTTCATCATTTGCCTTTTTACACGACTGACCAAAAAAGGAGTGTTATGTTTTCAGGGTTCATGTATGTATGTATGTATGTAAGTTTCTTTATTCCACCATAAGTCCTGAACGGCTTAACCGATTTTGATGTGAGAGGTATTTTTAGATTCCTTGCATTCCTCCGAGTGACATAGGCTATATGACGTCACCATTTAAACAAAATGGCGGATTATATATGCGATAAATAGCAGACCAAAAAAATAAAATTTAATCAATCTTATCGAGTGGGGTATCAAATTGAAGGGCTTTAGAAGGCGATTTCAAAAATGTATATAACTTATATGTTTGTATGTACTTTTTGAGTAAAAACTCGTCAGTCGTGTTTTTTATTTTTAATAATTAGCTTGTTTCGATCTTCTTTCCATTTTTGACGTAATTTTTGTTTGTCCTCTTCAGTATAAGTACTCTTTTTTCTTTCATAGTGTCGTGCAGATCTTTCTTTGGACTTCCTTTTAGTTTCTTCATACTTGTCGGGGTTTTCGTTTTTCAGCTTTTGGCGATATTTCTTTTGTTTTTCAGCTGCAGTCATCGGCATCTGTGATATTGTTAATATATTTAAATCAAATAGTAAAACCATCATAACATCCCATTAAACGTCCACTGCAGGACAGGGAGCTCCCCCCAGAAAGCCAGAAAAAACGCGTAATCGGGGATTAGTAAAATATATTTATTAAACGCTGGATGTAAGGGACAGGTCGAGGCATGATTAACACTAGACAAAAGTTGCTTTGTATATATTCAATTACCTACTAACAAAAATATGGATGAATAATCTTAAATAAATTTAATATTATTATTATGATCAGACAATAAAACTGAACAGCTTTCGTACGAAACATATCACCAGAAGTTAAAAAAAATACCGCTCTTTTTTTTACGTTTGCGGTGATATGTTTCTTAGTGGAAGTTGTTCAGTTTCAAAGACTGATCATGCCTTTCTGTTGTAGGAAACCTGTCTCTAATACCTTGAATTTAGCGATCAAAACTCAATAAAAGGTTTTAAACGAATTCTTAAAAAATTAGGTTATTTTTCGCATGTGCTTGTAGTGCGTGCGTTGAGTAATATTTAGCCTTTACTCGCTGCATACCTATATCGCAGTGAGCCCAAGTCGCGTTATGCCTAGACCAAACGAGATGTAGGCGTATTGCGACTTAGGTCAATTCCGTTTTAGTTCATCAGCGAGATAGGCTTAGTGAGACTGAGGTTTATTGAGTTTTAGGTTAACAGCGAGTTAGGCTTAGTGCGACAAAGGTTTATTGAGTATTAGTTCAACAGCGAGATAGGCCTAGTGAGACTTAGTTTTATTGAGTTTTAGTTTAACAGCGAAATAGGCTTTGCGACAAAGGTTTGTTGAGTTTTAGTTCAACAACAAGATGTGAAAAATTATGAAATGAAAAATTATAAGTTAATTAATTGCTTAAAGTCATCTACAGATATTGGTTGTCGGTTGGGATAAGGTGAAGAGCCGAAAGAGTACTGAAATTTCGCATACACATAGCAAGAAGTTCTGAGAAGGACATAGCATTTCATCCCGGGAACAAGCTAATTATTTAAAAATAAAAAACACGACTGACAACTTACATAGCCTATGTCATTCGGGCTTATGCAAGGAATCTAACAATACCTCTCACATCAAAATCTGTTAAGCCGTTCAGGACTTATGGTGGAATAAAGAAATTACATACATACATACATACATACATGAACCCTGAAAACATAACACTCCTTTTTTGGTCAGTCGTGTAAAAAGCACTGTTCCCGTAGGAAATCCACACGGGCGAAGCCGCGGGTAAAAGCTAATAGGTATTAATATAATAAAGGAGTTTATATTAAACTTGCGACTAAACAGGCAAAAGCCTGCGACATTGTCTGCGAAAAATTATTTTTTCTATATTATCTCAGGTTCGAAGCCGCGGCGTATCAAACTCAGAATCTCACGTTCCCGTAGGAATTTTTGGGAAGTACTTTTGGAGTGCTTGGTTATACTCCTAATTATAATATTAAAATATATAATATTATAAATGCGAAAGTTTGGATGTGAATTTGCGAGTTTGTGAGGATGTTTGTTAGTCAATTACGTAAAATCTACTGGACGGATTTCGATGAAATTTGGTATACGGGTAGAAAAATACCGGGAATAGCACATAGAGTACTTTTTATCCCGAAATTCCCACGGGAGCGTAGCCCCGGGGCGCAGCTAGTGTGAGATATAGTCCAATAGCGATATAGTCGTATCGCGAAATGGACAATGTGAGATATAGTCGTATCACGAAATGGACAATGTGAGATATAGTCCAATAGCGATATAGTCGTATCGCGAAATGGACAATGTGAGATATAGTCCAATAGCGACATAGTCGTATCGCGAAATGGACAACGTGAGATATAGTTCAAACGCTTATTTGAAATGAAGTTTAGGCATAACGCGACTTGGGCACACTGCGATATAGGTATGCAGCGAGTAAAGGATATTTAGATTATTAAATGAATTAAATGTTATCAACAAAATCAATCAACAGCACACAAACGCCTCACGCGCCTTGACGATATTTTAAAGTGTTTCCAAAAAAAGCTATAAATAGCACAATATAATGATATGAACAAACCTTTACAACACTTCGACATTACGTAACATACAATGAACATTACCGGTAACATAGAAGTAACATAAAAGTAACATAGAAGCGAGATTTTTTAGGTTATAATTTACCATAAATTGATAATTCGAGCTTAATTTAAAACAAAAACACACGCCACGCATTGCTTCTCCACTTATACATTATTTTATTTGGAACAAGTGTAATAAAAGCTGTTATTTACCTTTGAAATCGTCCAAATTCACTTTAAAAAAACTCTGACCACAACACATGCAGTGCACACATTTGACTTCACAGACCACAAAATGGCGTCTTTTTTTTAATTATCCGCATAGATACTTAGTGTTGCCAGTGTCAATACAAAATAGTACCACAAAAGATTAACATTGTTTATAGGGGAAATTGTGGTAACATACAAAATTGTAACGTAGAAGCGAAAATACGGGGACAAACATTTAAATTGCGATAAAGTCATGAAATCTATTTATTCCAAAAGAACGAAACTACTAATAAATTGCTAAGTTTAAGTTTATTTCAGTCAGTTCTTGTGAATTTGTCATTCAATAGAAAAAAATACAAATTTGTAGTTCCAAATATTTGGATGCATGAAAAAGACAGCAAGTTTTTTTGTAAAATTTGGGGTAATGGACGAATCGAACTCACTGTAGTTATTAAACTTTAAGGGGTATTTCAACTTTGATATAAAAATATATAATTTAGAGTCCCAAGAAACACAATAAGAGTTCATCAATTGAATATTACTGGTTAGTTTTTTACCCGACTACGGCGAAGCGAAAAGGAGGGTTATGATTTTGACCGGTATGTATGTATGTATGTAGGTATGTAAGTATGTATGTGTGTGACCACGGCTTTCCTTGTTTCGTGCTTTTTAGGGTGCAGTAGTTGGGTTTTAGTTTTTGAACTAATTTTTATTTAATATGCTGTCAAAAAATGGGACAATTTTTACTTTCGAAAAGTGGGAAAATTCTCGGCCTTACCCATTTATATCATATGTGTATGCAATATTTCAGGAAGATTGGTTTAATAGATAAAGCGTGAAGAGGTAACAAACAAATAAACAAACCATCAAACCAATAAACAAACAAACTCACTTTCACATTTATAATATTAGTTATGATTAATTGACCTGTTCGTCGTCACACTCTGCCTCCGCCTCGTGCTGGTCATCCTCAGGGTCCGTGATGGGAGACACGCGCCCGTCCCCAAAGTCTTGCGGCGCCATCGACCGATATGATGGCTGTTCCTGGAGACAAAAAAAGCTCTTAACTTTTAAATAAATTAATAGTAAAAAAACTTTTTTAATAAAGCTTTCATTGTCACTCTCAACAAACCGTTTCATTTGATACCAATGCATTACAATTACAAATAACTATTCCGCCATCTTGGATGGTCCGCCATATTGGATTTAGAATGACGTCACATACCATATCATGCATTGTTATCCAAACTAAACGTGTGTACAAAATTCCAGCTCAATCGGTTGAAGATATCTACTTCAAAATTGAGTTCTAAGATTCCACCCGAGCGAACATACCGACATTGCAAGTTAAATAAAAGCTTGAAAAAAGTGGAAATTAAAAAAACGACTCGCTTTTATTTAGTTGAGAGTATACAGGGTTATTTTTAATTGACAACCTTCCTAGGGGTGAAAGAAGGGGTAGATTGGGGGAAGTAGGAGTGACCGCTGTCGCCAAACTCACTGTTGATGATCATAAGAGTCGTTTTGTTTTAAACGTCAACCATATGTTAAATAACTGACAGTTCATAAGTCTTGTCTGTCACTTTATGAAGAAAAAATATAGAGGTCAGAAATTCAGAATTGTGTTCTAAGAACGGCGTGTTGTTTTATTTAATCTCAAATAATCGATTGAACCTGCATATAAAAACTTGAAGAAAAAGGCTACAAAACCTTAAAGGTGAGTTCAGACTACGCTATAATATAATAGCATATAGTATATAGCTCATAGCACAACAATATCGCGCACCATACATTTACTATGGACACGTTCACACTGTACTGTGCGATATATTATTGGCTTGCTATAAGCTATAAATTGGTGCGATGCGCTCAATGCGTTGTGCTATATCGCGCCGCTCTCTCCCCGCCCGTCCCGCAAGCAACACGAGCCTGCGCAAGCGACACGTCTGGACATGATCCTGTGTCGATGCGCCGCCATGAAGCTTGCTATATACTTTTAAATGCTTGCGATAACATCGCGTAATGTAAACGCCATGCTATATAGTATAGCATTGCGTCATTCTTTGCTATACTATAGAGCACAATATTATAGCGTAGTCTGAACTCAGCTTAACACTCACACAACAACCTATTTTGCACACTGAAATACAACGAACTAATATACCATAGAACTCTAACAACGCCAAAAAAATGGTTCCACGCAATAGCAACCTTGGTGGGCGGGGCGTAAAATAGCCACCTCACTTCGCCTCAGTTCGCCGTGGTGCAGCGAGTTCAACGGTTGTACTTGTACCTAACGCATAAGTGTCAATTGTACGTATCATCGAGTAATTTCGCAAGTTTAATTAGCAAAAATATGCCATCTTGTGTCGTAAAGTGGTGTAGAAGTCACACAGATATGACGAACAGCGGAATTACCTTTCATAAGTAAGTATATTAATATTTTATTTAAAACATTTTGAATACTAGGGGAAAATGTTATGCAATATGTATCCAAGATTTAAATAAAGTAAAGTAAAGCGTAACTTTACATAGTGTACTAGAAAAAATAATTGTTTTTTTTTACTTTGATTATTGTTATTATGCATTAAATAGATCATTATATTATATAATAACTGTATTTAAAAACTCATACAAAATTATCACATATTCACGATTGCTTATGCGTATTTTTTTAAACCGACGTCAGTCGAGATAACGAAAACTAACTAATCATACTAAAATACTATATACTAAAACTAGTACTAATACTTAATATTATATTATTATATATTATAAATGCGAAAGTTACGATGTTTGGATGTTTGTACGTATGTATGTTTGTGAGTTTGTTCACGCAAATCACGCAAAATCTACTAGACGGATTTCGATGAAATTTACAAATACAAATATTTTAGAGAATAATATAAATAAATACGTTATCAAATACATGTTTACTTATTTTAGACTAATGTTACATAAAACCATCCATTCCTCGTTCCTCTAACATCGCCGCCATTATCGCCGCAGAGCGCGTGCGAGCTAATCACCTGATTCGTCAAATCGGCCGACACAGACGACCAACAGCGTTGAAGTATGGTCGATGAGAATGTGTGTGTTCATATAATTATTGCAGTTCATCTGTTTGCGTAAAGGTACCGAGTTAAAAGCGATCATTGTATGGGAGCTATTTTTCTATGGTATATTAGTTCGTTGCTGAAATATAACCAATTAGAACGGTCCAATTTCTTGGTATTACAAGGGTGTAAAGACCACAACGAACTAATATACCATAGAAAAATAACGCCCATACAATGATCGCCTTTAACTCGGTACCATTGCAACTCATCGACCATACTTCAACGCTGTTGGTCGTCATGTCATCGTCACTGTTGGATGATTTGACGAATCAGGTGATTAGCTCGCACGCGCTGCGGCGATAATGGCGGCGATGTTAGAGGAATGGATGGTTTTATGCAACATTAGTCTAAAATAAGTAAACATGTATTTGATAACATGTTTATTTATATTATTCTCTAAAATATTTGTATTTGTAATACTTATTTTGAAGACCTTAGCAAACTTGTTAAGTGCATGTTATTAATACAAATTATAGTGAATAAATAAATATGACATATTACAATAAATACAGTTTCTTAATACTGGTAGGAACAAAATAGAGTCAGGTTTTTCATAATTAAAAGACATATCTCAAAAAAGTACAAATTTCAAATATTGAGTGCGTTCTTATATATTTTTTTAAGTACATACAATAGGGTCTTGGATAATCTGTTTTTTTTTCATTTCAAAATCTTCATCCTAGCGTATTTCCTGTTTCGTCCTCAGTGGCAATGCTTAAGAGCCCGGGGTCCGCTACCATATCTTGGCGGTTTGACAATGTTACTGGTTTTTACACAGAGCGACTGTCGTCTGACCAAAACCCAAAGAGTAGACCAGGAAACAATCCTAGGAGAGGTTTTAACGATATTAAGGCAGTGTTAATTAAGCTTGTATTCTCTTAGTCGCCTTGTACGACATCCACGAGAGGATTTGGAGTGGTTATATTCTACTTATTTTCAATATATATTTCTTTAACAGACTTCAAAAAAAGGTGGTTCTCAGTTTGACCTGTATGTTTATATGTACATACATATATGACGTATGAATGTTTGTTTGTCCGCAATTATCTCACGTTTAGCTGAACCGATTTTGAAGCGGTTTTCAGAAAAATATTTGTCACATTTTGGAGAAGGTTTTGGTATTTTAGCCTACTCCAAAAAAGGAAGTTCTCAGTTTGCTCCGTATGTATTGACTGGACTGATTTGAAAAATGCAGTCAGGGTCATGAAATTTAATTTTTCTATTATTTTTATCTAAACTAATTTCACCTCCTATATTTTTTCGTAGTATTAAAGACTCTTTCTGCAACATATAAAATAATAATGTTAATTAATTTCAGCATACATTTTACTCGGAGTAAAAAGCCAGACTAAAAGCTAGGTCAGAATAACATTGATTTCAGGTTTTCTTGATTTTCAGTTTGCCTAAAAATATATACGCCCATTTAAGGTGGACTCCTTGTAACCAATTTAACTTTTTATATTCAACAATATAATTATGAATACTTAAAAAAAGTACTATACCTGCATATTTGCATTATTTGTGCTTAAAAATTGTTTTAATAAATCACCCGGGGAATCTATATTTGCATGACTAACCATCTGCAAAAACGAAAGTAATTTTGTATAATGGATTAATAGAGAAATACATGATACACTATAGTAATTATAAAATATTTAAAACAAAAACTTACAGTACAAATAGGCACCGCAGATTTTTTTAATCGTTTGCGCTTTCCATTGTCAATAAAGTACATGTCCTCATCTCGAAAGTGGATGCTGCATACTATACTGCTTTTGCTAGGCATCCAGTCAAGTTCATTTCGTTCCAAACGAACCGCGGACACCCATTTTTCAGCCTGGATTTCATTTGACGGAAACCTGTGGCAATGAAATCATTTTCTAGTTACTCGATCAAATCTATTAATCTCGCGTTAACACCAAGTTTTAAGTCAAACTTGTATTATCCAAATGTATGTTTCATTTTGATATGCCGCTTAGAACCTAGGACATTAATCGTAGTAAATTGCGCTTAAACAAAATCGCGGACATAAGCTAGTTTTCTACAAATTATTCTCGTGAGAATCAACTTGCTTTGTTTATTTTATAACTAGCTGTTACCCGCGGCTTCGCTCGTGGCAAAAAGTATATTTTAAGTAAGTCATGTTTTTAATCT
The DNA here is from genome assembly GCA_018467065.1 of Ephestia elutella. Taxonomy (NCBI): domain Eukaryota; kingdom Metazoa; phylum Arthropoda; class Insecta; order Lepidoptera; family Pyralidae; genus Ephestia; species Ephestia elutella. The sequence continues at coordinate 2,372,194 of CM031587.1, read as the reverse complement.
TGCGGGTTGATTTTAGAAAAAAATACTGCATATAGATATTTTAAGCGCCATCTAGTGCCCAATTTCTTTAAAATAGATATAAGTAGATTTTGCGTGATTTGCGTGAACAAACTCACAAACATACATACATACAAACATCCAAACATCGTAACTTTCGCATTTATAATATATAATAATAACAATATAATATTAAGTATTAGTACTAGTATCAGTATCAGTTTCCGAATCAGTATTAGTAAATTAGTATGATTAGTTAGTTTTCGATATCTCGACTGACCTCGTTTTAAAAAAATACGCATAAGCAATCGTGAATAATTAAGTGATAATTTTGTATGAGTTTTTAAATACAGTTATTTATATAATATCTATTTAATGCATAATATCAATAATCAAAGTAAAAAAAATAATTATTTTTTCTAGTACACTATGTAAAGTTAGGCTTTACTGTTTATTTAAATCTTGGATACATATTGCATAACATTTTCCCCTAGTATTCAAAATGTTTTAAATAAAATATTAATATACTTACTTATGAAAGGTAATTCCGCTGCTGTTCTTTATATCTGAGTGACTTCTACACCACTTTACGACACACGCTGGCATATTTTTGCTAATAAAACTTGCGAAATTACTCGATGATACGTACAATTGACACTTATGCGTTAGGTTAGGTAAGTAGGTAAAGTACAACCGTTGAACTCGCAGCGCCACGGCGAACTGAGGTATCTATTTTACGCCCCGCCCACCTAGGATCATATTTCGTGGAACCATTCTTTTTGGTGTTGTTAGAGTTCTTGGTATATTAGTTCGTTGAAAGACCATTACGAGTAACAAAAACCAAACATATCTCTTCTCTTTTAAAATAAAGTAGAGTTTAGCAATAACAGCAGGCTTACTCTCGAAACTACTTCCAATCTCAATTTAATTTCAATGCAATCCCAATCTTGCCTAAGCTACTCTTGAAATGATCGTTACCGCGATTAGCTTGTTCTTGAGATTGTGTCTCGATTGGCTTCGACATTTTCGTTGTGTTACGAAGTTAGCTACAGTTCCACCTTACGTCAATTCGTGACATCTAATATTGAACGAGTGAATGAATGAAAATTTCAAATAAAACAATGAAATAAGGGTATTTTTAGTGAAATTATTTATTTAAAATGTCTCTTTTATTATAAAAATAAAATCCTTGCTAATTACATTAGTTTTATACAAGAATTATCAAATTAAATACTTCTAAAAACTTTTCTGGCTGTATGAGTTTGTTTCTGTGCTTCATTTGTATGCAATTTTAAAACGTGACCGTACACAAAAACAATGGTACATACTAAACTCCATTTATTCTAAATTTGATAAATTTCTAACCAGTCTATCATGTAAACAATCTTACCATGTCTTTTTATGATTTTACAACAATATAAATTAAAATAGACTTTTTAGGAAATTACTTTCGTGGTTAATAAATGTTTTACTTTAGAATGTTTAGGTTTGAACTAATATTTGATTTATTTTCAACAAAATTAAACAAAAAGTACTGTGAAGATTGTTTACATGATAGGCCTGGTAAGAATAAATGGAGTTTAAAACCAGTTTATATAAAAGTACTCTGTGTTTAAAACGTAGTGATTTATACTCTTTGGTACATACTTAAAAGTTTTTGATTTTTTAAATATTTTAAGCGGTTTAAGTGCACGGTCACAGATTACTAAAAGCACGGTGCTTCATAGTTTGTGTGATAAAGTAAAAATGAAGCTTGCAGTGTACCCAAGGGAACCCGACATTTTCGTGTTGTTTACTCAGATGAAATTGAGGTAATTATTACACTTTTATTTTTTTTTCTGCACAATAATGCATGTTATTTATTTTCAAATACTAATTGAAAGTCATCTAAGTGATTTTATGCAGCACAATAATAATATTATATGCCTATTGTTGTAGAAATGGCAAACAGACCAACCTCACAACAGATGGAAGCCTTAGTGGAGTTCCTGGAGCGAAATCCAGGAATAGCACGAGGCCTCCTACGGACGCAGCAAGCGAAAGTAGAAACAAGACGAAAGTGGCTGGAGTTTGCTGCTACCACAAATGCCTTGGGTGGGGTAATAAAAGATGGGCAGGCTTGGGCCAAGGTAAGCGAGCAATAAAATACATATATTTTAGCAATGTTAATCTTTAATATTAATAACTTAATCAAAATCATTTGCTTTCCTTGGATTAGTACTGGGCTGAAAAGAAATCTGCCCTGAAGAAGCTCTGCCAGCAACGGGCTCAGTCAATGAGGCGCACAGGGGGTGGCTTTGACATACTGCCCGAGCTGTCACTACTCGAGCAGAGGTTGGTGGCAGTCATGGGTCCTTCTTGGCCACAGGCAGTAGGGGGCTAGCTGTAGACCCCTTTCCACAAAGTAATGTAAGTATATTAATTCTGCCCTCAAATACTGATTGTATTATGTATATTGTGTACGGTTTCACCGCACATACAAATCGCCCAATAAGCATTATTACACGAATGCATATTTTTGTCCATCTATCAATCAGTTCACGATTCACCTTCGCACATCATCACCGCGCATCGCGTTCGTGTACTCATTAGCATTAAGTATTTTCTAATACATTTGCTTTTACCTCAGCAGCATTTATTATTTTATCTTATCAGCATCAGCTACTCAGGTGTTAACATACATCTTTTTGGTCCTTCGAGCTAACGTAGCGGGACCTAATTCGCGAGTGTTGACCTATATCCAGCACGAGCCCTTAGTACCGCCACGTAAGTCAACCAGCAGCAGCTTTGGTGAGTCCATTACTCTCCTTATTTGACTATCAGCAGCACATTTCTATCATCAGCAAAATGGAAGACCTTTTAGCTAGCCAAAACCAAATCATGGGAGCTATGGATCAGCTCTTAATCAATTTTAAGAAAGACGGTGCCGACCGCAAGACACCGGCTCTCATTAAAAAACGACTTAGCACCCTTGAAAGTTATTGGCAGGAATTCCAAAATAATCATATTAAGCTTTGTGAGTTTGAAGATCGATCTCATGAATATTTTACAGGCAATTACTTTAACAAAACCTCCGAATTTTATATCGAAACTCGTAATCTTTTGTTTAGTTATTTGCCATCCGAATCTAAAGAAACAAGCATCTTAAAACCAGCTACCCCCTTGCCAGGTTATTTAGGTCATAAATTTGGCAACACTAGCTCTCGTCCCGTAACTCCTGACGTGGAGGTTCCCCGAACTCATAGTACCAGCAGCAAATTGGAAGAAATGTTAAGGAAGCAGAAAAGTAATTTTAAGGCTTTTCAGCGAACTATCAGCAGCATCAAACTTGACAACGTCTCCGAAAAATGGAAGTTCGAGGACATCCTAAAATCTGTACAAGCCCGGTGGACGGTCATCGATACTTTACACTGGGAAATCGATAGCGAACTTGTCGAGGATAACCCGGAATACGACGAGATGTTCAGCAGCTACGAGCGTCAGTTTAATGACATTAAAGAGCTCATAAACAGCAAGATGCATAGTGAAAGCTATCGGGAGAAAACTACCCCAAAAATCGACATCCCGACATTCAGTGGCTCGTACAACCAATGGGTGTCATTTAAGGATTTGTTTGTCGAAGCTATCCACAGCAATCGAGCTCTCCCGAACGCTCAGAAGATGCAATTTTTGAAAAGTAAATTAAAAGGTGAAGCCGAGAAATTGGTGACACATTTACATATCAGCTCAGATAACTACCAGGTGTGTTGGGATCTTCTAAATCATCGGTTTGACAATAAGAAGCTCATTTTCAACTCTCATATGGGCCTCTTACTCAACCAACCTGTTATTCAGCAACAGTCAGCAGCAGCAATTAAGAAGATTCATGACACGACCAACGAGTGTCTAAACGCCATGAAAAACCTGGGAGTTAAGATCGATAACTGGGACCCCATCATAGTTTATATAATCTCCCAAAAGCTAGATGTCGACACACATAATGACTACGTAAAGTCATTAAAACAACCCCGGGAACTGCCTTCACTAAAAGAATTTCTTCAATTTCTAGAAGCCAAATTTACAGCTTTAGAATCGTCGAAACGTAAGCCAGATTCCCAAAAATCATCTCAACTTCATCAGCAATCTTCTCAGCCATCTAATTTCAAAAAATCATTTAATTTTAAATCATTCACTAGCCATCAAAATCAATCGTCAAAATTTAGTAATTTCAATAACAAAACTAGGTCATCGTCCTTAGTTGCACCGAAGCAAAAATGTCCCGTTTGCAATAAAGATCACGCCATACAATTTTGCGAAACATTTTTATCGTATAAACCTGACGTCAAACGACAGAAAATTTCTGAATTATCGTTTTGCCAAAATTGTCTTTATAGTCATAACGGTAATGAATGTTTTTCCGTAAAAAGGTGCCACAAATGCAATTCCAACCATCATACACTATTGCACGACGCCTTCGCTGTATCAGCAAACGTCATCACCTCATCGAGTGCATCGACCGACGCAAGGGTAAACTCGCACGTGTCTCTAGACGATACTCAGGAGATTCTTCTTGCAACAGCACTGGTCTACGTCACAGGCATCGACGGTACTCTGCATACGATGAGGGTTCTTATTGATCAAGGATCACAAACATCTATTATCACTGAATCAGCAGCGCAGAGATTGAGGCTACCCCGTAAACAATGTAAGGGAGTAATCGTAGGGGTAGGAGCGAAGGAAAATAGTTGCAAGGGTGTTATGAATATCATGTTATCATCGTGCTATAGTGAATATCGCCTAAATCTTGACGTTTTTATAATGAATCATGCAGTAAACAACCTACCTAACAGATCATTCGGGAAACCATCTTGGGCTTTTCTCGAAAATATCCAACTAGCGGATCCTGAATTTTACCATAGTCGGGAAATAGACATGTTGCTCGGCGCTGATGTTTTCGCCGCGATCATCATGGGTGGAATCATCAAGGTTAATGAAGGGATGCCCATCGCTCAGCAAACTCGGTTAGGATGGATTCTGTGTGGAAACGTCAAATCTTATTACTGCAACGTAGTCAAGATCGACTTGGAAGCTATTCATAAGTTCTGGTCAATCGAAGATATCAGCGAAAATGAAAATAATATGTCATCCGAAGATCATCAGTGTGTTGAAAAGTACAAAGCAACGACATCTCGCCGGCCAGATGGAAAATACGTAGTGCGTCTTCCACTGCATCCAGACGCTGACGAGAAGTTAGGATTATCTGAGCCTACAGCACGCGCTCAGTTTTATCAATTAGAGCGAAAATTTCAAAGAGACCCAAATTTAACGAATAAATATAAACAATTTATCAAGGAATATATCGAAATGGGTCACATGCATTTATTAACAGCGAACGAACATAAGCCTACATATTATATGCCACATCACGCGGTACAACGAGCAGACTCGACAACTACATCCCTGAGAGTCGTATACAACGCGTCAGGAAAAACATCTACAGGATTGAGTCTAAATGACGTACTGTACCGAGGTCCAAATCTACAACAAGAACTTTTAATTTTGATATTGCAGTGGAGACAATATCCGTTTGCCTTCATCGGTGATCTGGAAAAAATGTTTAGAAATATTCTCGTACACCCAGATGACCAACGTTACCAATGTATTGTTTGGAGGGAAAACTCACAGCAAAATCTAGGAAAATATGTACTGGACACCGTCACCTATGGTACCAAACCAGCACCATTTTTAGCGATGATGACTTTGAAACAACTAGCCAATGATGAGCGCCATCGTTATTCGACAGCAGCAAAGGTGTTAGAGCAGCATTTTTACATGGATGACGCCCTCTGCGGAAGCTTTGATCTCCAATCCACCAAACAATTACAAAGGGACCTTATCGATCTTCTCAAAGCCGGAGGATTTAACCTTCGCAAATTTTCAGCGAACGATGAGTCATTGTTAGAAGGAGTCCATAAGGCTCAAAGTTCACCTAACACTTACGACTTCAAACATCAGGAGTCTACTAAAGCACTCGGACTTACCTGGATCGTCAAAGACGACAACTTTACTTTCCAGTGTAAAATGTCACCACCACCAACTACCAAACCAACCAAACGAGTATTATTAGGCGAAATATCTAAAATATTCGATCCTCTCGGTTGGCTCGCGCCCGTTGTTGTACAATTAAAGCTATTATTTCAAAGCGTATGGATAGAGAATCTAAGTTGGGATGACGTCATACCAGATGACGTATATTGTAAGTGGCTGGTATTACGAGCGGACATAGAAAACATCAGCAATATTGAGATACCACGGTGGATAGGATGCGGGAAGGATAGTCGCGTTCAATTGCATGGGTTTTGCGATGCATCTACAAAAGCGTATGCCTGCGTAGTATACGCATGTGTCAAGCAGCAAAACAACACATCGGTTACTATATTAGCAGCAAAAACGAAATTAGTACCTGCAAGCAAACCTGCAACGAAATGTGAAGTTTCCCTCCCTAGACTTGAGTTAAGCAGCGCACTTTTGCTTTCTAAGCTAATGATTAAAATTAAACAGAGCCTAAGCTTATTAAACACTGAGTTGTACGGATGGTGTGATTCCACAGCAGCACTTGGATGGATCCAAGGGGACCCAAACAGATGGAAGCCTTTCGTCGCCAATAGAGTTAAGAAAATCACAGAAGTCATGCCTCCTGGATGCTGGCGTCATGTGAAAACATCAGAAAACCCAGCTGATTGTGCCAGCCGCGGCATGAAAGTTGAACAACTACAGCAGCATACTATATGGTTTAAAGGACCCTCTTGGTTAACATCATTCGACCCTCAAGATCATCCCACAATTTTTAAAACAGATTTGGAAAGCAAAGAAAAATTATCGAATGCCTTACAAATAGATATAAATAAACACGACAATGTTATGAATAACATCATAAGCAAATTCAGCAGTTTTACTCGGGCGACCCGTGTCCTTGCGTGGGTAATGCGAGCGTTATCGGGTCACGGCCACGGCAAAAAGCTATCATATTTAACAACAGCTGAGTTAAGTAGGGCTACTCATATGATTATTAAATACGTACAGGGAATTGAATTCGCTCAGGAGATTAGCGATCTTTCTAGTCAAGGCAAAGTCAATTCAAAAAGCAAACTTTTATGCCTTAACCCTTACTTGGATGAAAACGGATTACTTCGAGTAGGTGGTAGGCTTAGAAACAGCAATATTCCATTCAATATGAAACATCCATATATCATCCCACATAGCAGCCATCTCACTAACTTGCTCATTGATCTTGGACACAAATCTACCTTCCACGGAGGAGCCCGACTTACTCAAGCTTGGCTCAGGCATGAGTATTGGATACTCAGTGGAAATAAAGCTGTGAGAAATCGTCTACGTCATTGCGTTATATGTAAACGTCACAGCCCTACCAAGCAAGAACAGTTAATGGGAGATTTACCTGGAGCTAGGACGAATCAAACACGGCCCTTTTATCATACCGGTGTAGATTATACGGGTTATTTTGACATCAAAACTAACAAAGGCCGTGGCGTTAAAACATCGAAAGGTTACGTGGCCGTATTTGTATGTATGGTCACAAAAGCAGTCCATCTAGAGTTGGTTTCTGACCTAACATCGTCGGCATTCTTAGCAGCACTACGTCGGCAAGCAGCAAGGAAGGGTACTCCGCGACACATTTATAGTGACAACGGAACCAATTTCATCGGAGCCAACAAAATTTTTACCAAAGAATACATCGATCTTAAATCAATTTTATCTGAAGAATTTTATACCGAACTTAGCGAAATGAAAATTGATTTTCACACGTTAGCCCCTCTCTGGCCTTCGGCAGGCGGCCTGTGGGAAAGTGCGGTAAAAAGCCTGAAGCATCATCTCCGTAGAGTCGTCGGAGAACAAAAACTGACGTACGAAGAGTTCTCTACTTTACTTGCGCAGTTGGAAGCTTGTCTCAACTCGAGGCCTCTTTGTGTCCTATCGGAAGATCCACAAGATATTGATTATCTAACACCAGCACATTTCTTGTCGAGTGGACCGATACTTTCGATCATCGAGACTGAAAGAGACGAAAGAACAAGATGGCAACTTACGCAAAAAATATTCAACGATATCTGGAAAAGGTGGCGCGCTGAGTATTTGGTCCAGTTATCAGCAAGGAGCAAATGGCGTAAGCCACAAGCTAACATCAAAATTGACGACATTGTATTAATACATGACGCCAACCTGCCCCCTGGAAAATGGGCACTAGGCCGAGTCATTGAACTTCATCCCGGAGCCGACAACCTAGTTCGCGTCGTCACCGTCAGGACGAAGAATGGCAAAACAATCAAAAGGCCTATCATCAAACTGTCCATTTTACCAGTCAACATAGAAGAGCAACGAAACAATAGCAGCGACACTAACTTAACATCAAAGGAACCCGAAAAACCGAAAACATCTAGAAAAGGAACACACATCAGCTTATTATCGATATTAATAACACTGCTGCTCTTTATGACTTCAGCCGTACATTGTAGTTACAACGTTACCAAACTAAGCGACAACAAGCTATTATTTTTCGATAAATTAGGAAGTATGCGTTTAATTCAAGATCACTGGAAACTTGTAGCGTATTACGATATGGAGCCATATTGGGACGGAACAGTTATATTTAATAATTATTTAAACCATCTAGATGATTTGTGTACAAAATCGGGAAGGAAGGCTCACTGTGATATAATCATACAACAGCTACGTCACGGATTCACGGAAATGGAGTACTACGACCGCATGTTGCTAGATCAGCAATTCGATAATCGGAAGCGCACGCGTCGTGGTCTTATCAACGGGGTCGGTTACATAGCAAACACACTGTTTGGCGTTCTAGATGAGCGTTTTGCAGCACAGTATGAACAAGACATCAACTTGGTACGGGACAATCAGAAACATCTAGCACAACTCTGGAGAAACCAGACATCTGTTATAGAAGCTGAAAACAACGTCTTGAAAAGGATCGAGAGCACAATGGATCGACAATACAAAACCTTCCATCAGCATTTAAACAATCTAGGACAAGCTGCTTACACTCTCAAAACTGAAGTAGAGAAAGTAGAGTTGACGAACGACTTCATCATGTCCAGCTTCATCGCCAACAATGTCCTCTCCAACCTTCGTAGTATTCAAGAAACACTTTTGGATACCATCACCAACCTTCAGCATTTTAACATTCATCTGTTATCTCCCGTCCAATTCCAAGACGAACTTAGCCTAATATCTAGCCAGTTACCTAGGGAATTATCATTACCTATCGAGAATATCCAGCCTGGTTTATCTAACCTATATAAGATTTTAAAGGTCAAAGTCAGAATGACAAAACAGTATTTCATCTTTGAAATCCAAATACCCTTAGTAAATCGAGACGATTATGAGCTCTACAGCGCTATACCTCTTTATCATCAAACTAACAACTTATCTATGGTCAGCATCAAACCAGTCGCTGATCATGTAGCTATTAACTTGAAGAAAGACACCTTTATACCTGTGAATTATCAAGATTTCCAGACTTGTATAGAATACAATTCGGATGGTTTTACAGATTATCTTTGCCAGCTTCAAACGCCTGTTTTCGATCGAAAGACGGACGAGAGCTTGTGTATGAAAAATAATCAACTTATAAACAGCTGCGAAATCGTCACTACTCAATGTCAAACAAAGTGGAGAAAGCTTACTAAGCCAAACTCACATATAATCAATTGTTGCGGTCAGTGCGCCTTGCGATTCATATGTCCAGATCGTGTTACCGTCGAACAGCTGATCGGAGTTCGTATTATAACTCTCGGGAACGACTGCGTCATTCGCGGGGATACCTTCGTAATTACTCCACATAAACAGCAACAAAATAAAATTAATGTTGAGCCGGTGATCTTTGCACCAGATATCGCACCTGTCAATAACATCATAAATATATCTATACCTATCAGCGTACTAAATTCTACGGATTTTGAAAACCCCTTACAATCTGCAATCGATGATCAGATTAGGCAGCTAAAAGTAGCGTCACAGGATATAGAAACGGAAGCAGACAGTATCAGCTTTCACGACATTCACCACTATGTCGTCATTTACTGTGTAGTAGCAGCAGGTCTTATAGCAGCAGTGTTCGCGTGCGTGCGCGCGCGCTGTGGCCGCGCCGCCGCGCGCTTCTCCAGCCGGGGGCCAGCAGGATGACGGTACTGTACAGTGTGTGAGTGTAAAAGATGTGAAATGTGTAAATGATAGTGTAAAAGCAGAGCAAAGTGATAGTGTAAAAGCAGAGCAAAGTGTTAGTAGTGTATCCGACAAAGACGGTCAAAGTAGTCATAGTCTATCAGCGAATAAAAACACTTCTCCGGTTTTAATTAGGTGTAATTTTAAAGCCGAAAAATAAATGTCGGTATCATCTTTGTAACTTATCTTTAAGCGTGACATATGTCGGTATCAGCTGTGTTAGTTTAGCTCATTTCGCTCATCTTTCACTCATCTTCTTGTCCGGGAGCATGTACGGTTTCACCGCACATACAAATCGCCCAATAAGCATTATTACACGAATGCATATTTTTGTCCATCTATCAATCAGTTCACGATTCACCTTCGCACATCATCACCGCGCATCGCGTTCGTGTACTCATTAGCATTAAGTATTTTCTAATACATTTGCTTTTACCTCAGCAGCATTTATTATTTTATCTTATCAGCATCAGCTACTCAGGTGTTAACATACATATTGCTATGGAGTTATTAAATTTAAAATCCATTGTTCTTTGCAGTTGCAGCCTAGTCCCTCAATTTTGAAGCAACCATCGACATCACAGGCCCTTGCTGCTGAAGACATTGGAAATGTACTTGTTCTTGAAACACAAGAAATCCAAATGGAGCTAGTACAAAATCCATTGTCTCCTGTAATGGAGGCAGGGCTGCAGGTAGAGGACAGCGAGCAGCAAGGTGGTGCAAGTTTTGTGCAGTCTGGTGAGCATTGTATACCACAGACTTATATTAACTAGACCCTGCAAATGTATGTACTTCGCGTGTAAAAAGGAAGATGATTCAACTTCGTTTAACGCTCGTTCATTCAGTCCGCAGTCGAACGTCCTCGCAGTCAGATGTATTACAAAAAGTAAAAAATGCCTAATTGAGCAGATTGAGTTGTAGAAACAATACACAAAAAGGGGGACGAGATATAGGAAACATTTCTTTTCATCGGTAAGTATTTTTGTTTCAAAATCGTGTTGTTTTTAACTACACGATTACAATTATTTTCTGTTCCCTGCACGGATTTGGCGATTTTACAAAGAAAACTATGTATGCGAGTGTGTATTGTTGATTTAAAATACATTGCCGCTTTTAAAAGGACTGTTGTAGGGCTTATCTTTAAAAACACGCAATTAAAACTAACTATACGTTCACACGTAGTTTAGCTTAGTGGTACGATCACTAATCCATAGAGCTAGCAAAAAATTTTTGTAATTTTATTTAGAGGCACTGACAGCTGTGGAAGCGGGATGTCAGATATGGTTTTTACCTATGTTGGTGAAGGACAGGTAATATCTTCTGTGAATCCAATTTTCAGTAAACTTTGACAATCGAGGCTTAGTTTGGAACTGAAATTGTATTGTAAACAAACCTTATAAGTTAATTTTATTCCCTTATTATTATAGATAAGCTTTTTAAAGTTTCATCGAGACAACATGGTGTCGTGTTGTGTTCTGAATTGTGATTCATCGACAACGACTTTTACATTGATTGGCATTTCTATTAGAAGATGTTGATGATGATAGCTCTATGGATTAGTGATCGTACCACTAAGCTAAACGACGTGTGAACGTATAGTTCGTTTTAATATTCATTGCGTGTTTTTAAAGATAAGCCCTACAACACTCCTTTTAAAAGTGGCAATGTATTTTAAATCAACAATACACACTCGCATACATAGTTTTCTTTGTAAAATCGCCAAATCCGTGCCGGGAGCAGAAAATAATTGTAATCGTGTAGTAAAAACAACACGATTTTAAAACAAAAATACTTACCGATGAAAAGAAATGTTTCCTATATCTCGTCCCCCTTTTTGTGTATTGTTTCTACAACTCAATACCGCTCAATTAGGCATTTTATTACTTTTTGTAATACGTCTGACTGCGAAAACGTTCGACTGCGGACTGAATGAACGAGCGTTAAACGAAGTTGAATCATCTTCCTTTTTACACGCGAAGTACATACATTTGCAGGGTCTAGTTAATATAAGTCTGTGGTATACAATGCTCACCAGACTGCACAAAACTTGCACCACCTTGCTGCTCGCTGTCCTCTACCCGCAGCCCTGCCTCCATTACAGGAGACAATGGATTTTGTACTAACTTTTCAGGGTGGGGGTGATTTACTACAATTATATTCCGAGAATTTTGTTTATCTGGTTTATTCCAAACCCTAGTTATGAGTGTTTAAAAAAACGACGAAGCGCTTCAAGAAAAGGCAGATAGTGCTCTTGCGCTTCGTTTGGTTTGTTGGTTCTTGGATGACTTTAATTTTGACTTTTGCTCTTCAAAAACATTGCAATTTTCAAAGAGCAGTCCGTTGAGACTATTTTATGTAATTACCATTACTGATGACTGACATGACTTATTACTGTGCCCATGACTTCGTTCGCCCACTAATAATTATTATTGTTAAAACGAGTATTAATATCATCGAGACGAATGGAAAAAAAGGAATGGTTTTCTAATTTTTTTCCATATCCCTCCATGAATAGTCACAGACTGGTTACTGTTTTTGTTATACGTATAGACCATATGTCTCTCTCTCAGCCGAAAGACGTCCACTGCTGGACAAAGGCCTCCCCCAAGGATTTCCATAACGACCGTTCCTGCGCTGCCCGCATCCATGCGCATCCCGCGACCTTCACCAGGTCGTCGGTCCACCGAGTGGGAGGCCTGCCAACACTACGTTTTCCGGTTCGTGGTCGCCACTCGAGAACTTTTCTGCCCCAACGGCTATCTGTTCTACGAGCTATGTGCCCCGCCCACTGCCACTTAAGTTTCGCGATTCTGCGGGCTATGTCGGTTACTTTAGTTCTCCTACGGATCTCCTCATTTCTGATTCGATCACGCAGAGAAACTCCGAGCATAGCGCGCTCCATCGCCCTTTGGGTGACCTTGAGCCTTCTTATGAGGCCCATAGTAAGCGACCACGTCTCTGTTCCGTATGTCATTACTGGCAACACACACTGGTCAAAGACCTTAGTCTTGAGACACTGCGGTATTTTGGACGAGAAGATATCGCGAAGCTTCCCGAACGCTGCCCAGCCGAGTTGGATTCGACGGTTGACCTCTTTCTCAAAGTTGGACTTACCCAACTGAACTGTTTGTCCCAAGTATAGATAATTGTCAACAACTTCGAGTGTAGAGTCTCCAACCTTCAGAGGAGTGGGTGCGACACGGATATTAAACATAATTTTCGTCTTGTCCATGTTCATTTTTAGACCCACTTGTTGAGAGGCTCTACAGAGGCCATCGAGCATTGTGCCTAGGTCTTCCAAGGTCTCAGCCATGACTACGATATCGTCAGCGAATCGAAGGTGAGTGAGGTACTCGCCGTTGATATTGATGCCGAGTCCGCTCCAGTCCAGAAGCTTGAAAACATCTTCCAGGGCGGCGGTGAACAGTTTCGGAGATATCACGTCTCCCTGTCTCACCCCTCGCTGCAACTGGATAGGTTTGGAGCCTTGATCCTGGAGACGGACCGACATGGTGGCGTTTTCGTACAAACACTTCAGCGCTTCGATATATCGATAGTCAATTTGGCACCGTTGGAGAGACTGTAGCACAGCCCAGGTCTCGATCGAATCGAAGGCTTTCTCGTAGTCCACAAACGCCAAGCATAATGGCTGATTATACTCCTCAGTCTTCTGTATAATCTGCCGCAGCGTATGTATGTGGTCTACGGTACTAAAGCCTTTTCGGAAACCGGCTTGTTCGGGAGGCTGGAAGTCGTCAAACCTGCGAGCGAGACGATTCGTAATGACTCTCGAAAACAGTTTGTAGACCATATGTACATATAGATATAAAAATAAATATTTAATTTTAATTAAATCCAATCTTTATTTTTATAACAAACCTCATTTTGTAAAAAATTATCAAAATTATACGTCAACGCGATTAGGAGATATCACCGTAAATGTTGCGATTTCTGCATAATTTGTGTTTTCAGACAGGAATCAAAACCTATGGGGTATCTTCTTCCCATTGACTAAAATTGTGATTTGGCAACAAAGGTACTACTGGCACTACTTGTTAGGAATAAATATGAAAATTGATAATATGTTGTTGGAAGTCTAAAAAATATATTTTTTTAGATCGAACTAAAAAGTTAAGTTTGTTTTTGAAACTAGTTGGTGTTTTAGTTAGAGCTAATGTGAAATGCTTTGCGTGTACGAAACCCTCTAGCGAGTTTTACTCTCACTAGGCCAGGTTTTTATTTATGTAGTATCGATACAAAATGTCGATGCTTAGTTGTAAGGTCACATCACTTTCATACACTGTCATTTTTCGGCTTCATTTGACAACCAAGCTTATCAGTCTATTAAAGAAAAGAATGTTTTTTACACGACTGACCAAAAAAGGAGTGTTATGTTTTCAGGGTTCATGTATGTATGTATGTAATTTCTTTATTCCACCATAAGTCCTGAACGGCTTAACAGATTTTAATGTGAGAGGTATTGTTAGATTCCTTGCATTAGCCCGAATGACATAGGCTATGTAAGATGTCAGTCGTGTTTTTTATTTTTAAATAATTAGCTTGTTTTTCTATGTCTATGCACTCTGCTCTCATTTTTCTGTCAAAAAAGGCAAATAGTGCTGTGCCGCACAGAAAAGCTAATCGATTCTAAAAGCCTAATTGATTTGGAAACAGAGGAATGATAACGACAGAGGATTCGATAGATCAAATTTTCAACTGTATAGAAACCATCACCCACCACTGACACAAGCGAGATTCGCGAATTTTATTTTTAAGTATTTTCACCTGTGAAAATAAAGCACAAGTAAGACTGCGAGGGGCAGCAAATGTGAGAGGTGCTCGGACATGCATAACAACCAGGTATAGATATATAGCGTGACCCGTGATACCCTCGCAAGTATAACGCAGGACAATCGCTCGGACGAAGAAGAGAATTCAATTTAAATGTTCCTTTAAACAAAAAAATATATATATATATGTCGGCGCGGAGCTTTATGAAGTACACGTTGACTGGGGCCCGCATAGGTGATATGCATTCCTAAGCCATTGTTTATATTAACACCATTAAAGCTCAGTTGATATCAGCCACAAAGAAGTTCTTTGTTCATTTCATAGAAGCGGGGCGGTGTGAGTGTATAAACACCGCAGAACGTAGCCGTGGGTCTGAGAAACTAAATTTGATGATTATGCACGGCTTATAGTTCTGGGATGAACGTCGCATAAACAAGGCAGACTGATTCGAGATACAGTGGAGTCGGGACGTGTCACATACCCCGATCGTGTCGTGTGAACCTTGACTTGACCCACGGATCCGTTGCCGTTTCATTTAGTTTATCGAAATCTTAACTTAAATGATTAATGCAAATTATAAAGTGACCACAGACTATTTTCATTGTTCTTGATATGACATTCGTATTATCTACTAGCTGTTGCCCGCGGCTTCGCCCGCGTGAGTTTCGCTTATGTGAAAAGTCTTTTTGTGATCCATACAGGTTCAGATGTTGCGGATCTTCGATTTTTATACGTCTACAAAAAAATGCTCATCAGATTATTCAAGTTTTGCTAAGGCGCCATTTCCATATATGTTATAGTGTAGCTGGTCTCTTGGAGTTATTCATCAGATGTTCCAGATCTTCAATTTTTATACGTCAGCAGAAAATGCTCATTAGGTTGAACGATTTTTGCTAAGGCACCATTTCCATATATGTTATAGTGTAGCTGGTCTCTTGCAGTTCTTCATCAGATGTTCCAGATCTTCAATTTTTATACGTCAACAGAAAATGCTCATCAGGTTGAACGACTTTTGTTAAGGCATCATTTCCATATTTCTTATGGTTCAGCTGTTCTGTTATGGTTCTTCATCAGGTGTTACAGTTTTCAAAATCAATTATAGCCTATATGTTGCCCAGGCTTAATAGCTATACAACAAAAAAAGTTTCATTCAAATCCGTCCAGTAGTTTTTGCGTGAAACGCGTACATACATACATACAGACGGACAGACAGACAAGAAATTCCAAAAAATTTTTTTTTGCTTTCTATTGTTCTTTTTAAGTGTCCCTCTATCTATTTGAGTCAAAAATACTAAATGTACAGACAAAATATTTTTACTGTTTTATTATATGTATAGATTTCAATTGTGATTTATTAACTCGACTTGCGTGCGTGATTGTACCCACTGATTTGCCCACTGTATGTGTATATGTACTGATGATGACGATAATGACCCCTTCTGATGATTATGAGCTTTCCGCTTCGACATATATGTATATACTTATACAAAAAAATTACTCACATTAAAAAACTTAACAATTTTCAACGTTGGAAGCGCTGTAGGTTTCAAGTACCGAAATCCTTTTTTCGAAATCAATAAATTATTTTCCTCGAAATGCTCGGAACATATGGTACTAAATTTAGTTGGCATCCAAGCAACTCTGCCAGTTGCATCTATCCATTTTTCTTTAAAATCAGGATCTTTGGGAAACCTTAAAATTAATATTTTATACAATGTACACAAAAATATCGATAAAATCCAAAACATTACTTTACTAGGTACATCACTAATAGAGTAGCATAGAAGTTTCGGGAAGAACAGAGGAGCACGTGTTAATGACAAAATCGACCTTATATAAAAGACATTAAGGTAACTTTTAACTTTTAACAAATAATATTTTAAGGTTATTATTATCATTGTTGAACTTTTATTTTAAATAAAACAAACGAAATATTACTCACCGGTGGTACGAAACACCTCCATTTTTAAGATTAATTTTGCTACTGTTATTTTTGCACTCTAAAATAGAACAAAATGGCATTTTGACGAGGGAATTTCGACGAGAATTCAATGTCAAGAACAAACTACTCAGCGCGAAGTCAGAACACAACTAGAATGACGAGCCGTGTTTGTAAGCTATGCATCGCTTACTTGTGGCGACCGCGCCACGCCTACTACACTTCCACTCTTATTTATATTTCCGTGATTCACTAAAACGTGCTAAAACGCTACTTAAATAGGGATGTTATAAGTGACGCTGGATAATCGATCGATTCTAAAATCGATATATTAATATATGTATTTGAAATTGATATTATACATTGTTGTAAATTTTACGTTTCAATGAATATTTTGTCGACTGAGAAAAGATAAATCGTCATCGTGTTTTTCTTATATAGTTAACTAGCTTTCGCCCGCGGCTTTGCCCGCGTGAATTTCCCACGGGAACAGTGCTTTTTCCCGGGATGAAAGGTACCCTATGTCCTTCTCCGTACTGCCAGCTATGTGTATGCAAAATTTTAGGAAGATTGGTTCAGCAGATAAAGCGTAAAGAGGTAACAAACACACAAACAAACCAACAAACAAACTCACTTTCGCATTTATAATATTAGTTAGGATAGTTCTTATTTTAACGCAACAAACAATCCCAACTGAGTATTGTTTTTATATAGTGCCCTTAGCCACCTCAGTTATGAAATTAGGGTGTCAATTCCACTAATTACAAACGTAGATATCGTGCTTCAGTTGTATCTCAAAAGCCAAAGAAATTGGACTAAAGCATAGAGATCTTATAGAAATATTGTCGCGTTAGTGTAATTTCTTTGGCTTTTGAGACACAACTTAGGCACGATATCTAGTGGAATTGACCCCCAGGTCACCTTAATAGTCACCCACTTGAGAAGACCATAATATTTTTATCCTATTTACGTATGCATGAAATTTTTCAGCACAATCGGAAACCATAAAGTGGGTATTTACGAGTATGTAACAAAAATGTAGTAGAGTACGTACTTGATAAATCATAATTTTTTTCGTGGGAACTACATGAACATCTATTTCATCCTTTTAAATTGTATTACACTTAAATGTGGGCCTGTGGTGTGGCCCTAGAATAGCACCAACCCATCTCTTCCCGTGGGTGTCGTAAGAGGCGACTAAGGGATCAAAAACACCGGAGCATGGGCAGCAGCATCTTTCCGCGTACTATGACATCACACTGCGATCGCCAACCCGCCTGCCAAGCGTGGCGATTACGGCAAAACCCCCCATGGTTGATACACCCACAACAAGGCCCCTAGTCCCCGGCGGCCCCGCTATCCCGGACTCTGGTAGCGGTCACGGTAACGGCGGGGCAGGGGGTGCTAAGAATCCCCGGCAGATGCCAGGCTACCAACCCCGACGACCCTTGGCCCTGGCAACTTACAACACGTGCACACTGCGGACCGACGAGAAACTCGCTGAACTGGAGGAAGAATTGAGCAGGTTACGATGGGATATTGTAGGATTATGTGAAGTCCGAAGAGAGGGGGAGGACACCATGATCCTCAAATCCGGAAACCTGCTCTATTTCCGGGAGGGCGACCAACTGTCCCAGGGTGGTGTCGGGTTTATCGTCCACAGGTCCCTCGTCAACAACGTGGTCCAGTTCGAGAGTGTTTCGGCGAGGGTAGCGTACCTTGTACTCAGAATCACCAAACGGTATTCGTTGAAGGTAATACAAGTATACGCACCGCCCTCATATCGCTCCGACGACGAGGTAGAGACTATGTATGAGGATATTTCTAGAGCCATACATAGCTCCCAGGCCCACTATACCGTTGTGATGGGGGACTTTAACGCGAAACTGGGCAAACGAAGCGATGATGAGCTGAGAGTGGGGAATTTTGGATATGGAACGAGGAATGCACGTGGTCATCTGCTGGCCGGCTTTATGGAGAAGGAGGGCCTCTTTTATGATGAACTCCTTCTTCAAAAAGCCAAAACAGCGAAAGTGGACATGGTTGCATCCTAATGGCGTTACAAAAAATGAGATTGACTTCATCTTGTCGACGAAGAGGCACATATTCAATGATGTCTCTGTGATCAATGCCGTAAAAACAGGAAGCGATCACCGATTGGTAAGAGGCACATTGAATCTTAGAATAAAACTCGAAAGGTGTCGACTGATGAAGTCTACGCTCCGACCAGCGCCTATCCAGCTCCAAAACCCCGAGAGCTTTCAGCTCGAGTTGCAGAATCGCTTCGAATGCCTGGGAGACTGCGAAAATCTGGACGATTATAATGACAGGTTTGTGCAAATTGTCCAAACAGCTGGGTCTAAGGCCTTCAAAACCCGCTGTTCAAAAGGAACCAAAAAGATCTCGGACCTCACCAACAAACTCATGGAAGAAAGACGAAACTTGGTTCTGCAGTCCTCTAACGATGCTGCTCAGTATCGACGTCTAAACAGACAGATCTCCAAGTCCCTAACGCGCGATTTACGCCAATTCAATACTGACCGTATTGAAGAGGCGATTAAGCGAAATAAGGGCTCAAAAGTGTTTGCAAGGGATCTGTCTGTTGGTCAAAGCCAACTGACCAAGCTGAAGACTGAGGATGGCAGAATCATTTCGTCGAAGCCAGAGCTGTTGGAAGAGGTTGAGAAGTTCTACGGACAATTATACACCAGCGTACGCGCACCTGTCAGTAATCTGGCCAAAGATCCAAGAGCCAGATTGACCCGACACTACACCGAAGATATCCCGGACGTCAGCCTATACGAGATTAGAATGGCTCTCAAACAGTTAAAAAACAATAAGGCACCGGGTGATGATGGAATCACGGCTGAGCTTCTGAAAGCAGGTGGAACACCGGTGTTAAAAGCTCTTCAGAAGCTATTCGATTCCGTCATACTCGAGGGACAAACGCCTACGGCATGGCACAGAAGTGTGGTGGTACTTTTCTTCCAAAAAGGCGACAAAACCTTATTGAAGAATTATAGGCCTATCTCACTTCTGAGCCATGTCTACAAACTGTTTTCGAGAGTCATTACGAATCGTCTCGCTCGCAGGTTCGACGACTTCCAGCCTCCCGAACAAGCCGGTTTCCGAAAAGGCTTTAGTACCGTAGACCACTTACATACGCTGCGGCAGATTATACAGAAGACTGAGGAGTATAATCAGCCGTTATGCTTGGCGTTTGTGGACTACGAGAAAGCCTTCGATTCGATCGAGACCTGGGCTGTGCTACAGTCTCTCCAACGGTGCCAAATTGACTATCGATATATCGAAGCGCTGAAGTGTTTGTACGAAAACGCCACCATGTCGGTCCGTCTCCAGGATCAAGGCTCGAAACCTATCCAGTTGAAGCGAGGGGTGAGACAGGGAGACGTTATATCTCCGAAACTGTTCACCGCCGCCCTGGAAGATGTCTTCAAGCTTCTGGACTGGAGCGGACTCGGTATCAATATCAACGGCGAGTACCTCACTCACCTTCGATTCGCTGACGATATCGTAGTCATGGCTGAGACCTTGGAAGACCTAGGCACAATGCTCGATGGCCTCTGTAGAGCCTCTCTACAAGTGGGTCTAAAAATGAACATGGATAAGACGAAAATCATGTCTAATATCCGTGTCGCACCCACTCCTCTAAAGGTTGGAGACTCTACACACGAAGTTGTTGACAATTACGTATACCTGGGACTAACAGTTCAGTTAGGTAAGTCCAACTTCGAGAAAGAGGTCAACCGTCGAATCCAACTCGGCTGGGCAGCGTTCGGGAAGCTTCGCGATATCTTCTCGTCCAAAATACCGCAGTGTCTCAAGACTAAGGTCTTTGACCAGTGTGTGTTGCCAGTAATGACATACGGAACAGAGACGTGGTCGCTTACTATGGGCCTCATAAGAAGGCTCAAGGTCACCCAAAGGGCGATGGAGCGCGCTATGCTCGGAGTTTCCCTGCGTGATCGAATCAGAAATGAGGAGATCCGTAGGAGAACTAAAGTAACCGATATAGCCCGCAGAATCGCCAAACTTAAGTGGCAGTGGGCGGGGCACATAGCTCGCAGAACAGATAGCCGTTGGGGCAGAAAAGTTCTCGAGTGGCGACCACGAACCGGAAAACGTAGTGTTGGCAGGCCTCCCACTCGGTGGACCGACGACCTGGTGAAGGTCGCGGGTTGCGCATGGATGCGGGCAGCGCAGGACCGGTCGTTGTGGAAATCCTTGGGGGAGGCCTTTGTCCAGCAGTGGACGTCTTTCGGCTGAGAGAAGAAGAAGAAGACACTTAAATGTCCCCGTCTCAGCTCACGCAGTCACATATTCTTTTATCTACCTATACAAAACACCAAGTATGCTAGTAATACATTTTTGCACAGAGCTTGTAACAATTTTATCAAATTATTTTTTGAATTAGATCCTTTCTTAAACTCTGTTGCTATTTACAGGAATAAATTAAGAGAAATTATTGATAACAAACACGATTAGTTGTAAGTTTAAACCGTCACTTTAAACTTTTATTTTTATTTTTCTTCTTTAACCGTTTTGTTGAATTTGATATGTTTGCTTACCTGCTCAATGTGAGTTATTTAATAGAGGAAACTTTACTGATATTATGCATCATCATGTTATTGTTACTTATTTGTGTAAGGCTATTGTTTGTTTCCCAAATAAATAAAATAAATAAATAAATATATCTGTATCCCTTTTTCCTAATTATAATCTCATTTTCTGCAAAATGTTCCAAACAAATGCAACTCGATTTTGAAGGCATCCAATTGGTTTTAACAGTCGCTGCAATCCACTTCTCTTTTAAAACAGCATCTTTAGGGAAACTAAAACAAAAATGATCAATAGTATTTGCTTTAAATTTTTTTAATACATAATAATATACTCCACGGATGAACTCCTCAATAAAAATATTGAAATACAAATATTTTACAAATCGATCGATTATCACAACACAACCCTAGTATATTGCTGTAGCGTTACTTTTGATTACTACTACTCGACGCTAGATGGCGCAAGTCTATCAAGCGAGATCAAGCGTCATACAAAATTACAAATAGACTCATATCACCATCCCTATGTCAAAGTGACAATAATAAAGTTTTTGTTTTCGTAGGATAACTAGGATATCAAACAACAAAACGAAAACACACAGTCTACAGGAAAGTAAGACCGAGAGCAAAGTGATTTACTAAGAAAAGAACTGTTGAAATGCCTGACGCAGTAGCCGCCTGTCGCGTCTGTCTGGCGGTGGAAGTGCGGTTGTTGACCATCGCCGGCTCGCTGCAGCTGGTGTACGAGAGGATCACTAACAATGCTGTTAGTACAACCGCTAACTCTTCATATTAAGCTCATAATTATTGAAGAATCAAAAATTTTTGTTTTAAACATTACAGCTGCACACGGCTGACGGCAGGCCCGTGGCGGCCTGTTATATCTGTTACGCTCAGCTCAACAAGTGCCTCAAGTTGATACGGACTTCTGCATTGGCAGAGAATGTGCTAAATGATATACTGCACAGACAATCAGAGGTAGAAAGTTCTCCTTTAAAACTTATAAAATTCTACTAAGTACACGTATTTCATTTATTTGTATATTACAGGTAACTGAAACATCAATATCCCAGATTGACCGCATGGCCCTCGGACTGTGTGGGTCGCTGAGATGCTGTGGAGTCGAACATGACGATGGTGAAGTACCGACCCCCATTGTGATCAAAGCTGAGCCAAAGTCAGATATTGTCAAGACCGAGTTTCAAAATGAGGACTTAGATGGTAAGTGCTTTTCGGATACTCAAATCAATTATTCAGTGCTATCTGTTCAAATATTAAATACTTGTGCATTCATACAATGTGTTACTATATGCCTGTGCAGCATTTATAATTGAGAGAAGTCAGCTTCTTTAACTATGTTTGAAATAAAGGAAAGTGGTTTAATGGGCAGGGAGCGTGTCTGCAGGCCCTCCGCAGCCAGCAGCCGATGTCTGTGACACGGAATGTGACTCGGATGAAGTTCCCCTGAGTCTGTCTCAGTCACGTGATACAGAGGTGGCCATGACTGAGCAGGGAGAGCTCGAGGAAGGTATGTTCTTCTCTTGTTTCAGCTCTATAAGAACTTTTTTTTTTTTTTTTGGATTTTTGAGCATCTCAGATGCAATATTAGTACTAAAATACTCTCAAAAATTCCATGCGAGCAGGACTTGAACCCACGACCAGGTCTTTATACAACCTTCAACTTGCTCATATACGAGTAAAAATCTGCTTAAAAAATGTAAACTATACTATATCTTTTTTACTTTATTTTTAATTTCCACTTATTTGTTTTCAATCATGTGTGTGTTTACACCTAAACCCTATACATATGTTTCTAGAACTAGTTATACAAACTAACGTTAAGCTTGATATTATATACACATATACACAACTACAAAACAAATATAAAATACATTTACACTATACACATATTAATAATAATATACAAAAACAAATAAAACCAAAAATACAGCTCCAGCTACGTAATATAAATAGAATATATTCTTACTATATCCAAAATCATAAAAATATACAAAAACAAATAAATCAAAGAACATTATACTTGACGCGTTTACTTTTTACAAAAAACATAAATGTGTGACACAATACAAACTTTAAATGAATTAGACAGTATGGAAATGGCACATTCCTTTGATTGTGATATTACAGAACTAAATAAACATTTACATGTACAGAAAAATGATTTCACTATTATATCTCAGAATATAAGAAGTATTTACCACAACTTTGATGATTTCCTAATTCAACTATCTGGTCTTACTTTTACTGTGGATGTCATAGTTTTAACAGAGTGTAGGCTTAGTTAAATAAAATAAAAATAAATAAAAAATAAAAATATATTTATTGGTTATTTTCAGTATAACATTAGGCTATATAGCATACGATCCCTAGGTCAGCAACCCACCATCGAACTAGGAACCAACCTGTATCTCGAGTGGTGGGGAGCATCGCAGAGGGACCAAACTTGACATTACCTATGTTAAAGAAAACATAAAAAAGATATCTTAAAAATATATGTTCAGTAATTCCCAAACTAGATAAATCTGTGGTTTGGGAATTAGTGTAACAGGAATTATTCTAGTATAAAGTATTGTAAAATAGGTATATATGTAGTTACTTATAATTCTATTACAACAAAAAGATGGTGCTCTCTCGTCCGTCTGGTAGTGTAGTATTTGTTAAGTTATGTAAGTGTAAAATGTAAGTGTCCTTGTGTGCAAGTTAAATTATATTTGGAAATGTCTGTTGCGAATCTCTCTATTTGTTTTATTCAAATCAAATATAATATTATAATCCTTTATTACTTGCGGTGTTAAAGGATTATAATACTATATTGGTTGGGTTGTCATTGTAGTTATTTATATATTTATTTGTATTTTGTTTATTGTTCTTATATTTATTTACTTCTTATTGTTATTGGTATTTTATAAATTTATTTTTATATAGCACAAGGCATGAGGTTTTCTGTATCTGTGTAGTCCAGTGCCAGTAACCATTTATGAATTATTTTTGGGATGCTAAGTGCGGGAAACCTCCTCGAGTGCCCGGTCCCTTGAAAGCTTTAGCTTCTCTCATTTAATTTCTTTGGGATCCGGTAAGAGCGGCGGGCTGTCAAGGGCTCCGTGGACGGTGCATCCCGGGCGGCAGTCAGCAACTCCCCGCTTGTCGGGGTCTTGGTGGGTGTCGGCCGATGTCCTGCTACCAGTAGACCCAGATTCCTGTCTGGGCTACCTATCCTATATATCCTAACCCCTTCCTGTACTTTAATCCCTTCCTTAATCCCAGCCTTTCCCATCCTATCCCATCTCCGTATCCCACTGCGGTTCTCTGTGGGCAAGTACTGCGGGCCCTACATCACAAAAATATGTTGATGGGGGTATCCTATAAGCGTGCCCACCCGCGTGTTTTTGCCGTGCGCGGGGACCCGTACGGACGGATGAAGGAGTCCTGGTGGTTGAGCCAAAGGGACTGCGGCAACACACCACTTTGGCCTGGATTTCGTCTTACACGGGCGGTTCCTGTCTAGCCAGCAGTGAACCAACCGGCTGTAACGTCCGTCCCTCTGACGACGTCTGGTGAGTACTCCAAAGGAGCGCGGCCTGCAGTCGAGGGTGGTTTCGGTGCGCGTGTTCGCGCTGTTCGCGCGGCCGTCACTGCCTGGGTTGGTCTCGTAGGTTGTCCCGGCGGAGTACTATACCCCTTAATAGCCCTGGTGTCGAGCAGACATCCCCATTTTTGCGGGCTCCGTGGAGGGTGGGGAGTTAAGGGGGTGAAATACAAAAACTTTATTATGGCCTGTAACAAGAATATGTTTGAGTTATTACACGGCGCCTTCAATGATGAGATGGAAGTGGAGAGACAGGGTGAACGCGGGCTGGCTGATAGCCGCACGCAATTACCAAAAGCTCGAAGTGAACGGACTGTAGGCGGTGGTGAAACCCTGTCTGGTCCGGTCACTGAGGCAAATAGGGATACCCAGATGCGAGCGACGGCTGCTGCGACTGAGCGTGTGGCCTCCCCTGATCTGGACCCTCCAGGCCATGGCTTACAAGCCTGCCAAGAGCGGCCTGGTGATGGAGGGGACCCTCGTGAGGACGCGGTAGCTGGAAGTAGCACCGGGTCGGAATGGCGCACGAAGCGGGGCAAGAGGCTTTGCGGGTCCGTCAAGCGTCGTCTGCGCAAGCTCAAAAGGGAGGAGGCTGTGGAGGCGTCTGCAGCCAAGAGAGACCGGGAGGTCAGCGATGAGGTCGCCGAGGCGGCGGCTGGAGCTAAGAAGGCGAGGCTGGACACAGCTGCGCCTTACAGTACGGCTGCAGCTGCCATTCGGATGGCAATCGTCCCCGAGGGATTCCCGGGAAAGCAGTTTACGTGCAACGGGTGGACGGCCTTTGCCCCCCGATTGTTCAAGAAGATGGTGGCTGACCTGGACTATGTTCCGATGGTCGACCTCAAGGGTGTCGTTGCTGGAGCCATGCACCTCTCCTGCTATGGAGAGACGGATGTCGAATGGATCCGCAACGCCATAAGAGGTGAGAAGTTTGAGGGCATGGAGGTCAAGCTGCTTCACGCCAAGGATCTGCCCAAGCCCGTCAAGATGGCCTGGAAGACGAGGAATATTGCCCTGACGGAGAGCTCACTGGTACTTCGGTACCTCCAAAGAATCCATCCATCTTTAAAGACGGATGAATGGAAGGTAGTGGATACATTGGTGGAGAGGGAGCACGTTAGACGTGTTGTGCTCGTCGACCAAGTCTCCGCGGACTAAATTAAGGCCCGTGGATACAGACTCAAAAACTGCCTGAGCACCGACATCTTCAAGGTCCTTGACGATGCCGTTGCTCCGGCGGAGGGTGAGGCTGCTGCGTCCACGGGTCGGGATGGCGAAGATCCGCGGGGACGGGACGGAGAGCGGAATGCGCCCAAGCCACCGCTGCCACAGACGCGACCACTGGCTCTGGGGCCGGCAGGAACGCTGGAGGCTGGACGGCCACTGCGGGCTGAGCCGACTCCATCAGTGGCTGCGCCTGGAGGTAGAGGAGCGGCGGCTTCCCTCCGGCCATTGGACCTGCGCAGGCAGCACACCTTGGGGCGGTCGCGCTCACCGTCACCTGGCCTGGTGGTGACCACTGGACCTATGGCGAGGCCCCCGATGTCGGTCTCGCCACTAGTGGATGCGGCCGAGCAGCTGGCGCTGTCGCCGGCTACGTCTGGGCCCGTGGACCTAGGCCTGCTGGCATCATCGCCGCGGGACGTGGAAGAGGTGGAGTTTTCAGACTCCGAAAAGGAACGGTCGGTACGCCGACACAACTAGGCCTCAATATGGGGGTTTTAAGGTGCGTACAAATAAATTTACACCACTGTAAGGCAGCCGTGGCTATTCTAGCACGAGAGCTACGGCTGAATAAGTATGATATTGCTCTTATTCAAGAACCTTATCTATATAATGGCCAAATTAAAGGCTTTGGTAGTCTGAATAGTCGTATTTTCACTTACTGCACTACTAATGATGCGAGAACATGCATATATATCAGGGATGGTATAAATGCAATGGTACTCAATTCTTTATGTTACAGGGACCTGACGGCAGTCAAGGTCCAGACAGGGGCAGAGCAGGCGGTGGTCATGGCCGCAGCCTACCTGCCTTACGAAAGGAAGGATCCAGTCTCACCGGAGCTGTTGGCACTTGTGCATCACACGACGGAGAAGAAGCTGGACCTTGTAATTGGGTGTGACGCTAATGCCCACAATCTCTTGTGGGGCAGCACGGACATCAATGAAAGAGGAGAAAAGTTGGCTGAGTATCTGGTGAGTTCTCCCATGCTGATTCTCAATAAAGGTAATAAACCTACCTTCTTCAATTCTGCGAGAAGAGAGGTCATCGATATTACATTGGCCTGTAAAAAGGCATATGGTAAGGTAGATAATTGGCATGTGTCAGATGAGATATCGTTATCGGATCGCAACTACATATGCTTTAGGTACAGATGTGGTAACTTAAGATCAGACACTGTTCCGAGGAGGAACCCCAGACACACAGACTGGGTAACCTACAGAGAAATGCTCAAAGCAGAGCTAGGAGCTCCGGTATCTAAGTTGAACTCCATTGTCGACCTGGAGCTGGAAGCAGATCGTATAGCAGAGTGCATAAAACAGGCATGGATGTCAAGCTGTCCTAAGCGAAAACCTCGGAACCAAAAGGAACCCTGGTGGACGCCGGAAGTGGCAAAAATGCGACAAGAAACAAGGAAGCTCTTCAACGAAGCCAAAGCTAAGAAGGACTTCAGCGAATACCATAAGGCCCTCACTGAATACGGGAAAACGGTTCGCAAAGCAAGGTGGACAGGATGGAAACGTCAATGCGATTCCATCGGTTCATTACCTGAAGGAATGAGATTAGCCAAAGCTGTATCCGTCACCAAGGCTAACCCGTTGTCAACTGTCAAGGACAACAGTGGCGTGCAAACAGAAACCGCCAAGGAGACACTAAAGGTGATGTATGAAACTCACTTCCCAGGTTGCATAGAGACAACAGATGATCAACAAGATCTTAACCGCCTGAAGTCCTGGGAGGCTAGAACCTTCAAACGGGACTGGGAAGTGGCGAAGAAAGTGGTGGATGACCATAAACTAAGATGGGCAGTAGGAACCTTGCAACCCTTCAAGGCGCCCGGCCCAGACGGCATCTACCCTATATTCTTGCAACAAGGAATTTCCATACTCGGTCCACATCTATGTAGGCTATTCAGGGCCTGCATAGCATTTGGGCATATACCCAGAGCATGGAATTTAGTAAAAGTTACGTTTATTCCAAAACCAGGAAAAGCGACATACGAAGAGGCTAAGTCATACAGGCCAATAAGTCTTCAGTCGTTCTTACTAAAGTCACTGGAGAAGATGGTGGACAGATATATTAGAGACGGTCCGCTTAAAAGGTATCCACTTCATAAAATGCAATGTGCCTATCAGCCTGGCAAATCCACGGAGACTGCTCTTCATTATGTGGTAAGTCAGGCTGAAAAGGCGCTAGAGAATAAAGAGGTATGTCTGGGTGCCTTTCTGGATGTTGAAGGAGCATTTGACCGGACTACTTTTAACTCGATCTGCAAGGCAGCAATGGAACACGGCATTCCAGATACACTCTGCAGATGGATGGAGAATATGCTCAAAGGCAGAATAATAACATCTGAGCACATGGGAGAAAAGCTGTCAGCAATAACAACGAAAGGGTGCCCACAGGGGGGTACTTTCGCCGACCCTGTGGAGTTTAGTTATAGATTCCCTGATAGCATCTCTGAACAGAGGTCCGATCATAGCAGTTGGATATGCAGATGACATTGTCATCCTGGTTAATGGGAAAGTTCCTGATACGGTAAAAGGGATAATGAATAAGGCCCTGCGGGAAGTTCAAGAGTGGTGTACCGCGAACCACTTGATTATAAACCCGAGTAAAACCATCATCGTTCCTTTTACAAGACGTCGCAAACTGAAAGGGCTTGAGAACCTCAAGATGAATGGCACAGAGCTACAATTGTCCAAGGAGGTAAAATATCTGGGAGTCACACTAGATAAAGAACTGACTTGGAATACTCATGTTAATAATATAATAACTAAGGCCACAAGGGTATTTGGTATGTGCAGAAACACCTATGGCAAAACATGGGGCCTCAAACCGTACATTGTACGTTGGCTGTATGAAATGATGATTAGACCAATCTTGACCTATGGAGCACTAGTGTGGTGGCCGAAGGTCGAACAGGTGACGTGTATGGATGCCCTTAGGAAACTGCAACGAATAGCCTGTTGTGCAATCTCGGGGGCGTTTTCCACGACACCTACAGCGGCCTTGGAGGTAATACTTGGACTGCCACCGCTACACTTGCACATCAAAGGCGAAGCCTGTAAAGCACTCTACAGACTATCTGTATCTAAATTGTGGAACAGGCATGCGCCAAGGACTAGACATCTACTACTGGAGGTACCACAGAATCTCGAAAGGATGTTACACATGGGCAGTGATAAGATTCTCCCGAGGTATAACTTCAAAAGAAACTATAAGACATATATCCCAACAAGGGATGAATGGAAAGGAGAATTTAAACCTCAAGAAAAAGACTGCCTAATCTGGTACACGGATGGGTCTAAAACCAACCAAGGAACAGGAGCAGGCATCTTTTCGACGGACAGACAACTGTATCAGAGCATGGGACGATTCTCGACCGTCTTTCAGGCGGAAGTGTATGCAATCACCGTCTGTGCTAAATTGAACCTAGAGGAAGGACAAGAAAATCGCACGATTTACATCCTTAGCGACAGCCAATCTGCACTTGCTGCCCTCGACTCCAGTAGGGGTTGGCTCTGGACTGGTCTCTGACTGCATAATGTCCCTAAATAATTTAGGTAGGCGCAACAGACTTAGGCTGGTTTGGGTGCCGGGTCACATTGGGGTTGAGGGGAATGAGAATGCGGATGAGTTGGCAAGGAAGGGTTCAAATGAGTCTTTAATAGGGCCTGAACCCTTTGTAGGGCTGTCATATGGGATGGTAACTACGGCAATTAATGCATATGTCAAAGATAGACACAGTTCCGAATGGAATGCACAGGATGGACTTAAACATTCAAAGGCAATGCTTGGTGAAGACAACACCAGGTGGCTCAAAGAAATCTGCAAGTATAGCAGAATACAGACAAGAATTCTGATTGGGGCCTTGACTGGACACTTTGAAAATCGCAGTCACCTCTACAAATTAAAACTTGTCAACAGCCCTCTGTGCAGGGCTTGTGCGAAAGCAGAGGAGTCCATGAAGCACATTTTGTGTTATTGTGACTCGTTGGCAAACAAGCGACTGGACCTCCTGGGATCAGCGTATCCAGACCTGGAAGACTATAGGCACTTCGCAACAGGTGATATTCTGAAGGTCATGCAGTCCTTCTTCAGAATTCCCGATGCGGGTGAGTAAGGCATTGGGGTAAGTACAAAAAAACCCAAGGTTTGAAGTACTTCCGGACCTCGGACCCCGCGTGTTAAGATAAGATAAGATAAGATAACCATTTATGAATTTTATTTTTGCTTTCTCGTTTGGTACATGGATAAATATATAAGTTTCTGTTTATTTTATTATAAATTATGCAGCTTACTTACTTACTTCTTACTTCCAACGGCGCTACAACCCTTTGTGGGTCTTGGGAGGCAATTCTGGGGTCTGCGATATAATATCAATTTCGACATTTATCGAAAAAACATGGCGGATATCGATAAATATCGAAATTACGTATTCTCGTGATTTCAAATGTGACATTTATCCAGCGTCAGCCCTCGATACGCATCGAGTGGTCGAGCGTGGCCGAAAACCATATCGTGTGTGATATTTGTTGCTTCAAAGCTATTGAATAACATAATATTCGTACTTTACAAGACGCTTTGTATTTTTCTTCAGCTTTGGTTTAGTAAAATATGAATGCTGACGATTTTGTATTCAATTTTATTGGAAATCGTTGTTTATTTACATAAAATTATTTTATTGAAGCCTAATATAGAGGTTTGGATAGATACATACTTTGCTTTTTTCTGCCTCGAGTACCATACCTTATTTGTTTCTCGATTCAATTTCGTAAAGAAACAATATCATACATAAGAATATAATTGATACTCCGATAACAAATATCACATAACCTCACACACACAATAAACATGTATATAATAAATAATAGGATTCCTTTTCAGATTAAATTAATGATGTACAATGCCCTTGCGGAATCAATAGTGGGATACGGACTGACAAGTTACGGCAGAACTTTTAAAAGTTATCTTAATTGTATTTACAAACTTCAGATTAGAATATTAAAAATGATTGTGCCAACAAGTATTAAGCAAAAATTTTTAAATGACGAAGTAGGTTTATTTAAATACTGTAAAATTCTTCCGATATATATAAAATTTACATACTGCTTACTTAAAGAACAATTTTTTAATACTAGCATACAAAAAAACATAACGCATAATATTAATACTCGACAAAAAACAAATAAAAAACTTTTAATTACTACTGCACGAAATACATATGGAGAAAGAACAACATCATATTTAATTCCACGCTTCATGAATAATTTAGAGTTATCTTTAAAACAAAGCATTACACAAAAAAACATAAAGAGTAAACTTAAATCACACTTTTTTAACAGCCTGTAGATGATGCACATAAAACCGGTCTTGCTTGCCGTGTGGGCTGCGCTCCTGCAAGCGGGAGTTGGAATAGCTTGCAATAAAATATTATTAAATAGATACTAGTGGCCCGCTCCACCTGCACGGGTGGATCTAGCCTAAATCTAGCCTGTGTTAGGTAGGTACTCAGGAAGATCAGTTATGTTGATGCTGGTCGAGTAATTCTTTTGTTTATTTTATAAGACTAACTTTAGATATAAACACATAGTTAGATAAGTACTAACATAATATAAAGCGAACGTAGATAAAATATATGTAATCCAGACAAACCTACGTGGTTTTTAGGATGCATAATTGTACCTAATCGTTATTTTTTGAAAATAAATAAATTAAAAAAAAAAAAAAAAAACAAACAATGACAAGTATCTTCGCGTTCCGTTCTCTCCATCAACTTTAAAATATTTCATTTTCTTTACATTTTATAAATTTGCATTGGAGCTTATTAAGTTACATAAAATAAAGTATTATAACTATTTTTACATAAATTCACTATTAAAACATTGGTTTTATATAAAATATTTAATGAAACAAGTAAAACATAAATTTCTCGATTGTAGTTAAGTATAATCGAGAAAAAGGAACGTGTTTTCAATTAGAGAAGCCCTAGTTTTCGATATAATATCGAGTTTTATGTCGAATAGGTTCGAGAATACCATTTTGGAGGATTTTGTGATAATTTTGTTCGATAAAAGAAGTTTGATATATTATCAAATTCGATAAAATATCGCAAACGCGAGAATTGGCCTCTTGGCCTCTTCAACGAGTTTTCTCCACCTGTCACGCTCCTTTGCCACGTTCCTCCAGTTCTTAAATTTGCCCATCTTCTTGAGGTCTTCTGCAATACAGTCCATCCAGCAATGCAAATTATGCAGCTAAAGACCTTGAAATGACGAGCAGCTAGTGCGGTCCTGTGGCGAGGAGTAGTACATACGCGATCTGACCTACGTCTGCGAAGTTTTAAAGTAGGGTCATAAGGGACTTGTGCATGTTTACGGAGTACGGTCATCACGATGAAAAGCTGCCTCACAGTCAAGACCGAGGTATCTGCGTGGAGTTGTACTGTGGGATACCGATAGGGTTTTTTGGTCATGACCTTGAGGACAGCTCTTTGAGCCCGCTCCAGAGGCAACATAGTGGTCTTAGCTGCTCCGCCCCACGCTGAGATGCAATAGGTTATAATGGATTGGCAGGGAGCGGTATAAACCATCTTCAGAGTTTTAACATCAGCACAGGAGTTAATATTTTTAAAAACATAAATCAGTTTTCGTACTTTCGGTATCAGAGCCTTAACGTGTTCATCCCATTTGAGATGCTGATCTAAAAGTACACCTAAATATTTAATCGAATCAGCTCTTGTGACGGATAGGCAGTTACAGTTTCGAATTACACGACCACAAGTATGAGCTCTGATACTGAAATGTTCTCTGGCAGGTAAAGTTACTGAGTTTAAAGTAAATTAAAGTAAAATAAATTTCTGATTGGTAATATTGCTACCTCGTTGAAAACCCAGTATATTAATTTAATATTAATTAGCTAATATGTGGTGAATGTTGTTGGTGGCATAATTAATAAGTATAAGTAAGATATTTAGATAAGTACCTAGCCTTATTATGTCATTGTTTGTTCACCCAAATAAAGAGAAAAAAAAAAAAAAAAAAAAGTAAATGTAATATAATTCGTTTTTTGTACATTTAGTGTAAGCATATTGGTATCTAGCCAGAGCATAACAGTAGCGAGGGCATTTTCAGCCAGCCGGAATGTGTCGATCCAGTTTGGGCCTCTTACTATAAGCGCAGTGTCATCAGCATAGGCATAGATTTGGCAATGAGGGATGGTAAGTCTACACATGTCATTGATGTAAACAATAAAGAGCGTAGGGCCTAGAATAGAGCCCTGCGGCACTCCAAATGTTATTTCTTCATCGTCACTGATGAACTCCCCGATTTTGACACATTGAGTGCGGTTTTG
Source organism: Ephestia elutella (assembly GCA_018467065.1). Lineage (NCBI taxonomy): Eukaryota > Metazoa > Arthropoda > Insecta > Lepidoptera > Pyralidae > Ephestia > Ephestia elutella. The sequence continues at coordinate 2,338,458 of CM031587.1, read as the reverse complement.
TAAATAATCTTTAAAAATTGATAGCGCCGGCCCTCGAACTCCAATTGCCTCCAGCTTTCCCAGAAGCAAGGGAACTGATACAGTGTCGAAGGCTTTTGTAAGGTCCAAAAACATACCGACACATTTTTCTTTTTTATCCAGTCCTTCAACAACCGTATCGAGTAAGGAACTGACGGCATCCTCCGTGCTTAAACCCCTTCTGAAGCCGTATTGATTTTGAGCAATTAGATTTTTGGCCTCTAAGAAATCAACCAATCTATTATTTAAAACCTTTTCCAGTATTTTGGAAAGGGCAGTCAAGACAGATATGGGCCTGTAATTCGAAATTTCATCTTTGCTACCAGATTTAAAAATTGGATGAACAATAGCTTTTTTAAATGCTTCAGGGAAAGTACCAGAGGATATGGCCAGCCGGCATATATGGGTTAGTAGTGGTACGAAAACTTGTCTCGACATTTGAATGATTCGGGCTGAAATGCCGTCCCAGCCGACTGCACAATCACTCCGAAGACCAGTTATGAGGCGATCTATTTCGTGTTCATCTACATCATAGAGAACCATGGATTCAAGTACGGGTCGAGTAACCGCGTCCGATGTCAAAGGAGGTTGTCTGCATTGAATTGAGTGAGCTATAGATTCTTACCAATATCCACAAAATATTTGTTGACTAGATTAACTGACTCATTTTGGTTGTCGTGCAGATTTAAGAGAGATTTTGCATTTGTTATAGATGGTTTTACGTTTGCTATAGACTTAATGGCATTCCATGTCGATTTTGGGTTGAATTTGGATTTGTGTAGGAGTTGTTTGTGATACGTATTCTTAGTGTTTTTGAGTAGCTTGTTTGTGAAATTCCTATATCTAGTGTATGTTACTTTTAGGATAGCGTTATTAGGATCTCGCTTTAACCGCCTATGCATTCGGTCGCGATTCCGAATACAACGCAGAAGACCTGGCGTTATCCAGGGCTTCAGACTTATTTTACTTCTCGATATTTTTTCTAAATGAGTGTGTCTAATTATTATGCTTGAAATTGTGTCTATCAAAAGGCTAGCTGCCAAGTTAACATCGGAAGTTAAAAATATGTGAGAGAAATCAGTATTTAGAATATCAGATTGAATGGATCCGTAATCAATTCTGGTTCGGGTGTTTAGCCTGGGTGTTAGTCTTTTATTTAAATTCATTAGAAGTATAGTCGGAAGGTGATCAGTCAAAGAGGTGTCCAGGACCAGCGTGTTCGAGAGCATCTTAGATTTTAGCATCACATGGTCCAAGCATTTTATCCCTCTTGTAATAAACGTATGGGCTGGTAGGAGACCATGAGATGCGTTTAAGTTTAAGTAATTGTCGGCGCTGTCATCTTCGTTATCTTTTTTAATATCTATGTTAACATCGCCTACAAGACTGAGCGTTTGAAATTTAGTTAAAGTCAAAAATAAACTATTCAAGCTATTTAAAAAGACCTTAGCGTCCTTAAAGGATGGCGAACGATAGATAGTAATGACAGCGAAGTTGTGACAAACCCATACCACAAATTCCAAATTATCAATCATATCGTACTTCTTATCATTTGAACCAAAATGATGGTGTGGTCATGTATGTAAAATCAAATCTAAAGCATAAAGTCAAAGAAATAAAGTTAACTCATGCGTCCTGCCTTCAGCTTGATATATTAAATAACACTGTGTTAGGTATCTATAGATCTCCATCTAACAAAAATGCAGAAAGTTTTATAAGCTCTCTTAGCACACACTTAGACTCACTAAACATAGGTACCGAATAATAACATCATAGTTACGGGAGACATTAATATTAACATTACATTAAAGGATAAAGAAACAAACGATGAACAAAAGAATAGAATAAATTATTTAGATACGTTATCGATGTATGGTATATTAGCAGGACACACTATACCAACGAGAGAAATAAACTGTCTGGACCATTTTATGCTAAAAATAAATAAGATCAAACACTCTGCGTCTATAGCTATATTAAAAACAACTACAACTGATCATTTTATCACCTTATTATGCTTATCCAAATTAAAACGCCATGAAGTTGTAAGTAAAACCAAAACCAAAGTAAAACCAAAACCAAAGTGAGTATTTAAAAACCAAAAATCTTCCTAATCTATTATTCTGTGATGATCCAGAGGAAGTGCTCGATGGCCTGATTTGTAAAATTACCGAGTCTCTAAAAGCAAACACAGTTACCACGAACATATCAAGTAAAAATCGTATTATTAAACCGTGGATTACACCAGGTATCTTACGATGTATTAGGAATCGTAATAACTTACAAAAAAGAGTTCGTTGTGATCCTTTTAATGAAATACATAAACTAACATACATAAGGTATAGGAATCATTGCAATAAACTTATTAAAAGGGTTAAACGAAAATACGAAAGGGAATTATTAGCTAAAACTGTAAAAAATAATAAATTGTTATGGAAAAATATTAAAGAAATAACCTACACAAGTAAAACTAACAGTACAAATAGGGAATTACTAAACATAGCATCATCACCTACTGCTTCAGCCGATTATGCTAATGATTACTTTGCGAACATTGGCAAAAGGATTGCTCAAAGCAATATACAACCTACACAAACGGACCTAAATAAGTACTTCCAGGACTTACCATCGCTTCCCAACTCTTGTGTAATGCTACACACCGACCCAAATGAGGTAGCCAATATCTTAATTAACTTAAAGTCAGAAAGTGCTCCTGGTTGGGACAATATCCCAACTAGTTTCCTTAAGTTGACTAAACTCGAGATTGTCCCGGTCATTGCACATCTTGCAAACCTCTGCTTTGATAAAGGGATTTTCCCTGGAAAACTAAAAGAGTCTAATCATCACACCGGTCCACAAGGGAGGGGATAAAGACGACATTAATAATTACAGGCCTATATCCGTGCTAACAGCAATTTCTAAAATATTAGAAAAGTTAATAAATAACAGGCTTATTAATTATCTAAATAAATTCAATGTCCTATCTCCTTCGCTTTTAGTATCGGAGGCCAAGATCCTCTTTGGGTCGTCGAGCCATCGAAGTAAGTAAGTATCTCCTTCGCAATTTGGATTTAGACAAGGGAAATCTACCGAGGATGCGGTTACTGAACTTAGCTCGATAGTGACTGAACAACTTGACAAGCAAAAAAAGTGTATGTCTGCATTCCTTGACTTTAAAAAAGCTTTCGACACGGTATCTCATCCCATCCTTCTACGCAAGCTTGAGAAGATAGGAATACGAGGTGTGTCACTAGATCTGTTCAAAGATTACCTCTTAAATAGAAGGCAGAAAGTAAAATTGGAAGGTTTTGTCAGTGAATCCACGGGTGTGTCATACGGTGTGCCACAGGGCAGCGTTCTTGGTCCAACGTTATTTCTCATATATATAAACGACCTTTGTGATATGTCTATCAATAACGCCAAAATCTTGTCGTACGCCGATGATACTGCCGTTGTTTTTACTGGCGATTCGTGGGATGCAGTCAGGTTGAATGCTGAGCGGGGATTAGAGCAGATTGATAGGTGGTTGCGAAATAATTATCTTACACTTAATTCCGATAAAACTAACTATATATGCTTTAGCATATATAATAACTCTCAACCTGATGCTAACTTCACCATAAAAATACACAAATGCAACATAGTAGATAGAGATAGATGCAGTTGCCCAATTATACGAAAAGTAAATCAAACTAAATACCTGGGAGTTTTTGTAGATCAGAGACTCTTTTGGTACCCACATATTGAACATATGATTATAAGGGTCAAGAAAATTGATCAGGGTATTTAAAACACTGCGTCACGTGGTGCCAAGAGTAGTTACTGATACACGGGATTCTAAGAGAAATCTTCTAAGTGAGATTTACATATCGTTGGTACAGTCTATACTGGTCTATTGTTTGCCTGTATGGGGGGGTGCCGCAAAAACGCGTTTCCTAGATGTAGAACGTGCACAACGTAGCTTACTCAAGGTCATGTTCTTTAAAAAAATAAGATTCCCTACTGAAAACTTATATCGCATAGCAAAGGTCCCTACTGTTAGGAAGTTGTATATCATATTCACCATATTAAAAAAACATAAGACTGTGCGCTATGACCCTAGTATCAATAAAACTTTTTTCCAAAAAAGTGAACCGACTTCCATCATAAAACTTAAAATCAAGAAATAACAATAAAGAAAAATGTATTAGCATTCTACCTACTGAATGAGGTGAAGTCGGTGCCAAGTGCAGGAGTAAGGGTGTTATGTAATTGTTTAGCTAGGTATTATATACATGATTCTAATATTAACTTAAATTATTTAATATTCAATTTGTCACCGACTTCACCTCATTCAGTAGGTAGAATGCTAATACATTTTTCTTTATTGTTATTTCATGATTTTAAGTTTTATGATGGAAGTCGGTTCATTTTTTGGAAAAAAGTTTTATTTTATCATTTTTAGTTTAATAAAAACTTTTCTTTCACTGGCCGAAAATAAAGAATTAAGAATTCGAAACTTTTTATGTCTAAGTAAGTAAGTTTGATTTGAAATGTAACAACATGTCAAATTGTCTATTATTTTGGCAGATAAATAGACCGAGAGCGCGTGACGACCAAACCTTCCTTATTTTAAAAATGCTGAATGTTTCTCTGCGTGGTATATACGGGTAAAAAATATTAGCGACTAGGTATGAAGTTTGGATCTTAGTTGCTTATGCAGGTAATATGGATAGTAAAGATGATTTTTATAGGTAAAAAAGCAACCTTGGGGCCTCGCAAAGTAATATTAAATTAAGCTTTTATAATAAAACAAATATAACTATAATTTAGTAAGGTTACAATATCTAGCAGGGGTTTATATCTGCACCAATTGCCTGGTAATGGATGGCGTGATTTCTAATATTATTAGGAATAAAATCTTTAAAAAACTTTACTTTGAGGTAATTGAGTTAACTTTAAATGTTATTGCTACAAGTAATCTGCCTAAGTAATCATGAACCAACTTTTATAGTCGCTAATCGCTATTTCTATGTTGGGGACATATTTACATAGAAAATCTTGAGTTTTAATAAAATAAGGAATGGCATGCGGTCGCGGGCTTTTGCTCTATAATGCAATGTTGGTATTTTTATATTTTGTTAGGTATCTTTAAAATTACCGAACAGATTCTGACGTGGTTAAAATGGGACCAACTTGGGAATACACCATTACGAATAAAAAAACAATTATGGAAATCAGTCCACAATTGGCGGAGAAATCGGCGAACATACATAAAAAAAAAACATACATACATCGAAACATATAACCTCCTCCTTTTTTGGGAAGTCGGTTGAAAATAGAAGAAGGATGGGAAATGTAGCTCTGGCACCGGTCTCCAATACAGTATTTGCCAGTAGGCAATTTTGCAGACGTTCGGCTCAACTTTATAATCGCATAAATAAGGAGCTTACGGCCGAATACTGAAACGTCACTCAAGTATTTGACGGCGTCTTAAATGTTTGAGACGGTCTTACATGCAAAATTGGTATACTCAAACGTCAAATTTGAGCACGTTTTAGATTTGAGAGAATTCGAAACTAAATAGGTCTCAAACTCCTTTCAGTGCAAAATTCGTATACTGAAAGGCTACTCAAATTTTTTGCTGTCAAATGTACCGTCAAACCATTGTCAAACCGACTTGGGTGCATCTGAGATCTAAGAGTGGTCGCGAGGTCTCCCAAATCTGTGATCGTATTGATTCTGATGTTAAAATAATGTATTTATCGATACATTATTATCTACAGACACTAAAATCAATAACTTTTCACCTATGTATTATTTTGGCATGTGCAGTGAAGAATTACACAACGTTGATCTTTCTCGCTTTTGGTGCCTGCATAAAATATCCTGCAAAAACCCGCTTCTACGCTTGCACGTTTTTGGCAGTGAATTACAAATTGTTTTATTTTTTTCATATATTCCACTGATCCATTTAAAAAAGGATTTTAATGAAATAGTGGATACTTTGGGTATATTATAGCATCAGTTCCATTCCATTTATGTTAGTAGATCGGGACGGAGCCGATACATTTTTACCCGACTACAGCGAAACGAAAAGGAGGGTTATTGGTCATAGAGGTGTCTTTTCCTAAAGGCCCTTCACTCATTGCGACGTTTTGCAGCGATACAATCGCGATGCAGTGACAAGTCAATAGCTAGTGGCGTATCTGTAGTGTTACAGTCGCGATGCAAACGCGAAACAGCATCGTTACAAATGCGATACAGCATTAATACAAACTCAATGAAACAACGTTCAGTATTTCGTTGATAGGCACAGGCAAATATCTGAATCGATAAAAACGTGCGTATGCATCGCTACTCACTCGCGCATGTATGTTACTCATGTCGCATAGCAATCGCGCGGCTGAAAAAACGCGGCGGTTGTATTGTTGAAAAAGTCGCAATGTGTGAGAGGGGCCCACGCCACAGAATAAATAGGTATTTTTATACCCGAGCAAATACGTTTCATTCCACAAAAATTTAGAACGATTTGTTGGTAATTATTTACGTTTATTTTAATTATTTTTCATAATAAATATGATTTTATCACGGAATAATGAAATAAATTGTAAAATAAATAAAACTTTTATTTTTTATGTTATTTTAAATAAATTATATGCTAAAGAAAAATTATTTTTTTCAAACAATGTTGCGTAAAAAGAGGTTATTGACTGAACGTGAATGATAGGAAATGACGTAAATTACTTTAGGTCTGCTTAGCTGATAATGGCTTCCAAACGTTTGAGTAGCTTTTGTGTATACCACTTACTTTTTGGCAGATGCTTAGATTTTAGAGCGCTTCAGCTGACTGTTGCATCTGAGTGACGTTTCAGTATTCGGCCGCTTGCCTGTACGATAAGCATTATTATGAGTGCAGAAAAAGCATCTCAAACTGGCTAGAAGCAAAAACTTACGAGGAAGTAGAGGAACTATTGGAATAATACCTATGTATACTGTTTCCAACCTAAAAACTTTAGTGTTAAATATGTGTACCTCTTATCCTTATTCTTATAAGTATAATTATATGTATACAAAACCTAATTAGAGGAAACTGCGGTTAATACCGCATCAACCGATCCCAAGATAATGTTATCGTAGGGCTAATTTAGGATCACACATACTCACACAAAATCTTTAACACACAACTCATTACATACACGTGTCTTTTGTATTGTATCTTATTTTTATAAGTAGCTTTTGCCTGCGACTTCGCCCGCGTAAATTTAGTATGTGATTTGGTTTATAATGCTACAACTTGTGTTTTTATGTATCTTTCTAGTTAAGGAGGAGCGGGGTCTCCTAACACAGGCTTTTGATGTCTAAAAGGAGGCCCCATCCATTATAAGTAAAACTGTACTTTGTTACTGAAATAAATACATTTTTATTTTTATTTTTTTTATTTTTACCTTGCTCTTCCAACTGAGCTATCGCATTTCAATCCTGCACATCGAAAATCTTCACCATATCCAATTTCTATTGAAACGCATTAGGCATGCGTAACCTAACACCAATACCCACTATACGAGTAAGGTATTTGATTTAACCCATATTCGATGAAGTTGAAAATCAATCAAAGTGTAGGAAGCCATCAATATTTATTTTTGGATTTTTGAGCATCTCAGATGCAATATTAGTACTAAAGTACTCATATAGAAATAAGATATGGTGAAAAAATTCCATGCGAGCAGGACTTGAACCCGCGACCAGGTCTTTATACGACCTTGCTCTTCCAACTGAGCTATCGCATTTCAATCCTGCACATCGAAAATCTAATAAATATTGATGGCTTCCTACACTTTAATTGATTTTCAACTTCATCGAATATGGGTTAAATCAAATACCTTACTCGTATAGTGGGTATTGGTGTTAGGTTACGCATGCCTAATGCGTTTCAATAGAAATTGGATATGGTGAAGATTTTCGATGGCAGGATTGAAATGCGATAGCTCAGTTGGAAGAGCAAGGTTGTATAAAGACCTGGTCGCGGGTTCAAGTCCTGCTCGCATGGAATTTTTTCACCATATCTTATTTCTATATGAGAGTACTTTAGTACTAATATTGCATCTGAGATGCTCAAAAATCCAAAAATAAATATTGATGGCTTCCTACACTTTAATTGATTTTCAACTTCATCGAATATGGGTTAAATCAAATACCTTACTCGTATAGTGGGTATTGGTGTTAGGTTACGCATGCCTAATGCGTTTCAATAGAAATTGGATATGGTGAAGATTTTCGATGTGCAGGATTGAAATGCGATAGCTCAGTTGGAAGAGCAAGGTTGTATAAAGACTTGGTCGCGGGTTCAAGTCCTGCTCGCATAGAATTTTTTCACCATATCTTATTTCTATATGAGAGTACTTTAGTACTAATATTGCATCTGAGATGCTCAAAAATCCAAAAATAAATATTGATGGCTTCCTACACTTTAATTGATTTTCAACTTCATCGAATATGTGTTAAATCAAATACCTTACTCGTATAGTGGGTATTGGTGTTAGGTTACGCATGCCTAATGCGTTTCAATAGAAATTGGATATGGTGAAGATTTTCGATGTGCAGGATTGAAATGCGATAGCTCAGTTGGAAGAGCAAGGTTGTATAAAGACCTGGTCGCGGGTTCAAGTCCTGCTCGCATGGATTTTTTTCACCATATCTTATTTCTATATGAGAGTACTTTAGTACTAATATTGCATCTGAGATGCTCAAAAATCCAAAAATAAATATTGATGGCTTCCTACACTTTAATTGATTTTCAACTTCATCGAATATGGGTTAAATCAAATACCTTACTCGTATAGTGGGTATTGGTGTTAGGATACGCATGCCTAATGCGTTTCAATAGAAATTGGATATGGTGAAGATTTTCGATGTGCAGGATTGAAATGCGATAGCTCAGTTGGAAGAGCAAGGTTGTATAAAGACCTGGTCGCGGGTTCAAGTCCTGCTCGCATGGAATTTTTTCACCATATCTTATTTCTATATGAGAGTACTTTAGTTCTATAAGAACTTTTCTGGTCCAACAGTTGTGGTTGCTTCTATTACATAGATTCTATGCAACTAAGCAACAGTATGACTTATCAATACATAAAATAAAGTTCCCAATGGAGTCTGTTTGTCTCTTCTCTATAAACTCGAATACTACTGAACGTTTGTGATACACATGATTCTTTTATAGTTCGTTATCATTTACAAACAATAGCTTGACAAGTCTATGGTCTACGGTGGTTTACGGTCAAAGCCTCGCAGAGCACCGCAGTCTTACAATTTTATTAAAATGATATTGCTATTTTTTCCTGCAAACATAACAATGACTCCTAACTAGTGGGCCAGGTAAACACTTTGCATGCAGAACACTGAACTACGGCAATGTTTAAATAAAAACAACCATTGCCAGATGTCGCTCCAGCGCAGACGTGGTGCGCTGGCACACGGAGACAAGCTGAAGGAAGCACAACCAACAGGACACAGCGCGAGTCTCCACGAGAGACAACAACTGCCACTGCTCAGGGACACCACCAGTGTGATGTTTGTCAGCAGCGGTTTACATATCCTTCACAAATGATTATACATTATAGAACTCACACTGGGGAGAAGCCATTCCAGTTTGATGTCTGTAATAAGGTGTATAATAGACAAAGTCATTTATTAAATCATGTTAAAACTCACACTGGGGAGAAACCATTTCAATGTAATGTTTGTGATCATCGATTTAATCAAAAGTCTACTTTATTACGACATTTGAGAACTCACACTGGGGAGAAACCATTCCAATGTGATGTCTGTCATAAGGCGTATAATAGAAAAAGCCATTTATTTAATCATGTTAAAACTCACACTGGGGAGAAACCATTCCAATGTGATGTCTGTCATAAAGCATTTACTACCAAACAGTATTTAATAATACACTCAAGAACTCACACTGGGGACAAGCCAATGCAGTGTGATGTCTGTCATAAAGCATTTAGTACTAAACAGTATTTAATAATACACTCAAGAACTCACACTGGGGAGAAACCATTCCAATGTAATGCTTGTGATCATCGTTTTAATCAAAAGTCTACTTTATTACGACACTTGAGAACTCACACTGGGGAGAAACCATTCCAATGTAATGTCTGTCATAAAGCATTTACTTCTAAACAATATTTGATAATACACTCAAGAACTCACACTAAGGAGAAGCAATTCCAATGTGATGTCTGTCATAAAGCATTTGCTAGAAAACAGAATTTAATAATACATTTAAGAACTCACACTGGGAAGAAGCAATTCCAATGTGATGTCTGTCATAAAGCATTTACTACTAAACACTATTTAATAATACACTCAAGAACTCACACTGGGGAGAAGCAATTCAAATGTGATGTCTGTGACCATCGTTTTAATCTAAAGTCGTATTTATTACGGCACTTGAGAACTCACACTGCGGAGAAGCCATTCCAATGTAATGTTTGTGATCATCGTTTTAATCAAAAGTCTACTTTATTACGACACTTGAGAACTCACACTGGGGAGAAACCATTCCAATGTGACGTGTGCCAACGTCGGTTTAATTTAAAGCAAGTTTTATTGAGACACTTGAGAATTCATTCTTCCTCTTCGCGTGTTGTTGGCAAAACAAAAATTCATAGTGGTGAGAAACCATTCCAGTAAAATTTCTCTCGAAGGCCACAACAAGAGAGCTCTCTCATCAAGTCAAATTAGAACGAATTCACACTGCTGAGAAATTCTTTGAATTGTCAACGTAGAATTATTCAAAATGCTGTGTCCACGACTTCGCTCGCGTTGACAAACGCCCAAAACTAACATTAAAAAAGTATAGTTACTCCTTGTTCCTTATATATACTCAACGGAATTATTGTATAAATATAGGAATTTTCTGTCCGTTAGGCAGTTATTTGTATTTTACACGCTCTTAAAACAGCACTCTAATATCGCTTATCAACCTAAAGAACCTACTAATTCTAGACGTAAATGTAAAATATGTGCTCCGTTCTATACCAAAAAGGATTTCACTACAAAATATTTTTTTATCTAGGTGGTCTCTTGTTTAATAAAGCAAATGATGCCTTGTCTATACATAGCCAAAATAAATTTAATTGTATGAAACTAGTCAAATCCTGGCTTTTGTCATTCAATTATGATGACACTGAATCTTTACTGTCCTAATTTGTTACACCCATGGAAGTAATAAGTACTTTGTACAACTGGAAGGTTTACTTCAAAATCCGTGACAAACAAAAATGAACTTAATGTTGAAGTCAATAGTACTGTTTTTAAAATAATCATAGTTAAAATAAAAAACGTGCCCGAAAGAGAATCACTTTCCCGTCATTGTGTCCCTTTCACTCAGTTGCTATGTTAAGAATTTACTTCTATTTAGTAGAAAACGATTACAATGAATCAATGGAAATTCGTTGTGTGAGTATTTCTTATTTATTTACTAGATACCATCTAGATACAACTATTACTTGAAATCATATTCATTAGGCAACATATTGGAAGAAATCTATACATATAATAAAAGAGTAAAAATATGTCTGTACATGCAGTATTTTTTACTGAAATAGATAGAGGGACACTTAAAAAGAATAATAGAAAGCAAATATTTTTTTTTTGAATTTTTTATCTGTCTGTCTGTATGTATGTACGCGTTTCACGCAAAAACTACTGGACGGATTTGAATGAAACTTTTTTTGTTGTATAGCTGCCTGGCAACATATAGGCTATAATTAATTTTGAAAACTGGAACACCTGATGAAGAACCTTAACAGAACAGCTAAACTATAAGAAATATGGAAATGGTACCTTTGCAAAAGTTTATCAATCTGACGAGCATTTTCTATTGACGTATAAAAATCGAAGATCAGGATCATCTGATGAAGAATTCCAAGAGACCAGCTACACTATTACATATATGGAAATGGCGCCTTATCAAAAGTCGTTCAACCTGATGAGCATTTTCTACTGACGTATAAAAATTGAAGATTATGGAACATGTGATGAAGAACTCCAAAAGACCAGCTACTCTATAAAATAAATGGAAATGGGGCCTTAGCAAATGTCGTTCAACCTAATGAGCATTTTCTACTGACGTATAAATAGCCAGGACATGGGATAAGACAAAGAGGGACTCGGGGTGGGAGTGGTGGTACACGGCAAATTGTAGATAACGAGCAGATGAAGATCGTTTATTGAATGAAATATCACTTTTGATTCATTTTAACACCGTGACTGAACTACGAGTACCTAATATAATTGGATAACCAGAGATCTGAAATTTTGAGTAGGTACTGGAGTTTAGGTTACTACAGTTTGGAACACAAAAAGCGTTTTTCATCTAAGCGAAACTCACGCGGGCGAAGCCGCGGGCAACAGCTAGTTAATTAATAACGTCTTTAGTCCACCCACGCGTTCGCATACGGCAACGAAACTTCAAAAATCTTGTCAGTTGGATGAGAGCGTTTCGTATATGCTGTGTCTCGTTCAAACTAAGCGAGATTAGTATAGTTGCATCCTTATCAGTACGTTCGCACGTAGCTGCGAAGTAGCTGTTACAATGACGACGTAGGCGATTTGCTAATGTCATGTTTCGCTTCGTAATGCGTCATGTAATCAGAAATCAATGCGATGTGACGTGCAAAAATATACACCAATATATTAAAATATAAATTCTTGATTTAATTCTACAAAACATGCCATATAAAAACCGGCAGTGTATCGCAGACGTTTCGAATCGCAAGCGTTTCGCAGCGAATCGCTTTCGCATGCGAACGCGTCGGTGTACTAAGGGCGTAATAGCATGAAAAACTTTCTAGTTATGGAAATAGTAAATATTTGCAATACACTAGCAACACAAATTAAACAAAATGGCTGCTTTTTTTCTGTAGCGCGTGAATTTAATTGTTTTTAATAATAATAATTATTGGAGTTTGAGAATGGTTAATAAATGTTGTGCTATTAGAGGTTGCAATAAAGAAATCATACCCAGGTTGTGGGATTTCCTTCCACGGGTAAGTTTTCATTTCTGGTAGTAGGGTGACTACATCTTAATTTTATTATAAAGAAAATAAATGTATCCTAACAAAGATTTTTTTTTCAGATTACCGCAAAAATAGAATTAAGAAAAAAATGGATTGGGATGATTCGTGGGAAATTAACTAATAACTCGTAATATGTAGCTTACATTTCCAACCTGAGGATTACCGGGCGGATTATTAAACTAGCTTTACGCTGCTGCAAGAAGAGAAGTATTGGGCTCAGACGCCCAATCTGAGGATGATCTGAGCGACATAACAATAGGGCAGTTATTAAAATCCTGCAAAGTAACAGGTAGATTCAGTGGGTCGCCACCAACGTGAGTTACCAGGTGACTCAAAACCCTATACATACGGGTCTCGGGGAATTGGGTGAAATGGTCCCGGCATGAGTGGACTGATCACCCGTCTGGAGCTTGCGCTGGCGTGTCCCCAATAAGTAAATAAAAGAAACAACGTTTAAGTAATTAAATAAATAGTTTTTTTAACTTGAGTATTATTTTACTTAGTTTATAAATAGTACTATATTTTATTGAACCTATGGAATAGCTACATATTTTTCTAGTATCGTAATTGTAGGGGCGTAAGAGCGCAAACGAGCGTAATTTTGACTCACACACAACTCATGACATGTGACATGTGGTTCACTGGTCCTAAGAATTTTGTTTAACATGGTCACCCTCGTCAGAAAGGGACGCGCCACGATTTCGAGCCTCTCTTTCGGCTCGCTTTTCTAGTCTCAGTGAACCTTCCAGTTGTACAAAGTACTTACTACTTCCATGGTTACACCCTCGATCTATGATTCTAAACTCGTACCATAATAAGTTACATTGTTTAATCATTTATTCGAATCTGCTCATTTGTCTTTCCTTTGCATGTTCAACATAGAAACAATCGCGTAAGTTTAAATTATATTCTGTAATTATATGTACTCTCATTTAATTAGGTCTACTTTATAATGATTTAATTTTGGGTCACTATAATGTAATTTTGTCATATCCGAGAGGTGGGAACCTGGCGACTTGTGCTACAGGCTTCTTTGAAGCCTTTTTCAGGCACCAGCTTCTCACAAAATGCTTATTTAGTCGATTTATTTCTATTCTATTGTTAATCTGTATACTTGTTTAAAGAATTTTGTGAGAGGAAATAAACATTTATTATTGATGGTTAAACAAACTTACCTTAATGAAGTTTGACCATAATTATACAAGACGTTGCTTCCGAAGATATTTATTCAATCAATTCACTATGCAGCTCGCTCTGCTATGTACTAGGCATGACACAATTTTTAGGACCTAGGGATAAAATAAAATAAGTCCAAAATTTACATCCGACTCTCGTCCCACCCTTACCTGTCACCGGCGGAGGCGCCATACTTCATTCCTTTAGAACAAAATTTCGAAATGTGGCGCTTGGGATATCGCGTAATATGTATTTAACATATTGATTGGGACGGGCGGGTTATAAATATCTTCGGAAGCAACGTCTTGTATAATTATGGTCAAACTTCATTAAGGTAAGTTTGTTTAACCATCAATTATACTACGACGTTGCTTCCTCGATATTTATTCAATCAATTCACTATGCAGATGTTTAGAACCATTGCGAAATTTGCAAGATTTTTATTTTTGTATCATTATAATAATATTAATTATTATTATTCTTTAATGTGAGCTATTAAAAGTGGATCCTTAGATACTTTGATATAGGATGGTTAATTACATGAATAAATACAAATGTAGTTGCATCTACGATTATCTTCCAAAAAGATATTAGTAATAAACAAAAAAAAAAAAAAAAAAATACGAAATTTAAGAAAAAAATTCTTCGAGTAGGCTATGTGATGCAATGCCATTACGGTTTTTTCATTTTGTAATGCAAAATGGTGAAAAATATTAAAGCTTATCAAATACAATGTTTAAGTTCTGTAGGATACAGACTTTGGTTGCTAGCCTTGATATTTTGGGAGAAAAAGAAGTTAACAAGAAACAGATTAAAAGTTCTATGAGTATACCTTATGGGACAATAATTAACATAACCAAATTAACACTATCATAGTTATTTCCTGTGAGACAGGATATTTTAACAGGCTTATTTGGGAATAGGATATGTTAACTTTAAAACGTAAATATTTACTAAGAGAGATGTGATGAATGAACATTTTTTAGTCTGCAATAGCAAACTCAACGCAGGCAGAGGTGCTTGCTCAGAGTTAATTTTACGAATAGCGACTAGAATTTTGACTACCTAATGTTAGAAATCTTTATTGTATTGATTATGAACATACACTTCTAGATGGTTAATGTGTCGAGTTGAAAGGACACTATACTAATTCAGGATTCTTTCTATAAGTACTCGAGGAATATCTTCACCTGACAAATATACGTATATTAGTTTGCAAGAGAAAAAACATGAATATGCAAATTTGAGGTCGGTACATTTCTGCTGAAATATACTGTTTATATAAACTACACTGTTTTTATAGACTGTACTTAGCCGAATATATAGGTGAATTGGCTACAGTCATAGAGTATAAACTATAGGTAGTATTAGGTACCTACCCACAGTACGATGATTTTAATATAACTTTTGTTATGAGTACGTACTCGTATGCACGAGCCTTTAGTTAGAACTATTAACGAAATACTGAATTCAACAAACGAAATTCAAGTGTACTTTCTGTACAAGCTTATTATGTTTCCAGTAACAAATACATATTATAAAGAAAATAGTTATGATGCTTAGTTTTCCAAAAGAAGAATCTAAAAGTTCTGTAACGTATAGGCAAAGGCCGTGTAATGACAAGAGAGTCTTTAATTGTGATTAGATTCTCGATAATAGATTACTTCCTTGTTCCAAATGGTAACTTACTCGCGCAAGTCGTTGCAGATGACCTTGACATTCTAACTCCTAGTTATTTGTAATAAATACAGAGTAGCCGTAGAAAGAAAAGGTCCATATTATACTACTTTACGTCTTCTTTTTTTTTTTTTTTCTTTTTTTTTTTTTTTTTTATTGATCAAAAAATTTGCATCCAAATCACTAAGATAGATATCTATAATTATGCATCCAGTTGTTGAATTAAATTTGCGGAGGAAATTGAATTATTAATAGAATGATGGGGATATTAGTTCCAAAGATTCGAGTTTACGTAGAGTATTCAACACATTTACGATCAGAAAAAAAAAAATCCATTGCCATATTGGCTATTTGAATAAATCCCCATAGACAGAAACTAAAAAACAACATACTGAGTATCTAATATTGTTCAGTACTTGCTTGCTCAAGCTAGAGCTAAGGGCTAATGTCTAGTTCTTAAGAAACAAGTGCTTTGTTATCTTACTTTAATTTGCCCAAAAAAGAAAGCACTGCTCTTACTGGCTTAAGGCACTTATATTCCATTTATAAGGTGCTTTAGAGCGTTGTTGTTGTACAACTATAGTGAGCGTAGAAGCCGGTTAATTGGATTGATAAGCTTGATCATATGTAAGTATTGAAATAAAGTATGTAATAATAAGTAAGTACATAATCTCAGTTTGTATTAGGTATCATTACTTTGGATGGATTGGATGCAATCTGCAAAAAAATCAGTCAAGAAGCTGAATCTTTATGTATTATAATCTTTATGTATAAAACTTTATGTAGGTATGTGTTCTTTATGTATAAAGATACATGGGCAACTGTCAGTGAAGCGAGTTGCTAATTATAAAAAGATAAAGAGACCGGTATCGGATATTGACCCGATATTGGGTGGTTCCGGAGTCACCCGGACTGACAATGAAAATATTTCATTATACAAACTTTTAGGAGAAAATTGATCGCCGGAACAGTTTATTTAAAATACTGTCAAATTTGACGCCATACTCAATAGTGACATAGAATACCTGTTTAATATATGAAATATAAAGGCAATAACTGATTGATCGATTGATCAGTCGATTTATTAAAAGTATTGAATAAATGTACCAGACGTGTATATTGTAAATTATCTAAATTATGTATATTTGGCGAATAATCATCTCGATTTATGAGTGGATTTCCTTTCCTCAGTTTACCGAAC
Organism: Ephestia elutella; assembly: GCA_018467065.1. Classification (NCBI taxonomy): domain Eukaryota; kingdom Metazoa; phylum Arthropoda; class Insecta; order Lepidoptera; family Pyralidae; genus Ephestia; species Ephestia elutella. Next base: position 2,321,319 of record CM031587.1, on the reverse strand, counting down.
TCCGTTTCCCAGCTTTCTCTTGGGCTCTATCTGCTCCCCAATGTTTAGATATTTGGTATGAGTACATACCTGTTATGATGACCAGCAATGGTCAGCGATTTTCATCAGTCCTGATGTTCAAACATTTATAACAACAGATACATACAGATAATCTGTCACTACCAAGAGTTGAGACTCGAAGTCCGTGTTTAGCTGAAATGAACAGAGCTGAGTTAATACTGACAGTGCATGGTTATAACATCATTATAGTTCCAAGAACTTACGCAGCCAGAAAAAATAATACTTGACTGTATCAGTCTAGTAAAGTTTTAAAAAGTATGAGATACTTAAAGGGTGTTCGAAATGTATAGTAAGATACACACTTTTGTTACATGGTTGTCATCTGATAATATTACTATTTGCATAGTTATACTTCGGATAATAGTTTATCTACGATAGCTTGGGAGTTCTATTGCGTATATCTGGCTGATAATGTGTATATTTGGCCACAATCGCATTGTAGTTCTGTTTATGCTAATAAAAGTGTGTATAAAATAAGTAAGTAAGTAAAAATACTTATAAACCAGACTACGATCGCGTCGTAGTTCTAATGGGTAATAATGTGTATACCTGACTACAATCGCGTTGTAGTTACATAAGGTAATAATCATCATCATCATCTCGAGTCGAAATGGCAAAAATTAGACTTATTAAAATTACATGTGCACACGCGACTACAATCGCATTGTAATTCTGTATGTGCTTGACTATAGTGTAAAACCCTGATTACAATCGCATTGTAATTCTAAGGGTAAATGTGTATCCCTGACTACAATCGCATTGAAGTTCTATTGGGCAGTGCACACGCGACTACAATCGCATTGTAGTTCTATATGTGCTGTTATATAGGTGTAGTATATAAACTAGACTACGATTATATCGTAGTCATATTGGGTAATACTTTACTTTGCGCGAAGATTTTGTAGTTAGGCCTCTTGATTGGGCCCATTTTGCGTAAGGAAACTGGGCAGCTGCATATCTTCTGCGTTGTTGTTGTTCTTCTATCGGACTTTATGTGCTTGACTATAGTCGCTCTGATTACAATCGCATTGTAATTCTAACCCCGTCTACAATCGCATTGTAGATCTATTGGGTCGGAGCACACGTGACTACAATCGCATTGTAATTCTGTATGTGCTTGACTATAGTGTAAAACCCTGATTACAATCGCATTGTAATTCTAACCCCGTCTACAATCGCATTGTAGATCTATTGGGTCGGAGCACACGTGACTACAATCGCATTGTAATTCTGTATGTGCTTAGCACAGTCCACACGTAGATCACTCGTAGTCCGCCCGTAGATCACTCGTAGTCCACCCGTAGTCCACCCGTAGAGTACCCGTAGATCGCCTGTAGACTCCTCGTTGACTACCCGTAGACCAACCGCCATCATCATAGCTATTTTAATGTCCCCAATATTGGGGCACTGTCCTTCCCATGGATGGGTAAGGAGGATTAGGGCACCAAGTGGGCCCAATGGGGTTTGATGGGTTTTTAAGACTGTGAATACAGCTGAGACAGACCCATCCAGTCACTAACGAAGTAACGTTAAAATCGAAAAAAATCGAATGCGTACAAAATAGGTACGTACGTTTTTATCACAATAAACAATTAAGCAATTGACGTAACGGATAAAAGTTTAATTTTAAATGTTGCAATGATGACAGCTTATGCTTGGCTAAAATCTTGTTTACACAATTATTCCAGGGTCTTCAGTATAGAATTGGACCCAGACTTATTCTGAACATACTTGTTATATCGTAGTTCAATATGATTAATCTTTCATCAACAAATAACCCAATTGGGCCTTGCGTTTAACTTTTAACGACGGTCAGAACAATCAAGGAATAAGAAGAAAATTATCAATACATATGTAGATTCGTGTTTTGCCACGAAAAAATGTTTTTACAAATGTAAGACTTAAACATGTGACGCATATTATGGTTACGATTCATGTAAAATCGCAACTCAGGACGCGAGATACTATTCGCGATATTGTATTATGCAACATCATGCACAGACAATTCCTAGATAAAAGGAAGGTAGGTGCATAGTTGGGTCAGCGGAGGAAAAATAAAATTCAATTGGTCTAACGACCGTTGTTTGTTGAGTTTATGATTAAATGTTATCAAAGTACCCGCAGGGGCACACAGGTGTGATGTAAAATCACGATTACGTACGAGTAATAGTAGCCAATGCAACATAAATACGTAGTTATCTAACATTTTGTTAGGCATTATAACTTTTTCAAAGTATCGTTAATATTAAAACCAGATATTCAGGTAATGAAAAAATACTTACATTTTTTGTTGTTTACGAGTGAAATGAATTTAAAGTACGTCATTTTCCACTGACACTGAGGTTATAAATTAATTTAAAGATATTCCAGATACTTGGAATATAAAGAAAATAAAAATATTGTTGTAGTGTGTGTGTTGCCATGCCCGCACACAAAAAGCGAATGAAGTATGGCGCCTCCGCCGGTGACAGGTAAGGGTGGGACGAGAGTCGGATGTAAATTTTGGACTTATTTTATTTTATCCCTAGGTCCTAAAAATTGTGTCATGCCTAGTACATAGCAGAGCGAGCTGCATAGTGAATTGATTGAATAAATATCGAGGAAGCAACGTCGTAGTATAATTATTATTTTATTATATAGTGATGAAGTATAATTTTGACATTTAACACGAAACGACATTGTATTGTTAAGAATTTTGTACTGTATGTATTCATTCAGGCATATAAACATTTAGGTATCATATATATAAAGATGTGATGTTAATAAAGAAGTCTAATGCTGACACTCGTAATCATTCGCCCCATCCTCACAGTAAGTTCGAAATTATATGCGTTTCTAATGAACGATTTTCTGATAGGTCAAATTAAGAAAAAAACAAATCTCAATAGATGGCGTTTTATGAAAGCCGTGTCGTAATATTGGCTGTACCTATATTGTGCGCTTTTTCTTGTCAACCACAAAAAACAAGCTATTTATTAAAAAATAAAGAAAACACGACTGACAACTTGAGCTTGGCCGAAGGCCGAGATGACGGACGATCTAAAGGTTTTGATCTTTCTATCTTAAACAACTAAAAGTACATACAAACATTTAAGTTACCTATAGGTATATATTTTTGAAGTCGCCTTCCTTCCTTCATTTACCACATTCCATAAGTTTGATCAAATTTTATTTTTTTCGGTCAGCTGTTTATCGTGTATATAATCCGCCATTTTGTTTTTATGATGACGTCACATAGCCCATGTCACTCGGAGGAATGCAAGGAATCATATGAAGGAATCCAACGATATACCTCGGTTTATTCCCGATGAGTCATACCAAGATTAGTAACACTGAGACTCAAAGGGAAAAAAGTATCAATGAGTCACAGTCTTACTTATTGCAACTGATGTTTTTCCAAATGAGTCACACTCTTACTCATTGGCACTCTGTATTCCCGCTGAGTATCAGAAATTAAATAAAACAATTGAAAATATTAAATTATTGTATATTGATGTTCTTTCACACACATAATAAATAGAAGTTTGAGCAGAGTGCCATTAGTCCGTGCACTCAGCAGCGGTCCGCACACCTCGACGTATCCGGGCATACTGGGCGCAACGGCCCATTTTATATGGTAGTAGTGGAGAGGCTGTCGTAACGTCATTTTGACATGACGTCTATTTTGTCAAATAATAGATGGCGTTACTATAATTGGTATCCCATGCCCAAGGGAACCATTTTTTCCGGGATAAAAAGTAGCCTATGTGCTATTCCAGGTCATTATCTACCTCTGTACCAAATTTCATCGAAATCCGTCCAGTAGATTTTGCGTGATTGAGTAACAAACATCCTCACAAACTCACATCCAAACTTTCGCATTTATAATATTAGTATGGATAACATTTTTAATTTGTTTTTCCGAAATTTATTATATTGCTTCCTGTTCTGTTATCCATAAAATCACAATGTAGGTATATTACAATATACAATATGTACTTTAATATTCAATTGTTATCTTTAATTTCTGATACTCAACGGGATTACAGAGTTTCATTTAGTAACAGTGTTACTCAACGGGAATACAAAGTGCCGATGAGTAAGACTGTGACTCATCAATACTTTTTTTCCCTTTGAGTCACAGTGTTACTAATCTTGGTATGACTCATCGGGAATAAATCGTTTTTTTATTAGGTTTTATTTTAAGAGAAATGCCAATTCCGTGCATTTCCGACTCGCCTTTTACTAAGCGCCATCGCCGCCATCTATGAAGACATCTGGAACTATTTGAAAAATCGCCCATTATAGTTCTGTATCAGTAATCAGTACGCCGGAAGGCGAACGCGGGTATGTTTCCTACAAAACTCCTTGGAAAGTGAAAAGATTGTATAAAGATCATGTAATTATATATTCTATGGTAAGTAATCACTACGTTATGACGACCTGAGGAGGTCGCAACTCCAAAGCCAAAAAACTGATCTATGAAACGGGGAAGCATTTTTATGGCCGACTATTTCTATCTCATTCGTACCTGCAGTCCCTCGCATAAGTGCATCTCTTTTCTATCGGTACCTCCGTTTTGACATATCGGTCACTGTTTTGTATGGGAGTCCCGTCTCAACTCAACAACGTAGTGATGTACATTCGTGGTGCGCGGGAATAAGTTGATATTGTTTGTCCTAAAAGACTGAGAGGTCACGGGATTTTTCGTAGCGATTAACAGAACGGATAGACTTGCTTTTATGGGTTGTAGAGTGGTCCCCTAATGTGAATGATGTCGGTCTGCCGGCTCAGTGGTTGGTTTGCCTATTCGAGCTATAGGGCCTGGAAGGTGCTTCATTGTTGCAAAAAAAAAATGATCAGAGAAATTAGTTTTAGTACATATTCAAAGTATGGCATCTCAGCATGTGAAACAAGTTGGTCTGCCGGTTGTCAGTGGTTGCATTTCAGAGCTATGAGGAGCGCAAGTCACTGCATCGTTGCGAAAAAAAAACGTTAAGAGAAATGGTCAGTTTTAGTTCCTTTGGGAGAATGGTGTCTCCACAGGTGAAACGAGTTGGTCTGCCGGCTGTCAGTGGTTGTATTTCAGTTTATATTGTAAAAAAGACATGGTAAGATTGTTATATGATAGGAAAGTAGGAAAAAACGGAGTTTAGCTGACTTTGTTCACTCAGTCCATCGTTGTGTAGTTCCTGTGATGCGCTAGGTAGGTACCTATTTTCAAAAAAAAAAAAACAGCGATATTTTAAAAGTTCTGTCTTGCTATTTTCAATTTAGAATACACAGACCTTAATTTAAAACAACTGTCCTCAATTCTTTTAATATTTCTCGATTTACTAACATTTTGAATTCTAAGCATTTCAATTCTTTTCCTTTGCAATTTAACCTTTCTTTTGAGTGCTTTATTTTCCTCCGAGAAGTTTTCTAAGTCCACAAGCAGATTTTGTACTGTATCTTTCAGGTTATCACGTTCAGAAATAACATTTTTATTGTCTTCAGTGAGCCTTCTTAATTTATCACTTAAAGTTTCTAGTTTTTCGCGCCCCTCGCTGACATGTTCATCTAGATTCATTGTACTTATGTCAAGTTTATATTTGGAGGTTATAATTCGAATTTTATCAGCGTATTCACTGATTCTCTCGCTGAGGCGTTTATTTTCTTTAGCCAATTCCTGTAATATTTCATTATCATTATTGGCGCTCTGAACATCATTGAAACTATCAATTAACTGGTCGCCTGACGCATTTTTAGACTGTTTTAAGTTATAAATTTCTCTGGCTAGATTATGATTTTCTATAATTAGGCTTTGGTTATCAGCTTTCAGTTCATCTACCTCTTGTTGGAGTTTCGACAACTGTTCTTTATAATCTTCTACTTCTATTTTGATGACAGGCGTGGTGGTTGATGTGGATGGCTGTAACATACATATCATGTGGCGATATCTTCTCGTCCAAAATACCGCAGTGTCTCAAGACTAAGGTCTTTGACCAGTGTGTGTTGCCAGTAATGACATACGGAACAGAGACGTGGTCGCTTACTATGGGCCTCATAAGAAGGCTCAAGGTCACCCAAAGGGCGATGGAGCGCGCTATGCTCGGAGTTTCCCTGCGTGATCGAATCAGAAATGAGGAGATCCGTAGGAGAACTAAAGTAACCGACATAGCCCGCAGAATCGCCAAACTTAAGTGGCAGTGGGCGGGGCACATAGCTCGCAGAACAGATAGCCGTTGGGGCAGAAAGGTTCTCGAGTGGCGACCACGAACCGGAAAACGTAGTGTTGGCAGGCCTCCCACTCGGTGGACCGACGACCTGGTGAAGGTCGCGGGTTGCGCATGGATGCGGGCAGCGCAGGACCGGTCGTTGTGGAAATCCTTGGGGGAGGCCTTTGTCCAGCAGTGGACGTCTTTCGGCTGAGAGAAGAGAAGAAGAAGATTATGATTTTCTATAATTAGGCTTTGGTTATCAGCTTTCAGTTCATCTACCTCTTGTTGGAGTTTCGACAACTGTTCTTTATAATCTTCTACTTCTATTTTGATGACAGGCGTGGTGGTTGATGTGGATGGCTGTAACATACAACGAAAATTATTAATCAAGTACAATGTACCTCTATATACTAGTCATTCGCTGTAAGTTCACGCCTCGTGGTATTAATCGACAAAATAATCATTTTTTTAAACCGGACAAATCACACAGATTAAGTTTGCTCCAAGTAAGTTCGAGACTTGTGTAATGAAGAAGGCTTGCAAACCACCTCATTAAGATTACCTAGATGTGTATATTTCGTTCATAGACTTAGTAAAAATAATAGACCCGGCATAAATAGACCGAGAGGTCACGGGAATTTTCGTAACGATCAGGGAAACGGATAGACTTGCATTTATGGGTTGTAGAGTAGTCCCCTAATGTGAATGATGTCGGTCTGCCGGCTCTCAGTGGTAGCTTCTTCGAGCTATAGGGCCTGGAAGGTGCTTCATTGTTGCGAAAAAAAAACGATCTGAGAAATGGTTAGTTTTAGTACATATTCAAAGTATGGCATCTCCGCATGTGAAACAAGTTGGTCTGCCGGCTGTCAGTGGTTGCATTTCAGAGCTATGAGGCGCGCAAGTCACTGCATAGTTACAAAAAAAAAACGATAAGAGAAATGGTTAGTTTTAGTACCAATTGGAAGAATGGTGTATCCACAGAAGAAACGAGTTGGTCTGCCGGCTGTCAGTGGTTGTGTTTCAGAGCTATCATCGTTCACGTAAGTCGCTTATTTGAGGAAAAAGTCTAAAAAAACATTGAAAAGCGGGAAAATAGGCGAATTTTTCTAGTTTATGCCAGCCGCTGTCGTATCTGCGTATGTTTGACCCAACCTCTAACTTGCGCCGCGCACCACCGCACTGTGGGGAAAAAAATCGCCTCTAGAGAAAAAAGGTTTTCTTCAGAAAATCTACGTCGATTTTGGTAAAAACTGATTATGTATTTCATTTTTGATCTTAATAAGAAGACTTTTTATCAATACTAATGCTAACATTGCATTCTTTTAATAGGTACTAAAACTGACCATTTCTCTTACCGTTTTTTTTCGTACCTAAGCAGTGACTTTCGCGCCTCATAGCTCTGAAATGTACCACTGACAGCCGGCAGACCAACTTGTTTCACATGCGGAGATGCCATACTTTGAATATATACTAAAACTAACCATTTCTCTGATCGTTTTTTTTTTCGCTACAATGAAGCCCCTTTCAGCCCCTATAGCTCAAAGTGGCAACCACTGACAGCCGGCAGAACAACTTGTTTCACATACGGAGATGCCATACTTTGAATATGTACTAAAACTAACCATTTCTCTAAGCATTTTTTTTCGCAACAATGAAGCTTCCAGGCCCTAGGTATAGCTCGAAGTGGCAACTACTGAAGGCCGGCAGACCAACTTGTTTCACCTGTGGAGACACCATTCTTTCAATAGGTACTAAAACTGACCATTACTTTTACCGTTTTTTTTCGTAACTATGCAGTGACTTTCGCGCCTCATAGCTCTGAAATGCAACCACTGACAGCCGGTAGACCAACTTGTTTCACATGCGGAGATACCATATTTTGAATATATACTAAAACTAACCATTTATCTGATAATTTTTTTTTCGCAACAATAAAGCCTCTTCCAGGTCCTAGGTATAGCTCGAAGTGGCAACCACTGCAGGCCGGCAGACCAACTTGTTTCACCTGTGGAGACACCATTCTTTCAATAGGTACTAAAACTGACCATTTCTCTTTTTTTCGTAACTATGCAGTGACTTTCTCGCCTCATAGCTCTGAAATTTGGAGCTTCATTGTTGCAAAAAATAGAAAACGATCCGAGGAATGGTTAGTTTTAGTATATATTCAAAGTATGGCATCTCCGTATGTGAAACAAGTTGGTCTGCCGGCTGTCAGCGGTTGCCACTTTGAGCTATAAAGGCTAGAAGAAGCTTCATTGTTGCAAAAAATAGAAAACGATCTGAGGAATGGTTAGTTTTAGTACATATTCAAAGTATGGTATCTCCGCATGTGAAACGAGTTGGTCTGCCGGCTGTCAGTGGTTGCATTTCAGAGCTATGAGGCGCGAAAGTCACTGCGTAGTTACGAAATAAAACGGTAAAAGAAATGGTCAGTTTTAGTACCTATTGAAAGAATGGTGTCTCCACAGGTGAAACAAGTTGGTCTGCCGGCCTTCAGTGGTTGCCACTTCGAGCTATACCTAGGGCCTGGAAGGGGCTTCATTGTTGCGAAAAAAAATGCTTAGAGAAATGGTTAGTTTTAGTACATATTCAAAGTATGGCATCTCCGTATGTGAAACAAGTTGTTCTGCCGGCTGTCAGTGGTTGCCACTTTGAGCTATAGGGGCTGAAAGGGGCTTCATTGTAGCGAAAAAAAAAACGATCAGAGAAATGGTTAGTTTTAGTATATATTCAAAGTATGGCATCTCCGCATGTGAAACAAGTTGGTCTGCCGGCTGTCAGTGGTACATTTCAGAGCTATGAGGCGCGAAAGTCACTGCTTAGTTACGAAAAAAAACGGTAAGAGAAATGGTCAGTTTTAGTACCTATTAAAAGAATGCAATGTTAGCATTAGTATTAATAAAAAGTCTTCTTATTAAGATCAAAAATGAAATACATAATCAGTTTTTACCAAAATCGACGTAGATTTTCTGAAGAAAACCTTTTTTCTCTAGAGGCGATTTTTTTCCCCACAGTGCGGTGGTGATCACAGCTCTGAAATGCAACCACTGACAGCCGGCAGACCAACTTGTTTCACGTGCGGAGATGCCATACTTTGAATATGTACTAAAACTAACCATTCCCCAGATCGTTTTCTATTTTTTGCAACAATGAAGCTCCTTCTAGCCTTAATAGCTTGAAGTGGCAACCACTGATAGCCGGCAGACCAACTTGTTTCACATGAGGAGATGCCATATTTTGAATATGTACTAAAACTAACCATTTCTCGTAATATTTTTTTTTTTCAACAATGCAGCCCCTTCCACGCCCTAGGTATAGCTCGAAGTGGCAACCACTGAAGGCCGGCAGACCAACTCGTTTCATATGTGGATACACCATTCTTCCAATTGGTACTAAAACTAACCATTTCTCTTATCGTTTTTTTTTTGTAACTATGCAGTGACTTGCGCGCCTCATAGCTCTGAAATGCAACCACTGACAGCCGGCAGACCAACTTGTTTCACATGCGGAGATGCCATACTTTGAATATGTACTAAAACTAACCATTTCTCAGATCGTTTTTTTTTCGCAACAATGAAGCACCTTCCAGGCCCTATAGCTCGAAGAAGCTACCACTGAGAGCCGGCAGACCGACATCATTCACATTAGGGGACTACTCTACAACCCATAAAAGCAAGTCTATCCGTTTCCCTGATCGTTACGAAAATTCCCGTGACCGCTTAGACTAAAAAATCTATGTACAAACAGTAGTACGCGCAGGCCGCCATCTTTGTGCAAAATCCTTTGTCGGCGCTGTAACATAGCTAATAAGCAATCATTATATTAATAAGGTCACGCGTGTAACGTTTGACGGAAACGCTTAGCTTGTAAGTTTATGTTAATGCAATATTTTATTATACGATTTACTCTACTATCGACTACATGTCTTTACTTTGACTCCTGCTAATCTACAACCCTCGTACCACATGGCGACCCTGCCAGGGGTATGCCGGGTTTAGGTATGCACGATTTTTTGTAGGTATGTCATGTCTATTCTTTTTTTCATTTGTCTGAGGTTTCATTCGACATAATGACCACGATTCGACCCTCAGTCATGAGGAATACGACTAAAGGACGAGGGAGATAAGTATGTATACACCGTTTTTTCTTACGTTTCCTATGATAACAATCTTAACAGTACTTTTTATGGAATTTTATTGAAAATAAATCAAATATTTAGTTCAAACCTTAACATTCATTATCCCGAAAGTAATTTCCTAAAAATCTATTTTAATTTATATTGTTGTAAAATCATAAAAGGACATGGTAAGATTGTTTACATAATAGGATAAGTATGAAAAACCGGGGTTTACCAATCAACACTGACCTGCGCGTATGTCGGCTGTAGCGGGTCCTCGGCTGCGTCCTGCGGCAGCGGGGCCGCGAGCATCACTGTGTGCTGGGAAATCTGGGAATACACCACCGTGCTCACACAAATGGAAATCTATACTTCCACATCCATCCATACTAATATAAATGATAAAGTCTGTCGGTCTGTCTGTCACACTTTCATGGCTGAACCGATTTTGATAAAATTTAGTTTGGATAGAGTTAAAGATGATGGATGCAGGCAGCGCAGGACCGATCGTTATGGAAATCCTTGGGGGAGGCCTTTGTCCAGCAGTGGACGTCTTTCGGCTGGGAGAGAGAGAGTTAAAGACCCGGGGTCAAAAATAGGCTATACTTTTCCAAAAATCAACCATCAAAGGTCTGAAATGGGGGTCAAGTGTATGAAACAGCAACAACACATACAACAGCTAGGGGGCCGTCCATTAATCACGTGAGGCTTGAAAGGGGGGGGGGAGGGGTTTGACAAAAATCACGAAATATCACAAGGGGGGAAGGCGGGTGTAGTAAGATATCACGTGTATTTATTTTTTTATTTTCTGTCTAGACATTTTTATCATGGTCCTTAACTTGAACAAAATTAGATTATACCTGTATTTAAGATAATATTCTAAAAAAAATAAAAAAAATTGTAGATACTAAAAATACACGTGATGTTGGGTGGGGGGTGGGGGGGCAGTCTTAAACCTCACCATGTATCACCAAGGGGGAGGGGGGGTTAAAAAATGATTAAAAAAGATCACGTGATTAATGGACGGCCCCTAGTAAGTTCTTGAAAATTACAAACATTCATGATGAAAATAAAATTACTTATATAAAAACGAAATATAAATATGAAAGTCTCGGTTAAATAGTTGATAATTTTGATTATTGACACAGAGTCATATCTTTATCCCTACGGGGTAGACAGAGCCAAGAGTCGTGAGACTCGAAGGCCACGCTTAGCTGAATAGTGGGCTTTCTGATGGAATGGAGATTCAGATATAGTGACAGGTTGCTAGCCCATCGCCTATGAGTGGAGGAATCCCCAGTTTAGAGTTTTTGATTTATTGAAACATTAATACCTATTACGTTTATGGAAGTAACTTTCTACAAATATATTCAACTAGCTTTCGTCCGCGGCTTCGCTCGCGTAAATTTCCCACGGGAACAGTGCCTTTTCCCGGGATGAAAGGTACCCTATATCCTTCTCCGTACTTCCAACTGTATGTGTATGCGAAATTTCAGGAAGATTGGTTCAGTAGATGAAGCGTGAAGAGGTAACAAACAAACAAACTCACTTTCGCATTTATAATATTAGTTAGGATGCAAAACCTATACATATCAAACGATTAATTTTTTGTTGATTAATTGAGCAATAATTTTTATTAAGGTGTTTTTAGATTCCTAGCATTCCTCCGAGTGACATAGGCTATGTGAGTTGTCAGTAGTGTTTTTTATTGTTTATTGAATCCTAATCCTAACTAATATTATAAATACGAAAGTTAGTTTGTTTGTTACTCTTCACGCTTTATCTACTGAACCAATCTTCCTGAAATTTTGCATACACATAGTTAGAAGTACGGAGAAGGATATAGGGTACCTTTCATCCCGGGAAAAAGCACTGTTCCCGTGGGAAATTCACGCGGGCGAAAGATTTTTTTTTTAAAGGCCTCCCCTCTAGTAATGAATAATTAGCTAGTTTACCTGTCCATCGTCATACTCGGGTTCAATGTTCACCTCGTGCTGGTCATCCTCAGGGTCCGTGATGGGAGACACGTTCCCATCCCCAAAGTCTTGGGGTACCGACGGCAGCGGTCGAGATGATCCCGGCTGATTCTGGAGACAAGCAAAATGGAAAAATCAAGAACAAAACGTTACTCCAGCAGGAAATGCAATATCCCGAAAACCTGAAGACGCCGAAGATATATTGTAGGGTAATGTTAATCTCGTGCCTCATACGAACGTCTGACTCATGTAATTTTAGGTATAAAATCTAATACATTTTAAAATAAATAGATTCTTTTTACCAACGCATAACGAGTATCATTCTACGTCACCCAACCCAACACGCACTCGTAAACTAACCAACAGTTACATTGGTGACCCCGACGTGATGCAGCCCAGCCTCCCTAGGACAATATTTTCGGCCTAGATCAATGCACTAATATTGCATAATGCCCACGCAGAATATTTCACTCTCCGATCATTCGTTTAGAAATTTCCTGCTAGAACGACACCCTAGCAGAATCCTACATTTCCGTTTTTTTCCTAAACTATAAGACGCACAAATGTTTTATTCGCGGCACATTTACACTAGACTAGGCACAACGTTTTGGTGATACTTTCCTGCTAGGGTTACGGACACATTAAGATAAGGGCGATATGGTGGAGAATGACCTTTGCGAGATTTAAGTTGGCAACGAACGACTGGCGGGAGCTGGCGCGGGACCGGGGACGCTGGCGTGATTTTATTCAACGCCTAAAGGCATCTGACATGACTTTTACGACTACCGCCATCTAGTGGCAGTAGCCGTATACACACTAGTAAACTGAATAGTCAGCCAATGGGCAGGTTTCCTCATGATGTTTTCCTTCACCGGAAGCGGTGGTCTATGAGAAAACTACTATACATGAGTCAGATTGGACTACAAACTCGTGTGACGCAGGTAGGATTTGAACCCGGGTTCTATCCTAGCTGACCTCAGGTGGGTGTCATTACCACTTGGCAACCACCGCTTCAGGCCAAGATTATTTTGGGTATAGCTGAGCCCGGTAGTAAGAATCTAGAAATAGATAAAAGAATATAATGTAAAATTTTGTGTCGTCGCCTTACTAAATCTAACCCCCATATTAACGATAACGACATATTTTTATGTCCACATACAGTAATTAAGTCATTAAATATTACCACATGTGCGTACTAAAAGACAGTTAGAACTTACAAGTAAGATGTTAGAACTTAATACAGGTACATGTATACAACCTTATAGTTAGGCATGTAAATTTTAAATAAGTATCTACACATTAAATCAAAGTAAAAATCACATCAAAGTTGTTTAAATAAAGGTTAATGGTATCAATGAAACACATTGTATATAAAAATATGTACATTTAATTAAACAAACAATTATTATGACTATCAACTAGAGTTGTACTAAATGGCTTCTTAAAATCTTTTGTTGGGTTTTCTAATATACCTACCTGTCCTTTACTGACTTTACTTACCTGCATCTTGAGTGCACAAAAATCCTTTAAAAAAATATATGAGATATTTGTACTTACAGGTAGAAACAAAATAGGCATGGCACCTTTTCATAAAATTGTATAACGCCGCCTTTTTCGTTTATATAATATTCAGAAAAATGTTTGCTGCAAATTGTCGAATTTCTTTTTGGACTCAACCATTTTCCTCTAATAGAGGGAAAACTGTTAAACAAAATGGTAAATTACTATTTATAATTCAATGTAAAATAAAAAATATTCTAATAACTTTAACCAAAAATAAAAAGCATGGAACTTACCTTTGCAACGTGCACATAACAGGATTAAGGGCCATTTAGACCACAGAACATGTAAAAGAGGTTTTCGTGGTTTAGAATCATTTAATATATTACTAATATTATCACCAGACAAAGGACTTCTGTGAGTCTGAAAATATTTAAAAAGAACATAGTACACATATCATAGTCTTCCATGCTGGTCTGGGAGCGAAAGAAAAACGTAGAATGTCTTTACCAGCTGCTTATCTTCCCGCGCAGATCGTAAAAACCGATCGAGGGATTGGGCAAAAACAATGGAATCTTACTAATAGGCGATGTGGCTAGCCACCCATCACTATTAAAAATTTCTTTTCACCTGTATGCCCACCTATATGCTAAATGTGGCTCCTGGATCGTATGATCCTAGGCTAAAGACGTGATAATATGTATGTATGTAGTACAAATATTATAAAATACATATACATGTAGACACGCTTTAATTTTCTTAAAAAGTGGGCAGTGTTAAGACGTTTTTACTACGTATGATAAATAATAGATAAGGTTATTTTCAACTTTAAAAGGGTTTGAGTATAATAAACATAACTGGAAAAGCAAAGCTATACTCACAAGACTCTGTATTTTTACGATTTTTTCATGTGGTACTGCACCTTCTAATAAATATTTCTTCCCAGATGCTTTTTTCGCGTAATCATTTTGAGTGAAATGTGCAGAACAAATGGTGCTATGTTTGGTAGGAATCCAGTCTACTCTGCCAGTTGCGGTGATCCACTGTGCTCGTATTATCGCATCTTTCGGAAAACTAAAATTAATCAAACTATTTTACCATTGCACATATAAATTGTATCAAAATAATAAACAAGAACTAATTGTTTAAAACAAGGTTGTAATGTCAAACATCTATCTGAAAATCATAATTTAACAGTGTAATGTAACTACGTGTGAAATATGTCAATGCTCTTTTTAAATAGGTTTATTTCAAAAATACAATTTTTGGGACAAGCTTTTATTTAAAATGCGTAGCATGTTTCGAGACATATCAAACGAGCCTAAACTCGATGGAGCTGCATCGTTTCATTAGTCCGCCATCTTGAATGGTCCCCCAAATTTAGATTTAATGTGACGTTATTAACGTGATAAGCACGTATACCAAACAGCTCAATCGGTTAAAGATAACTGGTTTTTAAAATTCAGTTGCAAGATTCCACCCGGACAAACATACATACATACATATATTGCAAGTTAAATAAAAGCTTGTTATAATAATAATTATTCGCATTACTTAATTTAGTCTTTCCACATTAACATTAATTTATAACATTTATAAATATATGACTTTGAAAGACGATATCGATAAATATCGTCTCTCACTACGCCCAAAGAGAATGTAATCACTACGTTATAAGAGACGGGACTCCCATACAAAAAAAAATATCCGAGACAAATGTCAAAACGGAGGTACCGATAGAGATGCACTTATACGAGTAACTGCAGGTACGAATGAGATGGAAATAGTCGGCCATTAAAATGCTACTCCGTTTCATAGATCAGTTTTTTCCTTTGAAGTTGCGACCACCTGACTACGCCCAGCACTAGAGCTAATGCCACGTTGTTGCCGCGCACTCCACTACGCGGTACGTTTGACGTTGCAAAAATAACGAACGCATGCAGACAGCAATGTATATTTTTTGGAGAAAAAAAATATTTTGACCTTTGAAAGATTTTGACTAAAATATCGTATTTACTAGAGGTTTTTTTACTTACCGATGATAAGAAACGCATCCTTTGTTTATATTAAGCTCTTGGCTTCTCGCTCGACAAGTAATTACCGCACATGAAGGCATTTTCGTACAAATTTGTAGCAGCGCTTCGCAATACTTACTCCGCTAGAGTTCGCGAGCGACTAAACGGCGCGGTCACGTGTTTTTGTAAAGATACAAGCGGTCGCTCGCATGCTTGGCGCGCCGGCCCCGCCCACAACTCCTTTCTAACCTCTTTTATATGTTCTGTGCCGGCCTCTCTCCGTCATCTATCCTACACTTCAACAAATAATTCTATAGACAAATAATACCAAGAAAGAACGAGACAGCTATATACGATTACCAGTAAGAAAGACAAAGAGATATGTACATTTTTTTTGTCTCTGACATAGTTCCATAGTCTTTTCGCTTGCAACACAAATGTTGTGGTTGTGGGGTAGCCATTGTTATTGTTTTCAATTTAGTAGTATTATTACCTGCAAGGAGTCAGCCCTCACGGGTACAGATAGATGCCAACTCTATTAAATTCTTTAAGTATCCTATCGATTGTCGTAAAACGTGGTAAACGAGTTTTATTGTCTCTCAATAGTTTAAATCGGGAGTACGCGAGGGTGGGACACCAGAAATATCGAAATCTATATTACTAGTAGTTCGCCGCGAACTTAGACCTCGCGATTGTTACTCGCGTTTTTATTGATATACTCTGATTTAATTTATAATTCAGTTCCCTAAATAAAATCTAGATGGCGTTATCCAAAGTTAGAACACGCTATGGTTTCGTTTGCTAGATAAACGTGGACGTTTTTATTAATATTTCAAAAACTACTGAACCGATTTTGATGCCCAACGAACTTGAAAATTCTATTAATATTTCCTACATGCCTACCAAATTTCATCAAAATCGGACCATCGGTTCGGCAGTTATGGCGGTACAAACATACATACATACATACATACATACATACATACATACATACATACATACATACAAACAATGTGTTTCGCCCCCAACTCGATTTAGAGACCTTCGCTCGCTTCGCTCGCTCGGTCAATTATCGTGTGATATAACTACGTTGGTCATAAATTTCATTGTAAATTAGAAATACATGTAAATTAAAAGGTATAACCACAAAGTAGTTAAGAGGGTATAACCTTAGTTGCATGTAAACAATAGTGCTGACAAGTATAGTGTTTGTAAATTTTATCGATAATTTTCGTTTCAAATTGAAATATAAAAAAATTCTTAAGAATCGTTTATAATTTAATCTATTGAATGAAAAGCTTATTAGGTATATTCATATATGTACCTATACAAAATGGTGTATTAAGAGGATAAATGTTTTTGGCTTAGCAAATCCTCATAATAATCGTGACTACTTTTAAGGTACCCCTAAGTTTACGTTCAGATCACAACAAATTATTATGTACAATACAGAACATGCATACAAATTTTAATCTAGTCTTCTTTTCAGCTGTAGGCAATGGGTAGCAGCTACCGAAAACAAAAATTTGATTAATGTGCCAATTAAAAAATTTAACTAATTAAAATATATTTGTGGCAAGCATTTTCTTACAAAAGATTTCAAGAATAAGAAAACGCAGTTGAAGAATAATGCTGTTCCTTGTATTGATATTGCTGAAATCCATTACCAGATGACCTGTTCCACAGCTTTCCATTACATATCTAACATATGAAAAGCATTTTTTACATATTAAAGTACAAGTATATTGTACCTTTGCCCAGCAGTGGAATACAAAAGGTTGGGAAAAAGTATATTGTAATAATTACGTATGTACAATGTTAACTTTGCAGGACTTGCCTTTATTAAACCAATTGATTGTGTTGCAGAGCCTTCAACTTCTACTACAGATATTTTGATAGAAAGTGACTCCATAAGTAAAAAATCACATAGTCCAAGTAAGCATTTTGATATATATAAAGTATATTGTAATAATAACATGTACTGCAATATTAACTTTGCATAATCAGCCATTTACCTACTCTGTAATTTTATTCTATTTCAGATTTTTAGAAAAATTTACTGAGAGTGACACTAAAAGAAAAAGATCACATAGTCCAAGTAAGCATTTTTATATATTAAGTAGGTACATTGTAATAATTACATTTATTGTAATACTAGCTTTTGCCCGCGGCTTCGCCCGAAAAAAATACAAGATAACCAGTACCCATGACAGAAAACGTTTTCAACTATTTAATAGTTATGGATGTTTTTTTTTGTGTTGCAGAACTTCTAACCTGGATTGATAACCTAAAGATTTGATGAAATAATTTTAATTTTAAAGACATCGTTTTATAGTATTTAATTTTGAATTTAATTTTGCTACACCCACACTGGGTACATGTTTAACTGCACATTTTTTTGTCATCTTTATGCTCATGTTTTGCAAATAAATGAATTATGAATTATTACTTTGAAAGACATAAAACTTGTGTTCATTAATTCCTCCAAAAATAAAACTGCGGTCGTGGGTCACTATTAGATCACCTTCTTACGGTCGGCAAATGCTGATATCGACCTACCTACCTACGATAAACGGTCGATAAATACTAATACCGATAAGTCAATAATAAGTGTGATGTACGACATCCCTATTTTTTTTTGATATATTATAATACAGATATGTTACGTTCATAGTATTTTGCGTTTTAGGTCTGTTCCGAGCAATCCAAAACTACACACATCGACAAGTTTTACTGATAAGTAAGACAAAAGATACAAAAGAGCATGCGAATGAAAGAGATAGCAATAGTTTTCAATGATTCCTCGTCAAATGTTTCTTATGCATAGAGTAACATATTTTGTTGTAGAGAGGACACTTATTTGAAAAGAAAGTACATGGGTAAGAAATAAAACATCTTATAAAAGTAAATCATATCCCACCAAAAACATTCTGTAAAAAACTAGCCAAGTCTCGATGGAGCTGTTTGTTTATCTCTAAAAAGTAATGAAATCTAGACAAAGTCGTTCCAAGTCTAAGGTTCCTTACTGCGATTTCTTTATTATTATATTTAATGTTGTGTGACTTGGCCGTTGTGTTATAAAAACCAGAGACCAAATAAATTTAAAAAAAATGGTTATTGTCTGTCATTCTTGGCCTATCACGAGCAGGGTTTCCAACTTGTGGCTTACCCCAAACAAAAGTAAATAATATTTCGTTTGTTAATTTGATATGTAGGGATTTTTTTATTTGACACTTGATCAGTGTTATCAAATTGAGGGTTTTAGCCCTAAATTAAGGGTCAAAATATACTTGATGAGTATTTTTTATTCATTCCTCAGCACTTTGACAATTTAAATGTAACAATATCATTTAAACCACCATAATCATTACCAATTTTCGACATAATTGGGGCTTCATGAAAGTTGATAACCTTATTTTCGTCATCAAGCATTATGAGGCATAATATTTTCAATTTTTCATACTATATATATATATATATATAAGGTGGACTCAAATTAACTACAAATATTTTCAGGACTGGCTCCAGGAGGCTAAATAAACGTATTGGAGATAAAATTTTAAAAATCGATACGCTAGTTTTTATTTTATTTTTTCTAACAAAAAAGATATTATAAAATGATGACATTTAGTATCATACTGTAGATACATGTTAGACAATTCATTCATCTATATGCTCCACCCACCAAATAATAGAAGAAAGCTCCACCCACCAAATAATAGTAGAATGAAATTGATTTGCCGTCTTCCTCTTTTTTATCAAAAGTGCGTGGAAGACAGAGATGACAAGCGATTTATTAAACTTAAACGTATCAATGTAAACCTACATGATTGTGTATTTCGTTCCGTTTTATTTATTTGTGTGGATTAACACACACACACACACAAATAACCTAATATAGCCTAATAACTAATAAGATGATAATTTAAGTGTAAGTTTTGGGGTTTAAGGCGACTAGGAGAGCAAACACGTGAATTTGGTTTATCAAATTTATTAATAAGTTTACAATTTACAATAAAATAATGACTTCCCATCACATTTTTTCAGGCTGTGGACTGACAAATTAATGCAAATTAGTTGTTTAAGTGCATTAATAATTGTAAGTACCTATCTATGTAGCTAACGAAAATACATAGGAATTAAAAAATAATCTGACATGTCAATAGGTAGATTATTTGAATTTGCATTAATTCGGCGTGTTTAAAAGTCTATTTACAAGTTTATGTACACCCTAAATCACAACCTAAATTAATTAAAGATTTGCTGCACATACCCCCTCTTTCGAGAATACACATCATGGCTCTATCAACACAGTGTCTTGTCACTTTTTGGAGCACATGTGTGTCACTCCGCATTAGTTCAAAGGCTCTCACTATCCGCGACTTCAGCTCGTCGATTGAGCTAATGGTGTGGCCGTCGTGTCCGTAAACAAGGTCTTTGGCCCTACCCCACACATGGAAGTCCAGTGGCGTGAGGTCTGGCGAACGTGGAGGCCACGCGATGCCTGGTCCAGACCTGTTCTCGAACCGCCGAGCCGATACTCCACCACGTCCAATCCAGCGTCCCTGGAACTGCTCAGTGAGGTAGTCCCTCACGCGCACACTGAAATGCGCCGGTGCGCCATCGTGTTGATAATACATCCACCTCCGGTAGCACACAGGCACATCTTCCAGCAAAACCGGAAGGGTATTTTGTAGGAAGTCTAAATAAGTGTCCGCGTTCAGTCTATCTAGAAATACGGGCCCGAGTAATTCTCCCTTAAGGAAACCTGCCCAAACATTCACACTGAATCTGTGTTGAAAATGATCGGGGCGAACCATCCGAGGATTTTCAACCGTCCAATAATGTTCATTGTGAATGTTGAACAGGCCTACCCGGGTAAACGTGCACTCATCTGTCCACAAAATGTTATTATTTCGGTTCCTACACAACCACTGCGAAAACTCCACTCTGTCTTCATAGTCCGTCGGGAGCATCTCCTGAACCCTCAGAATATGATAGGGATGAAATCCCTCGCTATGCAACACTTTTAAAATGTATGATTTCGACACAAAGAAGACACGTGCGGCGTCTTCAGCGCTGGCCACCGGGTGTCTTAAAAAAAGTCCAACACATCTTCTTCCAGCCGTACAGGATACCGCGGTCGGCCTGCATCAGGCCTGGGTCGGAAACTGCCGGTCTCGCGGTGACGCTGCACGGCACCAAGAATAGTTCTTGGGTTGATCCGCAGACCATACCTCTCGAAAAATCTCGCACGCCCGAGTACAAATTTCATTTGCATCATGGTAGCAGATTGTCATATTCAGGTAGTCCTGGTTTGAATATCGGTAAGGCATTTTTTACAACATACAACTTCATGTCATAGCTTTTTATTAGACCAATCTCCAAGACAACGTTTATGGTATATCTCTGGTATGTGCACAGAGTATATCAAAATGAGGTTGTAACATTCCTCCCAAATTAACTTAAATCATTTCTTCGATTAATCGACGAGGTGCTTGCCTCTGCCTGAGGCTACGACGGAGTTGCGGTTGTGGAGTTATGGTTTCAGATGAAGGAGTTTGATAAGGAGATTCGAGTTGTGAAACTGGAGATCCCTAGCGCACCTAAATTTTCCGGTTCGGGAATACACAGAGTATCTATCGGCAGAGTCGACAAAGTATGTAATGTTTTGTCTCATGTCAAGGATAAGGAAGGATTTTAACATCTTTATTAAATAAACATGGTCGTTCTCTCTCAGCCGAAAGACGTCCACTGCTGGACAAAGGCCTCCCCCAAGGATTTCCACAACGACCGGTCCTGCGCTGCCCGCATCCATGAGCATCCCGCGACCTTTACCAGGTCGTCGGTCAACCGAGTGGGAGGCCTGCCAACACAACGTTTTTTGGTTCGTGGTCGCCACTTGAGAACTTTTCTGCCCCAACGGCTATCTGTTCTACGAGCTATGTAGAGCCTCTCAACAAGTGGGTCTAAAAATGAACATGGACAAGACGAAAATTATTTTTAATATTCTTGTCGCACCCACTCCTCTGAAGGTTGGAGACTCTACACTCGAAGTTGTTGACAATTATGTATACCTGGGACAAACAGTTCAGTTAGGTAAGTCCAACTTTGAGAAAGAGGTCAACCGTCGAATCCAACTCGGCTGGGCAGCGTTCGGGAAGCTTCGCGATATCTTCTCGTCCAAAATACCGCAGTGTCTCAAGACTAAGGTCTTTGACCAGTGTGTGTTGCCAGTAATGACATACGGAACAGAGACGTGGACGCTTACTATGGGCCTCATAAGAAGGCTCAAGGTCACCCAAAGGGCGATGGAGCGCGCTATGCTCGGAGTTTCCCTGCGTGATCGAATCAGAAATGAGGAGATCCGTAGGAGAACTAAAGTAACCGACATAGCCCGCAGAATCGTGAAACTTAAGTGGCAGTGGGCGGGGCACATAGCTCGTAGAACATGGTCGTTACTATTGTGCAATAGTTTTAGGTCGGAAAAACAATTAAATACGTAGATGATAAAAGAAAGTCAAGTGCGAATGAGGCCATACCAACTAGTAGATCTATCAAAAGGTTCAACATTTTTGCTCTCACTAAAACATAAATAAAAGCCAAACTTTATTTTCGCCCTTCGATCCGTAGACGCTGGTACTGGACGAATTACATTCACTTTTTAGTGTTCGAACGGGACTCTATTACTAACACATCTTAATAATACGAATAATTAAATTAAAACAATTATTTAAGGGGGCTCCCATACACCAAACGTGATTTTTAGAATGCTACGGAACCCTTCGTGCACGAGTTCGACTCGTACTTGGCCGGTTGTTGATTTGATTTGGAAAGGAAAAATGAAAAGTTTTCAGATATCTTTATTTTCTGTTTGTCAAGACAAGAGACCTTCCCAATAATAGAATAATCCAATAATAATAATATTAAAAAAAAACCTATAAAAAAGACCTATGATTGATTGCTCCATTCCATAGTTACTCTATGATAGAGCGGCACCATAGAGCAACACGGACTCACGCGCGCGCCGGTGGGCGGCGGTTTTTGTTTGTGGCCGCGTGTAGGTAGTTTCATTTTAATTGGTTAAAATAATTGGCCAATGAGGTAAGGACTGAAACATCGTCTCTCGTGTTTCATGTTATAGGATACAGGATGTTATAATGTTACGGTTTTCAAAAAACAAAAAGTTAATTTTTCTCGAAAACTAGCGTGTAGAAAATTGAAAAAACCACTGATATCCTTTCTAAATAATATCAGTAATCAGCCCTAAAAATATTTGTAGTTAATTTGACTCCACCTTATATATACCTACATACTATTCAAATCGACTATACTTATGCTAATCAAACAAATAAAACGGGAATAAAAATGCAGCCAACAGCTACAGAGTATTTTATAAAGTGTTGTATTTACCTCTATAAACGGAACAGCATTTTTTTTAAGTAGTGTTCGTCCTTTTTTTGAAACATACATATTAGAAGTTTTGAAGTGATTGCTACAGATTCTGCTGCTTTTTGATGGTGTCCAGTCTGATTCGCTTCTTTGTTGACGAACAATTGCTATCCAATGTTGTAGTCTGACCTGATCACTCGGAAACCTAATTGATAAAAAGAAAAACAATAGTAATCCTCAATTATCAGTATAATCCTAACTAATATTATAAAAGCGAAAGTGAGTTTATTTGTTTGTTGGTTTGTTTGTTTGTTTGTTACCTCTTCACGCTTCATGTACTGAACCAATCTTCCTGAAATTTTGCATACACATAGTTAGAAGTACGGAGAAGGACATAGGGTACCTTTCATCCCGGGAAAAAGGAATGTTCCCGTGGGAAATTCACGCGGGCGAAAGCTAGTGTATTATAATAGTAGAAAATCTAATTCAGTGAAACTATTTTAATGTTTATTAAATTAGTCCATTACACACATTAGATAGCTATTATAATAACGAACAACTGAACATTAATTTTAGGCATTGAAGTCACCATCAGTATTCGATTCTGCACTAACTAATCTATGTCCGCAGCGCACGCATCCTTGTCGCTCTCACGTCAAAACTAGAATCTCTCTTTCTTTGTCTGAACATGGCGTCAGTGATTAGATTGCTTGGAAAAATAATTGAAATATTACTAAACAATCAAACTATTTTTGCATACTCACATGTGATAAGAGATCCCTTGTACTTTGTTTACTTTAGAATCATAATTGGTACACTTTCGAAACACACACGATGGCATTTTTAATATATTTTGGTAAGGACACAGGAACTTACGACGCGGTACGCTCGACGAGGCGCTTGGCGCAGACTGATTACAAGACGTCCCAACCCAATTGGGACATATTCGAGTCTTCACAGCGCGCGCGCCTATAACATATCTGCCTCTTGTTTATATAATACTAGCTTTTGCCCGCGACTTCGCCCGCGTGAATTTCCCACGGGAACAGTGCTTTTTCCCGGGATAAAAAGTAGCCTATGTGCTATTCCAGATCATTAACTACCTCTGTACCAAATTTCATCGAAATCCGTCCAGTAGATTTTGCGTGATTGAGTAACAAACATCCTCACAAACTCACATCCAAACTTTCGCATTTATAATATTAGTATGGATATCATTGACTGAACCAATCTTCCTGAAATTTCGCATACACATAGTTAGAAGGATGGATAAGGACATGGGTACGTTTCATCTAGGGAAAAAGCACTGTTCCCGCGGGAAATTCACTCAGGCGAAGCCGCGGGCAAAAGCTAGTACCTAAATAAATAAATGGCCCTCTCTGATTGATGCAAATGGCCGGTCGCTGTCACTGGTGCACTCGCACCAAATCGTGCGGTGGCCATTTTCACTATAAAAGAATATGATCTATTATTTCTTGCGCTGAGATCACTGAGATAATAATATATGATGTTGTAAAAATTGAAGTTTCAATTTTATTATTTTGAAGGAGCTAGTTTTGAAGCTGTAAAATGTAAAATAGTCTTAATTTGTAAAATCTGTGGCTGAGGTAGTAAATTACGTGGCAATTTATAAATCAGAAAGACAAGTTAAATTGATCTTTGCTTGTTGCTTGACGCTTTCTTTAAAATATTTAGTAGGCGTTGTAAAAAAGACGAATTAGTATATTAGAGGCTAAAGCATTTCCCCGTTGCTTAGTTACAAAAAGAGAAGGTTGATCACGGGGCCAAATAAAAATTCTGTGGCTGGACTATTATTTCTCTTTTTTTTTCTTGGCACAATGTTATGCATTTGTGGCCTTCATATTGGCAGGCCTGTTGGGCCTGTTTCGCTCCCGTTTCTTTTTGATGTTTTTATTCGGGAGCAAACTGACACGACTTTCATTTTGCCAGTCGCCGGCGGAATAAACAAAACAAAGATAAAACTTTTTTCCAAAAAAATGAACCGACTTCCATCATAAAACTTAAAATCATGAAATAACAATAAAGAAAAATGTATAAGCATGCTACCTACTGAATGAGGTGAAGT
Organism: Ephestia elutella; assembly: GCA_018467065.1. Lineage (NCBI taxonomy): Eukaryota > Metazoa > Arthropoda > Insecta > Lepidoptera > Pyralidae > Ephestia > Ephestia elutella. The sequence goes on along the minus strand of CM031587.1, from coordinate 2,295,991 downwards.
CGGTGCCAATTGCAGGAGTAAGAATGTAATTGCTCAGCTAGGCATTTTTATACATGATTCTAATGTTAATTTAGATTATTTAATTTTTAATTTGGCACCGACTTCACCTCATTCAGTAGGTAGTATGCTTATACATTTTTCTTTATTGTTATTTCATGATTTTAAGTTTTATGATGGAAGTCGGTTCATTTTTTTTGGAAAAAAGTTTTATTTTATCATTTTTAGTGCTTCTACACCAATTTTCTTTAATAAAAACTAGAACAAGAATTTGAACCTTTTTTATGCCAGTTTGATTTGAAATGTCAGAACATGTCAAATTGTCTATAATTTTTGGCACATAAATAGACCGAGAGCCTGTGATGACCAAACCTTCCTTATTTTCAAATTGCTGAATGTTTTTCTGCGTGGTATATACGGGTAAAAAATATTATCGACTAGGTATGAAATTTGGATCTTAGTTGCTTATGCAGGTAATATTTTATAGCAAGGATGATTTTTATAGGTATAAAAAGCACCCTTGGGGCCTCCCAAAGTAACACTAAATTCAGTTTTTATAATAAATAAATATAACTATAATTTAGTAAAGTTACAATGTCTAGCAGGGGTTTATATCTGCACCAATTGCCTGGTAATGGATGGCGTGATTCCTAATATTATTAGGAATAAAATCTTTAAGAACTTTACTATGAGGAATTGAGCTACCACTTTAAATGTTATTGCTACAAATAATCTGCCTTAGTAATCATGATCCAACTTTTATAGTCGCTAATCCCTATTTCTATGTTGGGGACGTACACAGAAAATATTGAGTTTTAATAAAATAAGGAAGGGCATGCTGTCGCGGGCTTTTGCTCTATAATGCAATGTTGGTATTTTTATATTTTGTTAGGTATCTTTAAAATTACCGAACAGATTCTGACGTGGTTAAAATGGGACCAACTTGGGAATACACCATTACGAATAAAACAACAATTTTGGAAATCAGTCCACAATTGGCGGAGAAATCGGCGAACATACATAAAAAAAAAACATACATACATCGAAACATATAACCTCCTCCTTTTTTGGGAAGTCGGTTGAAAAGGGGCGGGGCTGGCTGTTTTGCCGTGTCTGGCTTAACCTTGTATTTTTTCTTTGACCTTGGATATGCCGGTGATGCGGAGTCTAGAACCTGTTAAATTGTCTGTGATTGTCGTACACGCACACGTGGTAAACACAGTTAACCAGTAGCGGATTTAGGGGAGGGGGGGGGGGGATTACGGGGGCACGTGCCTCATAGATCGAGTATCATTCAATGCTTGTTCGCGTCGACATTCACCAAACTGAGGAAGCACGAGGGGTCGGGAGCGGTAGCTGACGTTACAATGTTAAATTGCCGGTTTAGTGATGTGACATTGAATGAAACTACCAAAACCTTATCGATTTTTGTGGCACTTTATCTCAATCTTTATAGTATTATCAAACGCGCAATAACCGACTTCCAAAATTGAAGAGGTTCTCAATTCAGTTTTATGTTTGATATCTCATATCTCTGTCTTTTAGGAACGATTTGAAAAATTATTTTTGATGTGATACCTAACAACTTATAAATCGATGAAAGCCGGATACATGCACGAAAAAGTGTCACGTTCCAACTTCCACGTGCAAATGAGAGCGAGGAACAAGCCGTAGATGCATGATCGGTGTTATTTTGCATCAATGTTTTCTTATGACTACGTTATGTAAGGGGGAGGCCTTAGCCCAGCAGTGGGACACAACACCTACAGGCTAATTAAAAGAAAAACGTTATGTGAGGATGAGCTCGTAGGAAAATTACCCTCCTCAGTGGAATTAGTTGCAAGATCGAATGTCTGAAATTAAATTAAGGTTCATCGAACTGAACAAAGAAAAATAACAGTTGTAAACAGAGCAATACTTGTTTTTTTATATACGCACCGAATTTGAGGGAGCCTGAGATGAGCCTACAGTAACATTGCCTCTCTTAGATGTATTAGGAGTATGTACCTGAAATCATATTAAGATTTAAAAAATACTTCTAAAACAGCTATATTTTAAAGATAATAACACTTCGCTACCATAGGTATCAAATTGGATGAACAATGTCAAATTGGATGTTTCATTCAATAAAATATTAAAGTTATGTTATACTAGCTTTTGCCCGCGGCTTCACCCGCGTGAATTTCTCACGGGAACAGTGCTTTTTCCCGGAATGAAAGGTACCCTATGTCCTTTTCCGTACTTCTAACTATGTGTACGCAAAATTTCAGGAAGATTGGTTCAGTAGACGAAGCGTGAAGAGGTAACAAACAAACATCCAAACTCACTTTCGTATTTATAATATAAGTTAGGGTAAATAAGCAGCGGGAATATCGTGGTTTAGATGGTGCGGTTGTTAAACTCCATCAAGATTCTACTTAAAACTCTTTTCGTAATATTAAGTAATTAATTAAATATGGATTTTACCTGCTACATTCAAGAAAGACTTACCAAAATCGGCAAATATAGGCTAGGAATAGCAGAATCCATCAGTCGTCTTCGATGCTTTGCATAACTAAAGTTGTCTTCAGAAAAATGCCTAGAACAAACCACACTATGTGGTTTAGGATACCAATTTTTCTCACGACATGTTAAAGATATCCATTTTTCTTTTATTGCCGGGCTTTTAGGAAACCTTGAAATAAATTAGATAGGTAATTAAAATCTTCAATTTAAACTTAATTAATAAGTCGCAAAATAAACAATCGATAAAAATGTCTTCTTTCGAATTGAAAGGGGTAACATCACTACGGTAAAACGTGACTTATCGAAAAAAAGAACAAACATATACTTTACACTTGCGAAAGAAAGAGATGATTGCAAAAGACATCAACGTCACCCCATTTTGGTACTCTAGTTCGCACTGTTATCACATAGTTCGACCATTTTATAGTGAACTCTGCGCGTAATTATATTAAATCAACTTACCTGTGAAAAGTTATACCATCCTTTTGGAGATTTGATGTCCTTGTTGATTTTCCGCACCATTTTATGCAACATGTACTCATTTTTACACACTGAACGAACCTAATAGAATTTTTCGGAAATTTTCACGAAACAACCTTACAGCTCTGAGTTCTGGTCGCAACTAGTGAAAGGCCTATAGGCAATTTCATTTATCTATGCAAAAGCATAAAATGTGCGGTGCGGTGACCACGGACGCCCATAAAAGCTGAATCTATTGGAGGTTATCTGTGGTCCCCCCTCCCTCCTACCCGCGCCCCAGCGCAGTAATGTGCTCAGAAATCCAACAAAAATAGGTGGTTGCACAGTTGGTCTCTATTGCTATCTAACAGTAGCACGCAAGAACTATCTGTACAGTATATAATCAGAATCTAAGCCTAAAGTTAATTTTACCGTTTTACAAAGATGGTGGCTTGCCGTAGAGCTGCGCCGCCGCTGCGGGTATTAATAATATCGATTAAAATGATATCGATGCAGCATGGTGTTTATATAATTCGGCATTTTTGTTTGTTTCTTTGTAGTATCTTTATTGTACTAAGGATACAGATTTGATAAGTCACTTTTATTTACGTGATAATATGAGCTATCAAAATGCACTTCGCCATAATAATAATTGCTGCTGAATAATGAAAGCCATGAAATGAAAATGCGTAAAACATTAAGAGATTTTTATTCTTGTTTTGCGTGCCTAGCTTGGGTTTATTCACGGAATATAAAACACAGGAGGAAGAAAACATGGTACGGCTCTATAACTTAAAAAGTAACACTAAAATGGCCAAGCTGGTGGCTGCGTCGTGTATCATCAAAAGGAAAAGTAGTGCATATATTTTGTTAAAACTTACCAACATCTCCCTCGAAGGCAAAGCATCGTCGCGCAGTCTTGTAACATTTAAAGTTCGATTGAAACATTTATCTTCAAAATGCAGGGAACAAACGAAAATATGTTTGGTTTTTACATTCAAATTTTCAATTCCAATTATATCCAGCCACTGTTTTTTTCTTTCTTTAGATGTAGGCAATCTTAAATCATAAGAAAGAAACCGACTATAGGTAATTAATAATAAATATTACATAAATCTCAATAGTATAAAATAAATCACAATTCATCCATCTGTCGATATGTTGTGTTAACGATATTTGAGATAGACGAACCACATCACTATTTACCATATAGTGACGAATTTCTTTAAAAAAACAAGTTTAACAGTAAATTATTATAAAAAAGTTAGCTGATCTTTGTAAACTTTCTCACATAATATAGTAAAATCTTTTTAGAATGATAAAAATCTAAGATTGTAAATATAATGAATTCGGTTACTAACCTGTGCAATGTTATATTGGGATGATTCTCGCTGGTTTTCATGCGGCACCCTAACAAACTGCACCTACCCATAATGAATTCAGTAATGCAAATTCGAACACTATAAACAATCACAAAAAATCGAAAAATAACACAAAATTGTCTTCAAAACTCGGAAACAAACAAATCGCGATGACAACTTACAAACACTGAATGTGACAAAACATGGCGACCGGCCGCAGTGAGCTTTTTTTGCCATCACCAAAATAACGTTGCTTAAAATGGTACCGATAAACTACTGTTGTCGTTTTTTACATACGGTTACCACCACAAGTTAAAAAGAGACGCCTATAGGTGAGTTACTATGCTGTCGAAATACAACATTCCTATGATGATGATGATGATGATTGCGTCCGACCGATTTCGGTCATGGCGACCACTTCAAGAATTAAGGGCTCTCTCGTGCGCTCGCATGTGGCTTATGTAGCCAATCTTATTAACATTCCTATAACTACTGTTTGTATAGATGCCAAATCTACCTTCTGATGCTTTATTTTGAGTCATTTTCGCACATTGCTTATGCTAAAGAAGGATCGATTTCTCACTTACAGCATTGTGTTACTAAAGAAATTATCAAATTTATAAGCGTAGTATCGATCGTTAAGGACGGAAAACATGTGGTCTGATAGTTTCAGCATATCTTAGGAGCGGGCCTTCACTATTTGGTTATATTGTCCTTGATAAAAACCGTCCATAAGCCGAGGCTAACATTTGGTAACGTAAAGGGTCACTTAAATTTAACTCTTGATTATATTCGTAGACTTACAGCAAAAGTTCATTCAACTCAACACCAAGGGCACACGCACACAATCGTATCACCCCGATACGGGTGACGTCAGCGACGCCAGGTGACGTCAGCGTGCTTCGGTCGTCGGAATATAGAAAGGAATGGAGTTGTTTGTACAAAAGTACCAACCTCTCGCTTCGATAATAATTGCTATGATTTGGTAAAAGCCGGTAATAATGCGCGTAAAATTTTTTCCCGAGCGAAAGAAGCGAGCGAGGGCTATAATAGGGGACCGGACAAGGTATGAGAAATGTTAAAAATATGTAATTTTATGATAGAATCTTCGATCAAGTATAAATAAAAAGTGATTTATAGGTACATACGACTTGAGGTACAGCTGTTTTGTGTAATCTTTTGACACCTTTTTGAGTGATATAAAAGTCACTTTCTAAAAAATGCTTGGAGCATACGACACTACTCATAGATGGCTTGAAAAATTCGTCACATCTTTGACGTGCGATCACGGATATCCACTCTCCACATCGTACAGGATTTCGAGGAAAACTAAAAATATAGAAATTTATGTTATATTAAATAAATAAATATATACGAACAAATTACACAGATTAAGTTAGCCCCAAATTAACTTTATATCTTAAAATTAGTTAAGAGAATATAAAGCGTCATAATAAAATAAGTTTTCTACAAAAATACATTTTTGGGATAACATTTAACATGAGCTAATACACACACATTGTAGAATATGGTGACTTTTCTGTTCAGTATTGAAGAGTTTCTCATCACCAGATCAGCCCGCTGATCATAATATTGCATCGTCTCTCGATATACATACAAAATTTCAGCTCAATTGGTTTATGATATCTGCTTTAAAATTTAGTTGCATGATTCTTCCCAAATACACATAATTACATACATACATATTACATAATTGCAAATTAAATAAAAGATTGTAAAATATGATTTATAAATAAAAAACAACAGCGTCTCTATTACTTTTAGCACAGAGTCATCGTTATACTATATGTTGCAAAACAACAACGGTATGGATTTGTAAGTTCGGCTAGTGTCTATTCAATTTCAATGCTTATACTCTCACCAAATGTCATTTTAAATAAACAAAAAAAAAGTTTTATGATACTTTCTTGGCCAGATACTTTGGGAATTTCATGTATATTGTAATAATAACAAAAGTATTATAATAATAACAAAAGTACTTACCTAAAAAAAGACACTCCATGTTCCTTTAGGGTTCTGGACGTGTGATTTTTACAATTTTTTACGGAGCACTGCGGCATGTTTACTCTCGGAACGGACGAATGCTACTAAATGAAAAGGCAACCCAAAACATCAAGTGGGCAATCATTTGGTGAGGACGGTTTTGTGTTGTGGATTGTGTATCTAGAATACATATAATTAAACATATTTTGCGACTTTTCAGCACGAGTTTATTCTCCAGAGCTAATTTATTAGAGTTCAAACTTTTAGGGAAAGTCCATTTTCTACGCGTGATGTCATATACGTTTTGTTAGGGCGTTTTGGTATCGTCCAAACATCGCTTAAACTGTGAATTGTTTTTTGTTATATCTTGGGAAATACTTTGGTTATTTATGTGATTCTTTTATGGATGATTCTATTATTGTGAGATATTTCAATAAAGCATCAAAAAAAAAGTTGTCCGGTCCCCTATTCAAGTTGGGGCGAAAACACATTGTTTGTATGTATGTATATTGTCGTGTATGGCGGGCAGTTATACTAATACCAAAATCTGTTAAGTCTTTGCCGCAATAGAAAATTAAAATTAACATAAACCAAATATAGGGTACCTGGCCAGGTCCGCACACAAACATCTGCGCGCACTTAGAACGTTGTCCCGTCCACCATTATGATCCGTTGGGTTCGAGCACTGGTGCTGGTCGCGTCATCAAAGCGACGCGGCGCTCCTGCGACGCTCCGTTGTATGCGAGATAGTAGACGCTGGCTGGACCTTCCGAGGTTTGCGCTGAGCCACTACAGGGACATCGGATCGGAGGCGGCGATGCGGCCTTTGGAAATAAGGTTAGGATCCGTGTGTTGCGCCTTGGGGTCGCCGACGACGGGGCCTGCGCCGTGGCATGCGGTCCACGGTCCGGGAAAACTGCACCCTCTGGCGATGGGGGGACACTCCAGGAAGCGTCAATTCATATGGCTGGGCGGGCACGTGGATTTCAACAGCTCATGTTCCCGACGACTTCGTGGCGGCGAATATCCCCTGTGTCCTTGCGCGTATCGCGGATTTTAAAGCTAAAGGTTAAACTATAGTCCCATAACGGGGAGCCGAGGGCGGCGAAAGTGAAAAAACCCCAAAAATTTAATGATTTTGCTCAAGCCATGTTAGTCATCGTGGCGGCCTATCCAGGAAGAGCGAGCATCGACTCGACTCGATTTGACATTCCATTTTGTCGCGCTCCGTTTCGCTTAATTCGAACGCACATCAAACCAACTTTTAAATATTCTTTAAAAGAACTAATGTTTAAATAAGGTATTTATTCGTTGAATATTATAATAATCTAAGTCGACGATATTAAAGGAGAATAATTAAAATTTTACAACAATCCTACCATGATTTCTTATTTTTTTATGATAAGAAAGGTTTGTTAGGACCCAAAACGGAACGTGTGTCACTAGCTGTCAATGTCAGACGTCCAACTCTGTAGATCTCAGTTGACAGTCTAATCTAATCGTGGAATGTTTTGTTATGAATGTTTAGTTTTCAATATAATTCCGTAAGTACACAAAATCGCGTCGAGTTATTGCTACCAATGGTTTCGGCGTGACTCAAAGAACGTTTTGATGTGCGGGTCTCCCTGTTTTCTTAATAAGTATTGTAAAAACAACATATGAAATTTGTGTACCGGTGTGTCACTTTCCCATTCAATTTGTCTGGAGACTAATGGATTTGAATGCCTGCTATTGTGGTGAGTCGAGAGCCTATCATGCAGGTAATACGCCACAGGAATAGTATCCCAATATATCAACTAATTCACCTAAAATATGACATGCAAGGTAGACCAGTTAGAAGTTCAAAATAATTCTGTAGTTATCACTACAATACCCCCCTTTTCGGCAAAGAGGTTAAGTCGTACTTAGCCGAAACAGCCGGGGTAACCGGAGAAAACATTCACCTATCCTACGGCAATATATTTTTAAATATAAGACTATCAGCTATATATGAAACTAACTCATGCTATTTCATATATTAAACTAAAATGTATGTTCTAGAGTTCTAAAACTAACTCAATTTATGTTGAGTGTCAGGAATACAGCGTCTGGCCAGACCGCTGCAATTCCCCTTCATTAAAAAATCACACTTGGATTTCTAATGAGATAATCGCAAGTAGCATACTAATAATAAAGAATTATCTAAAGTAATATAGTTCTTACTTATGTATAATAAGAAAAACTCTTTAAGATTTAATTAAAATATATGTAATCTAGCATTCCTACATAATTTACTAGTTAGTAATTAAATTGTAAACCTAATAAAGTCTTTAAACTAATGGAGAGCTCTCACATAAATTGAAGTTTAAAATGTATAGCCGTTGGGCTGATATTGTATAAGGAAAAAAACTTATTTTCCTTTTTTTCTCAAAAATTAAGGAGTATTAATCCATGTCCTTATGTTTACTCTGGCGCCTAGAGTGTGTAGTTACAAAAGAAATTGGTTTTCATGAAAACGCTTGACAAAAAAATTTCACATGTGAGTCATGTCATATGTGAAAAATGAGGCCTCTGATTGGTTATACCAATCCAAAATAACCAAGTTCAAAATAAGAAAGTTGCTAGCTAGGGGACACACCTTGTGAGACTTTTATTATGTCCTTGACATGATATTTTCCAACTTTACCGGTTTCTATCTCCTGAAGGTCGTAAACAACATCCGAATGCTTCCTGACAACTTTACATCACAAAGCGCGGTGCTAGTTTAGCGGAGAAGAAGTGAGCTGAACGACTGGTCATTTGAAGGTATTAACGAATTTGGAATGCCGCCTCTTTTCGGCAACATGCCATCCGTCATTATCCCCCGACCTTTAGCTAACAAAAATGGTGTGTGCCCGGTGGCAACATTAATAATGCTATTCAAAGATAGCTACCACTAAATAGATCAAAAAAAACATTTCAGTACTTTATGTTCTGAAGTATTCCGACTACGCCTAAAATCATCAATTCTAAGAAAAAAATCTGTGACGTCTGAGTCACCAGAAAATTTTAAATTCCACGACCTCAAATGGTCCTCCTTTAATATGTGAATAACGCGTTCGTCATCTTCCCTAGTCTCCGTAACATAGGTATTCCTACCCATTGAGTTGGCTTGACGTACTAAACCGGGAGCTCCTAGTTGAGACAATGTGGGTTGTAACGCTTTAAGTGTGGAAGGGCCGGGTGGGTGGGTGTCAATTGCACCTCCCCGCGGTCGTGTATTAACAAATGAGGAAGTAGTAGTGGTAGGTGGTTTGTTTGCCTCCCCACTTACTTCGTAATATTGCTCTTCCCTTTCGCCGTCCGACATGTTGACAAGAATGTGAGGTTATATGTGTCAGGGTATGTAATGGATTATAATAATTGATAAATTTCTAAATAGATACAGGTTACTCCCTGTCAATAAAAATAAATTAGCTCTCAAATTGAGATTAAATAGGAATTATGGCTGAGCGCTATGCTTTTTATTCATAGCGAAGCCCAAATAAAATATTAATTATTATATTATAATATAATTATAATATTATTTAGTAATATTATAATAATTACTATGAATTGTATTAAATGTATGCTTACAACCCTGTCGCATATAAACCTAACACACAATAAGTATAATAACTTTACAGTCAATGATATCACCAAAATTTCAAAATAACAAGTGAGCGAGTTTAAAAAATTTAAAAACTATTTTTTAGAAAAAACTGCCACTCTCACAGGACTCAAAGGCTCAAAAATATAGTAGTTCGGGCGCCATTGTCGTGTATAAAAAATAAAAAAAAATAAAAAGTGTATGTTGGGCGGTGTGCGCAGGGGTCTTCAGCTATTTGAAGCGAAGACGGGCAATATCCCTGCGCAGTGCGATTATACACGAACACTTACTTTATAGAGAGCCGGATGTAATGCTCAGGATAGAGCCTCGTACTTTTGAAGTACAAGGACCTCTTGTCTATTAAGCCTTAAGTCCTGGGAGTCATGGGCAGGGTGATATCATTAATACAATATGGTTGGGATAGAATATAGCATTTTATTCCATAGGCACAATAGCCGCTGAAGGCGGGCAGTTATACTAATACCAAAATCTGTTAAGTCTTTGCCGCAATAGAAAATTAAAATTAACATAAACCAAATATAGGGTACCTGGCCAGGTCCGCACACAAACATCTGCGCGCACTTAGAACGTTGTCCCGTTCACCATTATGATCCGTTGGGTTCGAGCACTGGTGCCGGTCGCGTCATCAAAGCGACGCGGCGCTCCTGCGACGCTCCGTTGTATGCGAGATAGTAGACGCTGGCTGGACCTTCCGAGGTTTGCGCTGAGCCACTACAAGGACATCGGATCGGAGGCGGCGATGCGGCCTTTGGAAATAAGGTTAGGATCCGTGTGTTGCGCCTTGGGGTCGCCGACGACGGGGCCTGCGCCGTGGCATGCGGTCCACGGTCCGGGAAAACTGCACCCTCTGGCGATGGGGGGACACTCCAGGAAGCGTCAATTCATATGGCTGGGCGGGCACGTGGATTTCAACAGCTCATGTTCCCGACGACTTCGTGGCGGCGAATATCCCCTGTGTCCTTGCGCGTATCGCGGATTTTAAAGCTAAAGGTTAAACTATAGTCCCATAACGGGGAGCCGAGGGCGGCGAAAGTGAAAAAACCCCAAAAATTTAATGATTTTGCTCAAGCCATGTTAGTCATCGTGGCGGCCTATCCAGGAAGAGCGAGCATCGACTCGACTCGATTTGACATTCCATTTTGTCGCGCTCCGTTTCGCTTAATTCGAACGCACATCAAACCAACTTTTAAATATTCTTTAAAAGAACTAATGTTTAAATAAGGTATTTATTCGTTGAATATTATAATAATCTAAGTCGACGATATTAAAGGAGAATAATTAAAATTTTACAACAATCCTACCATGATTTCTTATTTTTTTATGATAAGAAAGGTTTGTTAGGACCCAAAACGGAACGTGTGTCACTAGCTGTCAATGTCAGACGTCCAACTCTGTAGATCTCAGTTGACAGTCTAATCTAATCGTGGAATGTTTTGTTATGAATGTTTAGTTTTCAATATAATTCCGTAAGTACACAAAATCGCGTCGAGTTATTGCTACCAATGGTTTCGGCGTGACTCAAAGAACGTTTTGATGTGCGGGTCTCCCTGTTTTCTTAATAAGTATTGTAAAAACAACATATGAAATTTGTGTACCGGTGTGTCACTTTCCCATTCAATTTGTCTGGAGACTAATGGATTTGAATGCCTGCTATTGTGGTGAGTCGAGAGCCTATCATGCAGGTAATACGCCACAGGAATAGTATTCCAATATATCAACTAATTCACCTAAAATATGACATGCAAGGTAGACCAGTTAGAAGTTCAAAATAATTCTGTAGTTATCACTACAATATTTGTTCCCCGATAACTCTCGAACCGTTGAATTAATTTCGATGATATTAAGGGGGGTTAGGCGGTCAGCGAAAATTTATATGAAGCGGCTGAGGCGGGGGGGGACTCCCCGGTTGCGCGCCATTCACATTTTTATCAAAAAGTTAATAGAAATGTTTAGTTTTTCAAAAATTTAAATCAGTCACGAAATCGAAAAGGTAAAATACCTTTGTGTTGGTGATTTTAAAACATTTTTTATTATAAAATACGGATGTTATCTGTATTCATATGAAATTTTAGAGGTAACTTCAGGATTTTTTTCTATCGAGCAAAATTTTTCCCATCGTGTTTTGGAAACAGTCCTCCCTTTAAACATACGTTCTACAATACATATCAGAAATTTCAGGGCGAAAACTCTTCAATTCTTTAAACAGCAGCTTATAGAAAACAGCCAATATTGCCGTTTTCACTACGTGCAGCAACTATCGTTCGTTCTCGAACTGTCGTTCGTTGCGCAACAAAATCGGTTCAGCGGTTTTTGAGATATCCTCACCCTACCAGCGGCCTTTTTACGTGATGGGAAGATAGAAGTACTGAGAAAGACATAGGGTACCTTTCATACGGGGAAAAGCACTGTTCCCGCGTGAAAAACACGTGTGCAAAGCCGCGGTTAAAGCTAGTAATACTAACAGCTGTACTAACAGGAACAAACTTAGTTGGTATAGCATATTTTCCTAATCGAATCTTGCCACCAGCAATGTAGAAATTTCTGTTGTCGAAGTGTCGACTACATACACGAGATCCTTCATTCGGGGTCCAAGTTGCGTTGTTTATTATTTTAAGCCAAGTGTGGCGTCGTTGCCCATTAGTGGGTATTCTGAAATCGAAGAGAAGCATGTACTTAGCTAAGAAAAATATTGTTTGCAAACTGTACTTGACGATAAATGCACCTTTTCTAAGTTTCGAACTAGTTTTCAGTTATTGAACCGAAAATGATCGTGTGAAATTTTTTATCGATATTACACCTCCGGTACTGGTCCTACCCTAGCGATTGCCTCGAAAATGACAATACCTATTTCTTTACTCAATATTTTCTTAAATAGTTCTTTTAATATTTTAAATAATATGCAATGATACATTTCCATACAAGAAAATAATATAATACAGGAAAAATACATCAAGAGTAATAATCACTACATCACAGAATTAATATTACTACGTTTTAAAATACATCATTGACACGAGACGAACATATCGACGTATATCAACAAAACAAGCCCACTGAAATTCAACTAATGTAAACAACGCTTACCTGTGAAAAGAGTATTGATTGGGATTTCTATTTGAAGATGATTCACAATACAGGACACAACAAGACACCATTTTGTCAAACTTTAAAAGCTTATAAATTTAGAATAATGTGAGAATACTGTGTGAACTTAGACCGTATTTACGATATAATACACAAACTAAATAGAGAACTAGGTTATACAATGTCAGTTCCAAACTAAGCTGTACGTGACAAAGTTGACATAAAATCGTATTCACAGAAGACACCTGTCCTTCACCAACATAGGCAAAAACCATATCTGACATCCCGCTCTCTCAGCTGCCTCTCTCTCTCTCTCTCTCTAAGGAAAATTAAAAATAAACAGAGTAGGTATAAAGCTCTTTACCTCCTTCGTGAAAAAAATCTTACTCTATGGAAAAAATACACAAATACAAAAAAATATATATTTCTGTGCATATAGCCAGTCCGATTAGAATCTAGGTCGGGCTTTAGCAACTTCACTCCAGCCAGTCTCTTTGACAAATGTGTAGTGAAGTTAGTTTCGAATGGTTTGAAATGCTTTTGAATGACAAGCTGACAACTTAACAAAAAAAACACAAACCGATAGAATATAAATTTTTAATTTAAACAGAATATAATCGTGTCTACTCTATCCACAGATTTTGATATACTCTAGTGCTGCAAGCAGTTTGTCCAAGCGTGCCCGGCGTCTGTCCAATCATCGATCAAATATTACAAGTACTTGTAATATTTGATCGATGGTCCAATGAACAAACATCACGTTTTTCCTACTCAGTTGCCTTCATTCTCACCGGTGGCGAGTCCTGTCGTTACGAGCATAAAAATGCCAAATTGTGCCATTGCTAATTGTAAAAACCATTCTAGGGCGGTGAATCTAGTTAATGGCGGTATTACCTATCATCGGTTACATAGTAATTGTGATGCTTATATAGATTTAATTTATTTAAAAAACGTTTTTTTGTGACATTAAGAGATACTACTGAGGTAAATTTCTTCACTTAACACTATTTATTTTACATTGCTGGTTTTGTTATAAGAGCCCATTAATGGGCACTTTGTCGATACGCAATGTGATACAAACGACAGAACCATGCATGATTCATGGTATGTTCGTGGTACACGCGTTTTTATCATTTCTCTGTCAAATGGTGCCACTAGTGATGTAGACGTTGTTACTTTAAAATCGATTTGTTCAATCGATAACCGACATTGACGAATAGGGTATTTGACAATGTTTTTTTTTATTTTATTTATGGAAAGACTGTTTTTATTTTTAGGTTTCCATACCTCAAAAGACAAAAACGGAACCCTAAGATCACTTCGTTGTTCGTCTGTCTATCTAACTTTTTTTTCTCAGGAACGCTTGTGAAATTAATACCGAATACTAGGATCCATGGTCTCTTTCAGCAAAAGAATAATCAAAATTATACGTCAGCGCGATCAAGAGATGTTACGATTGTAAATGTTGCGATTTTTGGCATATTTTTCGATTTCAGGCAGCAATCAAAACCTAAAATACTACTTCCCGTTGACCTAAAATTATGAAATTTGGCAAAAAGCAAGGTCTAACAGTACTTATACAGGAATAAATCTGAAAATTGTAAATATGGAAGTCTGGAAAAATGTGGTACAAACTTATTTTCGTGCAGCCGGGCTAGTATGAACACCAAAACACGATATGATATAGCGATTTATCCACGCCAACTGTCAAAATATGATAAATATCGCCGCCATGTTGAATTTTTATCTTAACAGCGAGCATCACCGTGCCAGTGACGTCACCGTGTTATGATACGATATGATAAATAGAAGAGCGAGCACGACAGTTGGCTATTTATCGAAAATTCGAGCATGACCAAATATAAGCGATAAAAATATCGATTTTTGACATTTATTCGTGTTATTTTATCGACGATGTTTAGAGTGCGTGATACGCTCGATATAATAAAAATTACAAGTTTATTAGCATTTATTCATTCTCCGATTAAAAGGTAAGATTTATTTTTAGGATTGTTGTGTAAATGTTTATGAAATAAATGCAGAAAATAATCCTTGATATTTTATTTTTTCAGTTACAACTTCACAATAATATGGCTAGGTCATATCAAAGAATAAATTTACTTGCCGCGGAGGAGAAAGAAGTAAGAAAGAAAGAAAGGACCAGTTGTCTCCTCTCAGACAATGAGTTTTAAGAAATTATAAAGTCTCTGTAGAAACGATTTACTATCTATGTTCGGAGTTAGAGGGAAATTTGGTTCCTCAAACTTCTACAGGATACCCTGTAGAAGTTTTAAAAAAATAATTAAATAAATAATCAATGAGTGAATAATAATATATGAATTATTTTTTTAACATTATATGAATAAAAGAAAACGATAATTAATTAAGTGTCAAAGTCACCTACTGACGTCAAAAACGTGAGATTAAAAAAAAAGAACGAGTGAAAATGAATGATGATTGAAAAATTTTATTATTACATTGGCAGCATTGTTATTTCATATCGCGAAGCTAATCATTTCGTATCATGTGGTAAATTTTATCATATCATGTTGCTACTTTGATCATGCTCGCGAAATCGATAAATATGTTGGTGATATATGATACGATATATTTTATCGTATATCTACGACGCGTGGTCATGCTAGGGGGGCTGCCGGGCTAGCATGACCACCAAAACACGATATGATATAGCGATTTATCCACGCCAACTGTCAAAATATGATAAATATCGCCGCCATGTTGAATTTTTATCTTAACAGCGAGCATCACCGTGCCAGTGACGTCACCGTGTTATGATACGATATGATAAATAGAAGAGCGAGCACGACAGTTTGCTATTTATCGAAAATTCGAGCATGACTAAATATAAGCGATAAAAATATCGATTTTTGACATTTATTCGTGTTATTTTATCGACGATGTTTAGAGTGCGTGATACGCTCGATATAATAAAAATTACAAGTTTATTAGCATTTATTCATTCTCCGATTAAAAGGTAAGATTTATTTTTATGATTGTTGTGTAAATGTTTATGAAATAAATGCAGAAAATAATCCTTGATATTTTATTTTTTCAGTTACAACTTCACAATAATATGGCTAGGTCATATCAAAGAATAAATTTACTTGCCGCGGAGGAGAAAGAAGTAAGAAAGAAAGAAAGGACCAGTTGTCTCCTCTCAGACAATGAGTTTTAAGAAATTATAAAGTCTCTGTAGAAACGATTTACTACCTATGTTCGGAGTTATAGGGAAATTTGGCTCCTCAAACTTCTACAGGATACCCTGTAGAAGTTTAAAAAAAATAATTAAATAAATAATCAATGAGTGAATAATAATATATGAATTATTTTTTTAACATTATATGAATAAAAGAAAACGATAAAACGTGAACGTGAAAATGAATGATGATTGAAAAATTTTATTATTACATTGGCAGCATTGTTATTTCATATCGCGAAGCTAATCATTTCGTATCATGTGGTAAATTTTATCATATCATGTTGCTACTTTGGTCATGCTCGCGAAATCGATAAATATGTTGGTGATATATGATACAATATATTTTATCGTATATCTACGACGCGTGGTCATGCTAGGGGGGCTGGTTCAAAGGTTATCTATAGGTCTATAGCTATTCAAATGGGAAACGCGGCAAGCGTTATGGGTACCTTTGAGCCGGGTACAGTCCGGAGTGGCATTATTGACTAATTTATTTTTTACTTTTGTTTTATTGTTAAGATTATTTTTATACCGACGAAACTTGTTGTGAATATTTTTTTTTATGAATAAATGAATTATTTCATATTTTTTTTAGATTTCCGAGCACAGAAGTAATTTTTTTTTAAAATATAAGCAGAAGGAACACAAATTTCACACACACACTGATGATATTTGACAATATTTGCATCCTGTTCATGATAAGGACTGTCACATAACTCTGTCCCTTTCCTTCCTTGCATTGCAATGTATTGCAACACGAACCACTACACTGAAAGATTTATCATCCAAGCCGGATTTTTCATGCGAAATGATCCTTAGCTGTCATATTTGTTGTGTTGTCACAGTTGTCATAAATATTTAAAATTATTTTTTACTGTTTTGTGCTTTTAAACTCAATAGAAATGATAAAATGCAACGTGTACAATATGTGGAAGTGTTTCATAAAAAAATATTCGTGGAATATCGTTCCTTCGGTAAGCAATACATGTTTTTTTGACGTGCCCAATGATAATATACAATTTCGTGTTATTTTTGAAACAATAACCATTATTAGACTTTTGAATGCTATTTATCAGCAATATCATTATTTATTTTATAAAGTAGTGTATTAATTATAACCATTTCATAAGAAATACTACAAGTAATTTAATAATTTCGTAAATAGCATAGATCATTTGACAGACCCAGTTTTGTTTACTATGGCTGGGCCGAATCAAGGCAAATATACGAATTTAGTACCTATTCTATAAAAATCTCAGGAATTCTTTCTTGAAGATTAAAATGCACATTTTATAAAAATACTGACAGTGAATTTTATTTCAGGACAAGGAAAATATGCCAGAAAATAATACCTCAAGAAAGAGAACTGTTATGGGGAGTATATCTCTTACGTACTACGAGTACCAGGACAGTGAATGGACGCCAGGTCGCCAGCAACCATTAACATCATTGCAATGTTTCATTGCACGTGATTTTTTATAATTTAAAATAAATTTTATTGATTTAATGACTAGTATTTTTTCCCAAAAGGGATAGAATTTTCCATCGTAAAAAGCTGATGCAGATCCGTCCGCATACCGCGCACGGCTTAAGATTCAGCGTCTCAAAATTTTTGGTTTTGCTACACTGTACCGAATATAATTAATTATCTTAGATCCGACCCTGTATTCTGTCGTTGTGTGAATAATAATCTTAGTGTGTGTTTTTGCCATGCAATTTCAAATGACATGTTCAGTCTGCTTACTATTATTATATGTCTGTGTTTCCGAGCAATCCTATTGTTAAAGAAAAATGGATCAATGCGACGGGTAAAAAGGATTGGTTTCCCTCAAAATATAGCACAATTTGCTCTATGCATTTTAAGTATGATGATTTTATAGTAACCGAACAGTGCAGACGATTATGTTCTACAGCATACCCGACTATACTTGTGCTAAATATGACAACTGATGGAGAAGTATGTAAATAGTGTTCTATGATGATGGCATATACTTATTGACATTATTTTTAAAAGTAATTGTAATGATATTAATTTTTACAGAATATTTATAACCAACCTACAAGGAATGAAAATATGGCATTTTTTGATGCAAGGAAGAAGAGGAAGTTATCAGAGGTATTTCCCGAAACACTTTTTTTTTATTCATCTGTGGCCCGGGTAGGGTTGCCAGGCGTCCGGATAAAGCCGGACATAGATAGGCTATTTGATTGCGTGTCCGGCCAAAATAAACGGTGTCCGGCCTGTCCGGCTTTTGTTAGGCTTTTTACATTTCGCAAACGAGCGTGGCCGAGCGCAGGCGACGAGAGTCGACTGTTGGTCGGTCACGCAAGCCGAAGTACCATACCTATTAATACTGAGACAAAATCCTCAATAATGTAGGGTGTCCGGCCTTTCTACCCAAATGTCCGGCCAAACTGGCTGGTCTGTCCGGCTATTAGGTTCGGCGACCTGGCAACCCCCCGGCTTTGATTATTTACTCATATTTCCGTGATTTACTCTCTAGATATAGTCACGCCTTGTAATCGGCTGAGAAACAAGCTAATTATTAAAAATAAAAAACACGACTGACGAGTTTTTACTCAAAAAGTACATACAATATGTTAAATACATTTTTGAAATCGCCTTCTAAAGCCCTTCAATTTGATACCCCACTCTTTAAGATTGATCAAATTTAATTTTCTGGTCTGCTATTTATCGCATATATAATCCGCCATTTTGTTTTCATGGTGACGTCATATAGCCTATGTCACTCGGAGGAATGCAAGGAATCTAAAAATACCTCTCACATCAAAATCGGTTAAGCCGTTCAGGACTTATGGTGGAATAAAGAAACTTACATACATACATACATGAACCCTGAAAACATAACACTCCTTTTTTGGTCAGTCGTGTAAAAAGAGGCCAACTTTTTTATCCTCGTGTGTACGCGACGCACACAAGCAAACGTCATTACATTGTCTTACACTCGCAAAATCTATCTACTGTGCATGCGTAGGGTTACCAGCAGCGCATGAAAGACTCCCATTAAAAATGGGTAAAAATAAAAGATGTTTACGTTTGGTGAATTTGAAATTTGTTATCTATTATTTATTATATTTGATTTTTATTACTGAATAACCTTTAATATAAATAATAGAAGGTCACTAAAGTGGAGAAAACATTATCAAGCGTGAGTTTTGACAGTATGTAGTATTGCGAACTAAGTATAGTTGATGGCTGTGGTATTTGGGTTTGCTTTTAAGTAGCACTTAATTAGTTCTAAGTCGGACATAACATGACACAAGTAAAGATACTTCCTAAAGTATATGTCAAATATTTGGAAACAGAAAATGAAAGAATGGACAGTTAATAAAAATGTATTGTAACCTTAAGGCCAGGACGTACCCCACATTCAAAATAATTGTAATTTTTCATGAAGAAATTTACCTAATTAGAGTTAATTTATGAAGTGAAAAAATAATACAGGATATAGCTTATGATCTCTATTAAGGTTTGAACTGTGTACTTTTTAATAAAAATACATATTTTCGGCTTAATTCATAAAGGCACCTAAAATTTAGTGAAAATTTCAGCTCTCAAGTCATGAAACTTTAAATTTTCAGCGATAACATATATTTTTTTATATAATTAGTTAATATATAAGCTATATTAAGGTCTTAACCGAGCACTTTTGTTTTTAGACTAATATTTTTAAAGATATTTGAGAAATAGTTGCGAAATCAGTACATAATCTGTTCGATCCTGCCAACGAAAGTAAAACATTGTGTTGTGCAAAAAACTATCTTATTGCAACGCGCACACGCCGCGGTTAAGCGCATATGAATTTTGTTTTTTGCAACTCAGGTCAGACCTCGTCTTAATATAATATACAGTTATTATTCTTATTGATACTCGCTTAGTTAGTGTGGGTTTTGACCCTTAGTTTTTCTTGCAAGCTGCCAATGACCAATTTAGCTGAAATTGGGGATCCATCTTTAGCCCTGACCTATATTAATCAAAAACTAAGCATACATACATACATAGAATCACGTCTTTATCCCTTACGGGGTAGACAGAGCCAACAGTCGTGGGACTCGAAGGCCACGCTTAGCTGATTGGTGGGCTTTATGATGGAATGGAGATTCAGATATAATGACAGGTTGCTAGCCCATCGCCTATGAGTGGAGGAATCCCCAATTTAAAGCCCTTTCCCTCGATTGACTTTTACAATCTGCGCGGGAAGAGAAGCAGCTGGCACATTCTATGTTTTTTCTTCGCTCCCAGACCAGCATGGAAGTTAGCTAATAACTAAGCATTTCTGTAAATTCAAATGACTGCTAGAACAAAATGGCGATAATGGTTGTTTTATAAGTTACTAGCTGTCGCCCGCGGCTTCGCCCGCGTGAGTTTCGCTTAGATGAAAAATCTCTCTTGGAGCTTTTCATCAGATGTTCCAGATCTTCAATTTGTATACGTCAGCAGAAAATGCTCATCAGGTTGAACGATTTTAGCTAAGGCGCCATTTCCATATATGTTATAGTGTAGCTGGTCTCTTGGAGCTTTTCATCAGATGTTCTAGATCTTCAATTTTTATACGTCGGCAGAAAATGCTCATCAGGTTGAACGATTTTTGTTCAGGCACCATTTCCATATTACTTATAGTTTAGCTGTTCCGTTATGGCTCTTCATCAGGTGTTCCAGTTTTTAAAATGAATTATAGCCTATATGTTGCCCAGGCTTAATAGCTATACAACAAAAAAAGTTTCATTCAAATCCGTCCAGTAGTTTTTGCGTGAAACGCGTACATACATACAGACAGACAGACAGACAGACAGACAGACAGACAGACAGACAGACAGACAGACAGACAAGAAATTCCAAAAAAATTTTTTTGCTTTCTATTGTTCTTTTTAGGTCTCCCTCTATCCATTTCAGTCAAAAATACTAAATGTACAGACAAAATATTTTTACTGTTTTATTATATTTATAGATTACCTTATACCGGGTAGTTCTTTTTTTTTTGGTGTTCTCACTTTCACAAGACAGCTCTGACATTGTATAAATTTCGTGTAAGTATAATTATTTATTATTTATGTTTTTTTTTATCTAATCTTATACTAAATCTTAGAACTTTAACGATAGATAAAGTTTTGATTGTATACCTTCCTCAGAAGTCCATCTTCAGAGTCTTCACTTTCATCAGGATTCAGTGATGATAAAATTAATCCCTGTAAATGTATTAAAATCATTAATAATTAATTTTAAAATATTAAAGACAAGCTTGTAAATAGGATGTTAATAAATATTAAAAAATCTGATGATGGAACAGAATAAAAAGTTTAAAATAACTGTAAAAAATTAATAAACAAAGATACTCTAATAATAGTAAGTGTTAAATAATATACCTTGGTTGGTATTGCTTCTTTTTTTAGTCTTCGACGCTTTAGATTTGGCGCAATATTCATGTCTCTTTCATGAAAATGATCTGAGCATATAATAGTTGTCTTTGCAGGCTTCCAGAGATCTTCGCCACGGCTTCTACGTATAATATTTACCCACCGACTTCGCATTATGGGGTCGCTAGGTAATCTGAAATAGCCAATTTATAACATTTTTTTAATAGTTTTCTCTTCAAGTCTCTTCATTAGATACCTATACATTGATACATTGTTACCCTAGTAGTGAAAGTAACTTATTTAGTCCCAAAACGGGGTTTGGAGCACACGCTGCGCTCGGCCGCCTATAGTTCAAGATACTAAATAAGTCTTTTACTCCGAGGTAAACACTGTACTTTTCATTACGAATACAAGGAAAGTAAAATAAAAATATTGTCTGAATTTCATTTATTTATTAATTCCTTCATTTTTGATCACTCACTAACTCACTCACTCACCCGTTCACTCAAATCACTCACTCACATCACTTAATCCTCACTCACTAATACACTCGCTTAAATCACTCACTCACTCACATCCCTCATATCGTTCGCTCACTCACAACTCACTCACTAACTCGCTAACGTACTCACTCACATCATTTACTCCTCACTTACTTGCTCACATCACTCATTCGCATCACTCTTATTTTTATTTGATACATATATTGGGTTGAATAATATATAATATATTAAGTGGATTTTACAGTTATTCATTAAATCATTCATTTTTCAATCACTCACTAACTCACTCACTCAACCGTTCACTCATATCACTCACATCATTTAATCCTTACTCACTAACTCACTTGCTCAAATAATTCACTTGCATCTCTCACTTGCTCACATCACTGATATCGTTTGCTCACTCACAACACAACTCACTTACTCGCTAACTCACTCAGTCACTCACTTTCTAACTTACTCTCATTCACTCGCTCAGATCACTCACTTGCATTACTCGCTCATATACACCCTGAGGCAACTGCAATCCGAATATGAGTAATGAAAAATGTGTAATCCACCATTTAGTATTGGCGCGATCTTGGTAGATTTTTTTCATAGTAGATTATATTTTACAAGATAAGACAATTAAACATATATATGATTGAATTGTACAATAAAAAAAATCGCACATTCACAGATGTCTCGCAAATTTCAGATTGTATTTTCCCTAATATTTTGCTAACAAAACACTGGCAACATTAAAAATCTGTCAAAATCGCGCTTGTAAACTGTTTGATTTTTTAGACGAAATATTTGCTATAAATGTAATAGAATTTGCATTACTTACTGATGGTAACTGACATTATGGGTTGTTTTTCGACGTCCTTTATAATTTCGGCAAACTTTTATCACGCAGCTCGACATTTTAACGCACTATTTCACTTCCGAAAATCAGTGACGAAGCGTACGTATCGCTTAGCCTCGAATTGGATACTGAGCGGCGGATCGCGAGTTACAGGCTTACATTTAGCCGATTTTTTTTGGACGTAAATTGCATTGCCGCGCTCCTTCTAGAGATTAAATATTCAAAGCCCCCCGGGCCGCACGCCCCGGGCGCTTGCTGTTTCGTGCCACTCTACGTTGAATACCGTATCAGTAGAATCTAATCTTCTTTGGTTGCAACTGATAGCTATTTGTTATTTAGTCACCATTATAATAGGGGACCGGATAATGTATGAGAATTATTAAAAATGTGTAATTTTATGATAGAATACAAATAAACACATTTTGCGACTTTTCACCACGAGTTTATTCTCCTGAGCTAATTTATTAGAGTTCAAACTTTTTGGGAAAGTCCATTTTTTACGCGTGACGTCATATGAATGCACGTTTAGTTAGGAGCGTTTTGGTATCGTCCAAACATCGCTTGAAAATGTGAATTGTTTTTTGCTATATCTTGGGAAACTTTGCTTATTGATGTGATTCTTTTATGGATGATTCTATTATTGTGAGATATTTCAAAGAAGCATCAAAAAAAAAGTTGTCCGGTCCCCTATTGCTATATTAGATATTGATTTAAAGATTTTGCATGCCTAGATAGGGTAAAAGTGAAATTCACACATATTATTTAACAACTGTATTTTCTTGTACCACTTTTACTGCAAATAAACATTCATTCATTCATTCATGTAATCTCTATCCCAAATATATATTCCTCATTTTTACACGACTGACCAAAAAAGGAGTGTTATTAAAATTGTTACATTGTAACACTAGTGGTTCTGTGAGAACAGTAGACCTCGCGAGCCCTTCCACGAAATAACCGATATTTTACCGTGTCCCTGGCTTAGAAGAGTTTTGAAACCAACCTACCAATGCTGGAAAGAAAGTAAAAAGTTCTTGTGGTTGGTCAATACCACAAAAAAATTGACTGAGACCTGCCTTTTCCGCCTCGAAATAAATAATATTAATAAATATATACGGACAAATCACACAGATTGAGTAAGTTCAAGACTTTACGGGATGCTAATTTAACAATACTACTCGTATATTTTATAACAAATACATATATGTATAGATAAATATCAAAAACCCACGTCAATCTGAAAAAGATTATTTTCCATCTTGACCAAACCGGGGATCGAACCCGGGACCTTTGGTGTGGCCGTCTGGCGTGATGACCGTTAGGCCACGTAGGTCGTCTGTCGTCAGAAATGCATGGTTTGACCTATTGGTTATAGGTATGTATATTTATGTAATTTGCGCAACAAAATTAAAGTTCAAAAAAGAAAGTTCAATTTGAAATCGAATCTATTATATACGTATACGTATATATTACTTTTTTTTATATGATTCTAATCATACAATGAAGTTTTTTGATATCAGATTTATTTCAAGTGTTCAAGATAATTCCACCAAACAAAGCAATCCACAATACAATACCATTAACCAAATAAATACTTGAGTTTTTTTTTTCAGTTTGCGTGTACCACCCTAGATCTCATCTATGCTTCTCATCAGGCAAGATAGAGGTCAAACGCACTCAGTTTAAAAAAAAATACACGCAATTCAAACAATCTCATTTTAATCAATAAATCAAGTCACTCTTAAATGAATTTGCGAGTATTAAAAGCTTTGCTGAGCCATCTATTGATTTTTTTGTGAACTATTGTATAAGAATTTAATATATGGATTTATAGCGGTTTTATTAAATTTCACTATGTTGTTCATACAAAAAAGTTGCGTCTTAATAAGGATAACAAAAATGTCTAATGACATTTTTGAATTTTTTTTTAATAGCTGAGATATAAGGTTTTTTTTATATATTATCGCCATTTTATAAAATTTCGAAAAACTGGCTCGACTAAAAAATTCTATAAAATTAACGAACCTGCTCACAAAATTTCATAAGAATCGGTTCAGAAATGCGACCTGTAGGCGATAACATCCGGACAGACAAAAGAATTTTCGGCTAGTGGAAACTGAGACGCTTCGCTCGCTGCGCTCGCTCGGTCGATTATACCTATTTAAAAAAAACAATTCATTAATTGTAAAATGTTTACGTAAGCATGGGGGAGAGCTTTGCTTACTTTTGCTGACAAGTGGGATGGGGGGTAAATAAGGCCCGGGCAGGATTCGAACCTGGGATTTTGTATCCACAGGCAGGCGCCCTACCACCAGGCACCACCGTTTGATCTGTTAAATAGGTACACGATAAAAAGCGCTGCACGCTGTAGGGGCTAATTGACGCGCTGCTCTGTTATGTATGAACGTGGAAACTATTTAGGATTTAATTTGAGCTGTGGCCTAGACTCAAATCTGTATTATATTTCGGGTCTAGTAATTTCCCGCCTTCCTGTATAACATGTATGTAACGATTTTAACTTTAATCGAGTTTTATTTCAGTTTAGTTATAAAATAATAGAAATAATTGTAATAAATCTACTTACGTAATACTTGAACGGCCCTAAAATATAAATCAATCATTATTTATTGTAATTATTAGACCAATATGTACATTTATTAGGCCAATAAATAAATATGAAATAAGTAAGTCATTTTATGATTTACAAAAATCAATCAATGGATAGAAAAACGTTTTTTTGTACACACTTGTGTACATAGGCACATAATTAATATAAGTACTACACATAGGTACACGAGCGGCATCACTGGCGTTTACCGCTCGTGTACCTGTGTACACAAGTGTAAGATCACACATTTTTTTTTTTTAATTAAAGATTGGTTTGCCCTTGACCATAATCTTGCCCGAGGACAGAGATGAAGTCTACGGTGCGCGCTGTAGCGAGCTCGGCCGCAATCGGCGGTGTTGTACTGGAGCCATACCACCACCCGCGCACGTGTGGCTCGATCTTGTAAAATACCGCAAGTTCGTTGAACGTTCACTCACTCAGTTAGCGCGCGCGTGTGGACTTGAGAACACGTCGGAACGGTTGTGCAAAAATGCCTAATTGTGCAGTGTCTAATTGTAAAAACGGCAGTGCGAAAGTGAATCGCTCAAACAGTGGTATTTCTTATTTCGGGTAAGTAATTTGTTTTAACTAAAAAGGTAATTTAATGTAATAAAACGAAAATACAAAAAGCTAATACGAGTTGTACGTGAATCAAAATAGCGTTGTAGGATTATCGACCTTGAAAAATAGTCATACTATAGATAGGCATATCGATAGTATCGATAGCCAATAGTTTGCAATATTATTGATGATAAACCAAAACTGTCGATAGTATTGCTTTTCAATACTATCGATACTATTGATGTTTTCTAATCAATACTGTCGATAGTATCGATTGTATTGAATTACAATACTATTGATAGTTTTTTGAAATATAAGTGTAGAAAACATCAATAGTATCGATAGTATTGAAAACAAATACTATCGATAGTTTTGGTTATCATCAATAGTATTGCTAACTATTGGCTATCGATAGTATTGACAGTATCAAAACTATCGATAGGCCTATACTACGATATTGATTTCATTTTTTTTTATTAAAGATGCGTTTGCTCTTGACCACAATCTTGTCCGAGGACAGAGATGAGGTCTACGATATAGCTTTGATGGCAAAAAAAATTGTTTTATTTGTTTTATTTTAGCCTACCCGTTTTGCTACTTTAGATAAACGAAGGTTCATGCTTTTTACAGGTTTCCCAGTGACCCAGATACCAAGGCTAAATGGATCGCTGCCACTGGTGTGAAAAATTGGTTCCCAAATAAAAACAACACAATCTGTTCCGCTCATTTTAAAGAAGAAGACTATAGAATCACCAAAAAGTGGCGAAGATTGTTGCCCAATGCATATCCGACAGTTGAAGTATGGAATTCGCCAACAAAAGTGAGTTACCTTCCTATTGTTAGACGGGAAAATCGAAGATTGTCCAATCCTATAAACACGGCACGACACTAGCGGTGTGCTGTGATTGGACGATCGGTCGGCATGCTATGACAGCCGCCGGGGATCATGTTGAGGCCTTTGAATAAGGAAACTAACACGTGTCAATACTATCGATAGGCCTATCGATAGTATGACTATTTTTCAAGGTCACAATACTATCGATAGTCAACACTATTGCTGCAATGCTTGTACTAACGCACTAGTTCTAATCGATAATAATATGTTGCAATGAGAGCAAAGAGCATGTAATCAACCAATGAGAGCAGAATGAATCTATCTGCATATTTTCTATGTTTATGTCTTGTTGTCAAGTAAAAAAATGTAATCTAAAAACAATATCACAGAATTAATATTACTAGACAATAGTTAAAGTGTTACCAGTGTGAAATACCATATCGATAAGTAGTAGGTAAAACGTATAATTTTAATTCAAAATGCACGTTTGTTATTTTGAATACACAAAACTTAACACTCGGGAAGCACGCGACGAGTCGACGACACGACGGAGGGATACTCTGTCTGTGATTGTTTTTTGCATCTTTCTCCATCACAGTATCGCTCCTATATTCATCGTATTCACACGACGCTGCTCGGTACGGCTTGATAGCGAAGGGTTGTTTGATGGAACCTAACAATTGTTAAAACAAGGTTATGATTTTCATTTTTTTAACACGTAATGACACAGAATGCAGCGTCAAAAGGTACTTAGATGGATATTGGCGGTAATTACAACTGGTTTTCTCAAAAAATACAAAAATATGCTCCAGTCATTTTGAAGATAATTTAATCATTCAAAGAAAGAAGTCACGAGATTAGCTGAAGGCGCGAAAACGCTTAATTTATAACAGTTATAACCATTTACTCAAATGGTGAAAATCTTTTGTACCTATTGTGTTGAATGAAGAAATAATTAGTCTCCAGGCCCAGGGCGATACGCATACGCATGGACTTTATAGTGACTTTATTATTATATTATTTGCTCTATATCCGAGCCAGTATAAAATAGCGTTGCAGGACTATCGATAGTCGACCTTGAAAAATAGCAAGTAATACTGTCGATAGGCTTTTCGATAGCCAATACTTTGCAATACTATTAATGATAACCAAAACTATCGATAGTATTGCTTTTCAATACTATCGATACTATTGTGTTTTCTAATCAGTACTATCGATAGTTTTGGCTATCATCAATAGTAAATTGCAAACTATTGGCTATCGATACTATCGACAGTATCAATACTATCGATAGTCGACTATTTTTTAAGGTTACAATACTATCGATAGTCAATACTATTGCTGCAACACTAGTATAAAACCGGTTCGCACCGTACGTGACGGCGCGTGTGTGTGTGCACCGTACGTGGCGGCACTCAAGCTTGTAGTAGTGTACTTTATCTGCTTGTGTGCACCACGTCAATATGGCCTGTCTGTCTTGCCTGTCCTGTCCTCCATTTTAGTTTGTGTGTGATTTGACGCGGCAGTTGTCGTTGTCGTTCGCGGAGTGTTAATATTGTTGTTATTTTTTTTGCTCGACCTCTTATACATAGTGTGTTGTCTTTCCGTTTACGGTTGTTTAGAAATAAAAAGTGTACAAAATGGTATACTGTTCTTGTTGCTTGAACAATAATGTGAAAAATAAAAACCTATCATATTTTAATTTTCCCAAAGATGAAACTAAGTAAGTATTCATAATTTGATTGTTTATTTAATTTAGCATTTTTAGGTTAGGATAGTTGCGTAACCGGCTAAACCGGCAGCTATAGGTGCACCCCTCAGACTATATAAGTAGGTATATACTACAAAGTGCACCGACCCACACATTACGCAGCGAATGTGTGCGTGACCTCTCACCGACACGTGTTCGGAGTCGTGTCGCCAGAGGACAGTGTGTTGTGTGAATTGTGTGGTAAATATGTCTGTATTCTGAGGTGGTAAATACCACTGTGGTATTGTATGTGCCGCCGCGCCTCCGCCGACCTTGTAGTAAGCTAGTGTGAGTTCTAGAGAGTTTTAGTGGTTTTAGTCGGTACGAGGACAAAGTTTATAGATTTTCGCATATATATATATCGAAACTTGCTTACTAATAACATTGATACTATATAAACAAAAAATATAAACTCAAATACTTGCCTCTCGTGTATTCGTATATTCGTTTGTTTTTAGTGACCAGCGGGAGTGATTTTATTGTCGAATTGGCGATAAGATAATGACATATTACAGTAATTATGCCAAATTGTTGCAGCGTGTGTACAAACAATTCTAGGAAAAATTGTCAGTTTTCTTATTTTGGGTACCCAAAAAATCCTGCGCAGTAAGTATCATCAATTTTATAGTACTAGCACAGAATTAATATGGTACTAGCACAGATTACTAAATTTTAAATAAGTACTCACGTGGCACTAGCCTGTGCCCGCGAACTTCGTCCGCGCGTTATTTACACTAGCCGCGCCCCGGGGCTTCGCTCCCGTGGGAATTTCGGGATAATAAGTACCCTATGTGCTATTCCCGGTATTTTTCTACCCGTATACCAAATTTCATTGAAATCCGTCCAGTAGATCTTACGTGATTGAGTAACAAACATCCTCACAAACTCGCATCCAAACTTTCGCATTTATAATATTAGTAGGATTCCTTTTGGTACATTTATAATAGACGAGCTGTGCCCGCGACTTCGTCCGCGCGTAATTTACTATTGTTATTATCTCATCGTAGGTAATCAAGACTTGGTATTTGATCTTTCATTGATGAATTTCTATTGTTTGCCCAGTATGAGATATAAGCAACCCAAATGATGTAGGTTGTTAATAGTGAGAGGGTAGCCATTGTTATTGTGTATTTTCTATTTAGTCGTATTAGTATGAGTACGTAGTACTTATATTAATTCTGTGGTTGAGTCTGTTTTTTACGAGTATACGCGGATGACCGATCTCTACGGGCGGATTTTGGGGGGTGGGGGGTTTGGGGGCAGGGGGGCCCACATGCCCCCCCCCCCAGACTGCTTTTTTGTGTACCTACTGTGGAGGGAGATTCCATGACAGTGCATATCAAATTAAGAAATTACAGAAACGTGCCCCCCAAACTGTTTTTTGTGTACCTATTGCGGAGAGAAAATTCCATAACAGTGCATATCAAATAAAGAAATAACAGATTTTTATCTGCCCATCTGATTTATTTCTTGATTTTTTGCAAATCTGGTCTGCAGTGGCGTAGTGAGAGCAAGCCTTTAGGATTCGTTTCAAGGCGGGCGGCAACATCATCAGGACGGATGTCAATTGGTTGCACCTCCCCCCCCAACATCCATAGTCCGTCACCCCCCCAGAAAAAATCCTGGTTCCGCCGTTGCCTTTAATGAAGCACAGAATACATAATAGTACAAGTACAGAAGAAACACTCCGAAAAATCAATTAAAGGAATAGCGACTCTCGCTACGATACAATTAAGTGCAATTCAGATCGCACAACGCTAATAACCTTCAGGTATATTCACCTAAACGTTCCATCTCTTTCTATCGCGTTGAGCCTCACTATCGCTTACCTTCTCTGACCTACTGAATAGCCACGCCGACGTGGACGCCATACGTACCTGCGTTTTAAATACCTACCGCGGAGTGTGACAAGCCTGACTGAAGTTGTATTTATTTCCATTTCAGAAGAAAAGCGTGGCTCCAACTCGTTGGCCGTGAAGATCTCATGGAGAAGCTTGTTAGGAAACCTACAAGTTGCTACAGAATCTGTGAAGAACACTTCGAGAAGTATTTTGTTAAATTTTCGAAACAGAGAAGTAGAAAATATTTAACTGCTAATGCGTATCCGACGCTGAATATACCAGCTTGTTCCTACGATGTAAATGTAAGTACAAGGGCGTCCAAAGTGCTAGATTTTTGTCTTCTTGAAGTTCGAGTAATGCGAAAACTCTTTAAAACTCCATTTTAATTGCAATGCCCGATAGCGTTTACAAAATCATAGTGACATGTTACCTTTATGTACTGTACAATGTGAAGAAATGAAAATGTTTTTTTTTTTTTAATGGGCTTAAAAAATAGTAGTTTATGCAACTGATACATAATGAGAGGCATTGTGGCCGCACTCTCAACGCTCATAGCGATTGCATCCGATTTTGTGTCTCTGAAATCCTAAATCCTACTCCTAAATGCCTTCTTGCATTTTAAAATCTTGTATAAATAATTCGTGTAAGAAGAAAAAAGATTCTGGAGTGACTTATCATCTGTAAGTGACCAAAATATAATCATTTTATAAATTATTTTCTTATTTATTTTATATTCAAAATATTCTATTGTTTCTGTCATTTTGTATGGAAATCATAGAATAAGAAAATTAAATCGTACAGATTGGAAACGTAGGTACAAAAGCCTTGGTGAACCGTCCGACTTTCCGGGGCTGCATAGAAACCATCAGTACTGGAAAACTACAATTTAATATAAAAATACTTATAGGTAGCTTATATTATACACTATTTGCCGCGGCTTCGCGCGCTTGTTTTTTTATTTTTCACTACCAATCCCTAAATATTTCCGGGATGAAAACTATCCTTTGTGTTAATCCACAACTTCTTAACCCTCCAGTAAAAATCTCATCATAATCGGAGGGCTCGTGCAGCGTGCCGGCGACTTCGCGCGACCTCGGTCGCACTGACTCGCGGCGACTTTCTGCTACTAACCACTGAGGCGCTTTGGGTCACACTTTGATACCCGACGAAAACGCCTTGAAGCGATTGGGGCTCGAATCCGGGCCTCAGCTGATAACGACACTAGTGATGGAAAAAATGTTATTCATTCACTAAGAGTTCGTTAAAGTCGAGATCTGTTAATCGAAATAGTTTCTACATGGACAGCACTATTGCCGAGGCGCAAAAAAATTATGGTCATAGAGAAAAAAAAGGGCCTCATAGTGCCGCGAACTTTTGAACAAGTGGTGTTTTTATGTGTGTTTTCTCCTGCTAAATTAACAATGAAGTAAGTATTTTCTGAATAATAATTTGTTAAAAACTTATTACGTAGGCATCGTTTAGAGATTCTTTTAACTTTGTTAAAGCAAATCTGTTCAAAATAAGGAAGATTTCTTTTTTAAAAATTTTCGTGTCCCAGACATGGTCAGTAAATGTGATTATTAAGTATGTAAAATTATTTTTACGATAAAAACTACGTGTCAACTACATTTAGATATGTTATATAAATAAATTAAAGCATTTATATATCACTGTTCATTTCAGCAAATATTAGAAAACTGATTAATTCTGTATTTAGATGAAATAATTATGATCTAAACCGCTGCGGGCCACGAATTGTTGCCCCAAATCGGCCATTAAAAATGTAAAGGTGTGTTCATGAGGTCTGATTGTTCGCTTGGATTATTGACTTGGGTTGTTTGTTTACATTTAAAAATTCGGCAATTAATTAATGGTGTTCGGTTGACTTACAACTAAGTTAAAAAAAAAAAAAAACTTGAGTTTCGAGTGTAGTGATTTGAGGTGATGGAAAACTTGGATTTTCTATATTAGCCTCTATTTAGCTTCTATTAAAACTTATTTTCTATTGTAAACTTATTTAAAAGTGGTCGAAGGTTCGTTATCGCACTTTTTAGGGTTCCAGGTTCAAGTGTCTCACATTCCTGGGTTGTTACTGGGTAACTGGTGAATTTAGTATTATTCCTTTTCTTTAACTATTGTTTTTATCAACATTTTTTTTTATTTGCTTGGTTGTGGTTTTGTAATATAGGTAATTACTTTTTTGCTGTACTTACGCTTAGTTATAATTAGGTTTCCTTAAATATCTTTTAAATTATAATTGTTTTTCTTTACCTACGTTAAACTTTTTAGTAGTAGTTTGCTTTTGTGTGTGACTTGTAGTTAAAGGTATTTTTCTCCCGATTAGGATAAAAAAAACTTTAGACGGAACCCTTGATTTGTAAATTCGACTCACTCTTCAAAACACTTGTAGGATTTTATTATCAGCATCCTAAAAAATACAATGCAAAACAAAATCCATTATTGCAACAATGTTACTTATTATACATAACTATCTTTGTATGCAGTTCGAATTTTAAATTCGCGGGGGGAGCGCGGCTAGAAGGTAAGTATCTAAAAAGTTTGTCGCCGTGAAACAACCTTTATCGTGTGGCTTTTGAAGCGCTCCGGACCCGAATCCGTGCCCCATTCGCTGTGATTTATGTGTATTTGCAAGTTCATTTTGACGAGGTTTCTTTTGTTATTTGGAATAGTGCAATAATTCAACGTGTTCACAATTTAATGTAGTTTCTTGTGTTAAATAATCTTTCTGTACAATAATCTTATAGTGTTAAGATATGAATATTTGTGAATAGTGACGTAACGAGACGGTTGGAGTCTTCAATTACCTTTAAAAAGGTTTTTACAAATTTTCCTTTCACTTTACATAGTAATATTATTATGTAAAGTCAAAGAATATATTGTTTTCCACGTTTATTGTCAATATTTTGCAAAACAAGTGAGTAGTTTACACAAAATCTAGGTTTATATATAGGTTGCGCGCTGCCATGTTGGGTTGGAAACTAGAAATTGATAGCCTAATTCTATGAAGATATTTAAGTTATTTCTTTTACAGGACAGATATTTTTTTTAACATTATCTGATTACGTGGTTTATGTGCTGTCTAAAATCATATGAAACCTACCAATTTTATTGCTTATATTGGAAAATATAAAACATTTAATGCAAGTGAATGAAATATTTACAAATTTGAAATTGAAACTTAAATTACTTGGATCTAAAACGTGATATTCATTTAACAATGCATCTTCATCTATCGCCTAACTAATATATTTTATGACACTAGTTTTATAATTTTAATTAATTGCTTCTATTTTTTGTACTGACTGTAAAAGTGCAAAACCATAGCGCGCTATTTGCGGTTGGTAATTCCTGCCGATCAGCAGCGCTTTAGAGCCCGGTTATCGCGCGGCGGCAGCGCCTGAGTGGCTAAAAACAGTCCAGCGTGCGGGCGACTAGCGACCAGCGATTTCTTGCGACCGATCAATAGCAATTTACAATAGTTAACTATTGGTGTTATTACTGAACATACGGCATAATGTTTGTCTTCGTGAATAAGCATATCATATAGTATAGACAATTATAATTTGGCAACAAAATATCTATCTTGGTATTTTCTATGTTTTTGGTTCCAAAGCGCCGGGCGACTACGAACTGCATCTATTAAACCTTTTGCATCCATTATTATTATAAAATAGATATCAATTAAGTACTGCGCTGTGCAATCGCAAGCGACTGTGACGACTGATCGCTGCAAGTCGCGCGACCACTGGTCGCCAGTCGCGTGCACGCTGCACTCAGCCGTTTAGTTATACACGTTCAATCAAGTCGCCGCGAGTCGGTGCGACCGAAGTCGCGCCAAGTTGCCGGCACGCTGCACGAGCCTTTATGTGTGACGTGTAGTGGAAGTGACTAGTGACAGTTGAACTTGACATTGACATTTGGTGCCGAAATCCGCATAAATAGGTAGTGAATAACTTGAACTTGTAAACATTTCGTGAACTTCGAGTTAAAAACAGTTAAAAAAATTGTATGATTTTGGGACTGGTAAAATTTTTAGAACTTAGAAATTTTCCGATCAAACTGGTCTTAAATTTTTGATCAATTTGGACTTGACAAAAGAATTGAACTGAGACATAAAAAAATTGAAGTTATTTTGTACATAGCGTGATAGTGAGTGGCTTATTGCATTATTACTGCATCATGCAGGCATATTTATTGAAACAACAAGAGGATATGTTTAGGCGTTTAGCCAGGGCTTATAAAAATTATAAAAAGACTCCAAAGGACCGCGTAATTCCTTCCTATATTGACTCAAGATTGGAGAATTTGGAGAAATTATTAAGAAACTTTGAGAATGGCCACCTCCAGTTGATGTTACTTGTTAATAAGGAAGACAGAAACAGTATAGAATATTTTAGTAAAGATGTCTATAGGAAGTTTGAGGAAACATACACAGAGTATAAGTCCAAAATGAAAGAGGATGTGAAAAAACTGAGTGAGCCCCCGCGGGCTGGAAAATCAGATTCTGACTCTACAGCAACAGCGGTAGGCTCCATGGTGACATTGCCTCAAATGTTTACTTGTTGCAAAATTTAATTTAAGTAGTAGGTACATAGTAGGCGCAGGACCGGTCGTTGTGGAAAACTTTGCCTTTGTCCAGCAATGGACGTCTTTTGGCTGAGAGAGAGAGTAGGTACATACACGATACATTAATTATTTTAATCTAAATAAATTATCGTGACATAACACCATTAATAAACATTCAGATTTAGTTTTTCCGAAATAAACATCACAAACAAACTGACGTTTTACAAGGACAAGATCACAATTTTACTTTAATCATAACTTTTTATCAAAAACACTTAATATAATTTCTCATAAATTTATTTGATGTTATTGTCTTGAAAAAATAAAGAATATCATCTAGGTATGTTTAAGACATACTTAATGCCTACTTAATTTACAAATTCAAATCACGTATTATTAATAAACATTATGCTTTGTCGAATAATTGCTGTAATAATAATAATTAATAAAACTTTATGTATCCGAACACATGCATTCTTGCAACCCAATTTTGAAGCAGATATTGGTTCCTTCTGTCAACAGTTTTAAGAACAGATTAGACAAAATCTCGAAATCTTCGAGATACACACCCATCAGCTAATAAGCTGCTAGCACAAAGTAGTTAGAAGGGCTGCTAGTGTGTTCAAAATAAAATAAATATAAATAAGCTGAGATTTTTGTATGATTGTTTAATTTGGATGACGATGCATAATTATGATAAGCATAACCTGAAGATGCACCCAGGCTGTGCAACGAGAGAACTCCTCAACGGATAACTACAATGACTTTAAAGCGCTAGGTGCCCGATGCTCTTTTGTTTTCATGACATGATGTATAGAAACGCGCCCTCAGAGAAAACGCGAAATGGGCGAATGATCTTTATTTTATACACATTAGTATGAAAAATGTTGCTCGATTTGCATGAAATTTGAAGCGATTGAAATAAAATACATGGTGTAATTTTTGATGTAGAAATTTTTCCAAACGCCAATGCCATTTCGGTACAGTAGTGAGTAGTAAGAAATACATGCCATTCCGTTATTATTATTGTTTATATAGTAGTTTTTATGTTAAGAAAAAACTATTTGAAGCAAATGTTACTGAAGACCTGATAGTACTCATATGTTTTTCAGATTTTTTTGGCTTACCACAGCTGAGCATTAGTCTTTAGAAAAACACCATTTCACAGGCCTATTCAATCTAAGCGCCTTAAGATCTCTGGTGGCAAACATGGAATTTTTCTAGAGACATTTATTTATTTGCATCTCTTACATCTACCATTACAGGAATTACCTAATGCGATAGTATAAGCCGCTCTGTATGAGACTACTTAAAGTACCATCTTCTTAAATTCATTAAAAGAGCAACAGAATAGGTCCATCTCATTAGTCATACTGTTTGACGTGCGCAGCACAGATTCAGATAAGGCTAGATACCGCAAGTTTGTTCGATAGTATGAAAACCGTGACATCATCGTAGGTAATGACATGCTCATGCCATTACCTACGATGATGTCACGCCCACAGACATATTAACTAGACCCCGCGAGTGTTCTTCGCGTGTCAAAAGAAAGATGAATTGACTTCGTTTAACGCTCGTTCATTCAGTCCGCGGTCGAACGTTCTCGCAGTCAGACGTATTACAAAAAGTAAAAAATGCCTAATTGCGCGGTATTGAGTTGTAGAAACAATACACAAAAAGGGGGACGAGATAAAGGAAACATTTCTTTTCATCGGTAAGTAACTTTGTTTTATAATGGTGTTGTTTTTAACTAAAAAAACAATTATTTTCTGTCCCCGGCACGGATTTGGCGATTTTACAAAGAAAACTATGTATGCGAGTGTGTATTGTTGATTTAAAATACATTGCCGCTTTTAAAAGGAGTGTTGTAGGGCTTATCTTTTAAAACATGCAATGAATGTTAAAACGAACTATAGTGGTACGATCACTAATCTCATTTTTCTGTCAAAAATGGCAAATAGTGCTGTGCCGCACAGAAAAGCTAATACGAGATTCTAAAAGCCTAATCGATTTGGAAACAGAGGAATGATATTCTGTGTCATGTATTTTTTTTTCTATAATATTTCTTTTATTTAAGAAGATGCTTTCTAAATTACAGATTTCCAAATGATCCTAACGTTAAAAAGAAATGGATTGAAGCGACGGGGCAAAAGAATTGGTTCCCTACACAATTTAGTCGAATTTGCTCTGTACATTTTGATAAAGACAGCTTTACGGAAACAAAAAAATTTAGACGACTGACTACAAAAGCAATACCTACTATTGATATATTGAAAACGCTGTCTGATGCTCAAGTGAGTGAATTAATTTTACGTTCGTACTCATATTGATTGGCATCTTTCTGAACTTTAAGTTTTCTAATGTTTCTTAATACTGTTTTCTATGTTAGAGCTTTTTCGAAGCAAAGAATTAAGCAGGTACATAATATAATCGTTATTTAATTATTTTTGTATGTTAAAGAATCTAAGAAAGATAATTTCATTGACATCACAAAAACAAGAATTGTTTATTGAAACCTTTAACCAATAGTAGTTTAGATGCCACGGAAGAACATACCAACTAACAGGCATATACCTACATACATACAACTAGTCGTTCGCCGCGAATGTAGACCTCGCGAAAATTAAAATAGAATATGTATTTTCTAAAAAAATCGAATATCTCAAAAACGGCTGGACCGATTTAGATGCCCAACAAACTTAAACATTATATTAATCATTTCTATGTATATTCCAAGTATCATCAAAATCGGATCAACGGTTCGAGAGTTACCGCGGACCAAACATACATACAAACAATGTAATTTTTGTCCAACTTGATTTGTAGACCTTGCTCGCTTCGCTCGCTCGGTCAGCAAAATCATTAACCTCTCTTTTAGCTTCGCCGTAGTAGAGAAAAAGACAAGTTATTAATGATTTATCATTTCTCTGCCGTTTTCTCATTCCTCTGTCGATGAACTCGAATAACCGGTATTGTAAAATTGCTTACAGTATCGATTTGAAAATTTAGTATGTATTATTTTAATATGTTTAATTAAATTGAAGGTTTAACATCTTTAATTGAGATTAAAAAATGGGTTGTTGCCGCGAGCAGTGAATTAAATTATTACATTGTAAATGAACGTAATTTACGAGAGCAAAATTTCATATAATTTACGACTTTTCTAGAACGAAACTTAGGTAATATTGCAATAATTTTATTACATACCTTGATTTGTAATTTAAAGAGCGTCACACTTCAAAAATAACTAGAATCTTTTGAAAAACAACTAGAAACTGAATAAATCACCTTTGAATCGTTTGCATGGATAGCGAGCGTTCCCATCATTAAATCGCTTATGTGACGTCACAGCACAGTAGGTAAAAAAATATTCGACACGCTTGTTTTCTATGCAGGCGATGTGACTTGCGGGGTCTAGTTAATATAAGTCTGTGGTCACGTCAGTCATTTTAGTGATGGGCGCAACATAAACGCGAATGAAGGCTAACTGTGTAGCAATCGCGTGATGTTTGTCCATTGGACATACGCCGGGCACGCTTGGGAATACCGCTTTAGATACCGCATGTTTGTTTGTTGATAGTATGAAAACCGAGGGGCCGTTATTTTATACCTACGATGACGTCACGCCAGTCATGTCAGTGATGGGCGCAACCACGGCGCAACGTAAACGCGAATGAAGGCTAACTGAGTAGCAAACGCGTGATTGTTTGTCCATTGGACATACTGTTTGCGGCATCTAGCTAGAGTATATCAATCTGTGGTGCGCAGCGCTCGCGTCAGAGGCGCCTCGTTGGACCAGGTTCATAAATAAATAAATGAATTATTTATTCACCAAAAGATATATTTACATAGATACGAGCTGGAGCCCTGTGCTAAGTAAGAAGGAAGGCGGAATCTAATCCATTGGATTTAACCGGTAGATTAGAGTGGAATAGGGCGAGTTCCATTCTTACAAAGTTGGTCCTGCCCCGTGCGGCACGGCCAGCAGTTGTTCGGTACACCTATTTGCTCTCCAATAAATAGAAATCTTAATTCCTATATTATGGTGTCTGCTTCTTTCTTGGTATTCCTCGATTTTTTGTGCTAAATCCCGTTGATATATTTGTATTTTATTATTACGGCACAGAATTAATATAAGTACTACGTACAGAAAGAAAACTCCCTGCCCCTCCCGCAATATGGCACCCCCCGCACTTCTCTCCCGTTCTTTTGTGTATTGGGACGCTATGACTATGAAAACGCTCACATTGACGTGTTACTGACGTGTTCACGGATATACAGTTTCATTTGTAATAGTAGTAGGTATATTTGACGCGCTGTTTCTATGAAGCGCCCGCCCTGTCATTACGGTTAAGTGTTTAAAGTGCATAAAGTTTAATGTTAATTTGTTTTAAAAAAAAATTTTGTTTAGTTATAATGGAAGTTGGTAGCCACATCCTGTTAATTTATTATATTTACTCTGGATAGCGCTGTGGGCGGCATTTCTATTAGGGATATTCATGTAAACTTGTTATATTCTGTATTTGTAACATTGCTGTTTGCTGCATTAATAAATAAAATAAAAATACATACAAACAGACATGGCCCCATGAAGACTCCTCATAGTTTTTTTTTCTTAATTTTTTTTTATGAACATACAGACCAGATACAGTTTTGTTATATGTATTGATATATTGATTGATGATGATAATTATCTTTCCAGCCACAAGCTCGACCCATGGCCGATGCCAGTGACGGCAGCGTGACCCCGATCACGGACGCTGAGGATGAACAGGTCGTGGTGAAGATGGAACCAGAGGATGGACAGGTTGGTCTACTTGTGGTCTTATTGAGTGTATTATTACTAACACAAACTACTCCTGCAAAGTTGCTCATGAAGGACTCATTTCCCAAGACATCGCAGTTCAAGCCGGAGTCAGACAAGGGTGTCTTCTCTCGCCCCTTTTGTTTCTTATCGTACTGGATGGCATAATGCTCAGAGTGAACGACGGCAAGCGACGCGGTATAGAGTGGGGGCTGTCCGATCAACTGGACGACCTAGACTACGCTGATGACCTGTGTCTGCTCAGTCACAAGCACGTCGACATGCAAGCTAAACTGGACGATCTGCAGCGAGAGGCCGCAAAAGCGGGGCTTAAAATCAACGCGAAGAAGACGCAAGAGATGCGCACGGGGAAAAATCCGCGACCGCTGAAGCTCGGTACAGACCAGATTCAGCAGGTGCAACAGTTCCCCTATCTTGGAAGTGTAGTCTCAAAGACTGGCGGAGCGGAAGAGGATGCTGCTGCTAGAATAATAAAAGCTCGAGCCGCCTTTGCACAACTCCGGTCCGTATGGCGTTCCAAAAAGTTAACCCACAGAGTGAAACTGAAAATATTTCGGTCAAACGTAAAAACAGTCCTCTTATATGGATGTGAAACGTGGAAGGTCACCAAAAAGATCACGTCGCCTATCCAGGTCTTTGTGAACCGCTGCCTGCGTCAAATACTTGGCATTTTCTGGCCAGACAGAATTTCCAATGAACAGCTGTGGGAAAGATGCCGGGAAATGCCAATAGACCTCCAAATTAGGCGCCGCAAGTGGTCATGGATTGGTCACACACTGCGAAGGGATCCCTCACATATCCAGAGGCAAGCTCTGGAGTGGACCCCCCAGGGCAAGCGCAAAGTTGGCCGTCCCAAGCAGACCTGGCGACGCACTATTGCAGCGGAGCTCAAGACAATCGGGCTGACCTGGCCCGAAGTGAAGCGCGTAGCCCAAGATCGAGGAAACTGGCGAATCACTGTCGACGCCCTCTGCCCCACATGGGGGCCATAGGACTCAAATCATTACTAACACTGGTGTCAGATTTTATTCAAGTCTCATAAAGGCATCTGACATGACTACATACTACGTATTTATATATTTATTTATTTAATTCGATAGACTCGGCTCAATTTTACAAGACTCGGTGTACTAACAAAACTCAGAGCTTTGAGTCGAGCCGAGCTCCAGTCCTTTCTCGAAGACTCGAGCGCCAAAATAGAACTCGGTATTTCAAAAAGAGCTCGAGTCTTAAAAAGAAGCTCACGTCTCAAAAAGAACTCGAGTCTTAAAAAGAGCTCGAGCGTATCGAGTCTTGAGCGTATCAAGACCGCAAACGGCGTAACTTTCGCATTTATAATATTAGTAGGATTTTCAAAAGCTAAGAATATTAGACTTTACAAAAATAACTAAATTACTATTATATCTCACAAAAGTTACATATTTTATTCCCTGTTTATTTATTAAGGAACTCCAAATGGAAAAGAACTTGAGCGCGACTCGTCGCGTAAAACGACTCGAGCGCGAATCAAGACTTGAGCGCCATGATGCGCTCGAGTCTTCATGTAGACTTAAGTGCTCGAGTCTGGGGGTCTTGTCGTAACGAGTCGAGCTGTGTAATTTGTCAGCTGAGCCTAAAATTTAGGACTCAAATGACTCGAGTTCTTTACATCTCTAAATCTGGGTCCTATCTGACCTCAGGCGGGTGTCGTTACCACTTGGCCACCACCGTTTCTAACTTCTACTTGTGGTATCTTTATTTTATTTGGAACTAGCTTTCGCTCGCGTGAATTTCCCACGGGAGCAGTGCTTTTCCCCGGAATGAAAGGTAACCTATGTCCTTCTCCGTACTTCCAGCTATGTGTATGCGTCAGGAAGATTGGTTCAGTAGATGAAGCGTGGAGAGGTAACAAACAAACAATCAAATTCACTTTCACATTTATAATATTAGTCAGGATAAGCCTTTGCCCGCGGCTACCTAAACCTTTTTCATGATCCTATCTGACGTTATGGCATGATGTCTGTTAGTGAAAACTTCATAAAAATCCATTCAGTTATTTTTGAGTTTTTTTTTTTTATATAATAGTAGGCAAACGAGCGGGTTGCCTGATGGTAAGCAATCACCGCAGTCCATAGACATCAACGACCCTAAGAAGGTCACTGATGCGTTGCCGACTTTTTGAGAAATCGATAGACTCTTGAAGGCCCTAATGTCGAGTTTATCGCGAATGAACTATTACAATACAAATCAAATAGGATGGCGGCTGTGAATAAATAACAGCGAGCACAATGTGCGCATTTTAGGAGAAAAAATATGTATACATGACCCGAGGTCAAACATATTTTTTCCAAAAATATTCTCACTTTGACATCTGTAACAATTTCATCAAAGTAAATCCAGATATTTAGCCGTGACAGACTTTCTTTTTTATACCTATACTAGCTTTTGGCCGCGGCTTCGCCCGCATGAATTTCCCACGGGAACAGTACTTTTTCCCGGGATGAAAGGTATCCTATGTCCTTCTCAGTACTTCTAACTATGTGTATGCGAAATTTCAGGAAGATTGGTTCAGTAGATGAAGCGTGAAGAGGTAACAAACAAACTCACTTTCCCATTATAATATTAGTTAGGATTTTTTACACAACTGACTAAAAAAAAGTGATATGTTTTCAGGGTTCATGTATGTAAGTATGTAAGTTTCTTTATTCCACCATAAGTCCTGAATGGCTTAACACATTTAGATGTGAGAGGTATTGTTAGATTCCTTGCATTCCTCCGAGTGACATAGGCTATGTGAGTTGTCAGTCGTGTTTTTTATTTTTTTACAATTGGCTTGTGTATATTTCATGATTTTTTTCAAGAATATTTCATTTCTTTTTTGCCTACGGTATTTTCCACCCTATCTGAACGCTGTGGATGGAGCACAGCGTTCAGATAGGTGGAACATTAATATAATGAATAACATTCCAGCGTATAGTGATGGTGCAGGACCCTCAAACACAAATCAGCGTAGAAGGCTCATTCAAGAAGCTGCACTCTCACGCACCCGGCGACCCTTTATATGCTCAGGTATGTATTAATAGTCATAAATATAAAATAATAAATCTATATACAATGTCATCATTGTCATCATCAGTGTCGGAGCCTTTAATGCTATGTTATATGGCATTTTTTATGAAAAAATCACCATCCATAATTTTTGTTTTCTCTACTGTTATAAAATGGCAGCCATTTTGTTTTTTTTCGGGCTCTTATACTAATTCAGTCGTAACTTCTCGTGTAAAAGTGCTATCGAAATAAAATAGGTCTCATTTAAAAGCTAATCATGTAGACAACAATAAAATGAGAAAAATGTTTCAATATGAAGAGCAAAAAAAAAAGAAAAAACGAAAAGCAAAAAAAAAATTTTTTTGTTTTTTTTTTTTTTATTATTAGCTGCTTGT
The DNA here is from genome assembly GCA_018467065.1 of Ephestia elutella. Taxonomy (NCBI): domain Eukaryota; kingdom Metazoa; phylum Arthropoda; class Insecta; order Lepidoptera; family Pyralidae; genus Ephestia; species Ephestia elutella. The sequence continues at coordinate 2,252,578 of CM031587.1, read as the reverse complement.
GAATAAACTAGCCCATTAAAATGTTTATTTTTTATTTTAAAACAAAAGTAAAAAAAAAATTAAAAAATGTTTTGAGTGGTGATTTGTCCATAAAAAATGCCATATAATTGTATATGTATATACAGGGTTATTTGTAATAAATCGCACAACCTTCCTAGGGGTGAAATAACTCATAAATATGAACATCTTTTTGTATGGGACCGACTGTGAAATCTCAAAAAAAATCAGCAGTTTCCATACATTTTGCAATACCAACTCGCCCAAAATTTATGGAACAGCTGATTTTTTTTGAGATTTCACAGTCTGTCCCATACAAAAAGATGTTCATATTTATGAGTACTTCCACCCCTGGGAAGGTTATTAGTTAATTACAAATAACCCTGTATAATCAAAGGTGACTGACTGACTGACATAGTGATCTATCAACGCACAGCCCAAACCACTGGACGGATCGGGCTGAAATTTGGCATGCAGGTAGATGTTGTGACGTAGGCAGCCGCTAAGAAAGGATTAACGCGAGCGAAGCCGCGGGCGCCAGCTAGTACTATATAAGCAGTTCCGGCTAGAAAATGGCAACTTATGCGACACTAGCGCCTCTTCCCGGACGAAGCGGTTGTTTGATGAAACTGTCAAATTTCGCGAATTTATTTTGTTGTATCAGTGTATTTTACAAAATTAAATGGAATTACACTTAAAAAACGTAGTTGTATTATTTATATATTAAAGGACCAACATATGACATGTTAAAGTGCAAATAAACGGTGTAGGGTCACCTCCGGCCACCAGATGGCTAGTTGCCAAGCCAATTTATGGGAAATGTCAAGAGCTGTGCATATTAATTAACCATGGAAGTAATAACTTAGTATTTGTTAGTTTAACACTGGTGTCAGATTTTATTCAAGTCTCCTAAAGGCATCTGACATGACTTTTACGAATACCGCCATCTAGTGGCAGTAGCCGTATACACACTAGTAAACTAAACAGCAAATGTGCAGGTTTATAAATAAATAAATATATACGGACAAATCACACAGATTGAGTTAGCCCCAAAGTAAGTTCGGGACTTGTGTTATGGGATACTAACTCAACGATACTATATTTTATGAAAAATACATACTTATATAGATAAACATCCAAGACACAGGCCAATCTGAAAAAGATCATTTTCCATCTTGACCTGACCGGGGATCGAACCCGGGACCTCCGGTGTGACAGTCTGGCGTGATAACCGTTAGGCCACGGAGGTCGTCAAATCGTTTCCTCACGATGTTTTCGTTCACCGGAAGTAGAAGTGGTCTGTGAGAAAACCATCTAACGAAACCTTTATTTTATACCGGTTGAGTCATACCTTTAACTTAAATTGTTATTTCGGTACTGAAAAGAAAGTTTTCGGTTGTAGGGGCTAGCGACAAGCGGAGATATTACTAACTAGCTTTCGCCCGCGTGAATTTCCCACGGGAACAGTGCTTTTTCCCGGGATGAAAGGTACCCTATGTCCTTCTCAGTACTTCCAACTATGTGTATGCGAAATATCAAAAAAAATGGTTTCGTAGATAAAGCGTGAAGAGGTAACAAACAAACTCACTTTCGCATTCATAATATTAGTTAGGATTAGGATATATCACAATTGTTTCTCTACCGAAGTTTAAGGGTACTTATCCTTATTTTTTGGTATTACATTCGCTGGGAAAAAAAAGATTATACTAGCCTGTGCCCGCGACTTCGTCTGCGCGTAATTTACTATTGTTTATATATCCGGTTCTAAGCGGCGTATCAAGATGAAACCTACGCCAGATTTACGTTAGACCTTCAACAATACAACAGTGAAAACCGCATCAAATTTGGTCCAGTAGTTTTTGCGTGATGCGCAAACCATATAGACAGACAGACAAAAATTAAAAAAAAAATTGTTTTGGCTTCTATTGGCCCTATAAACCCCTCGTAGTTTTTTTTCTACAATACCTTCTATGTACAGACACAGACCAGTTACAGTTTTATTATATGTATTGATGATGATAAAATTTGCGTTGTCTGTTCCAGCCGTCTACATCACATGCGCCAGTGATCAAAGAAGAAATAGAAATTGATTTAGAAGATGGAGATTACAAAGCAATGTTCTTGAAACTGCAACAAGAAGTTGAAATCCTGAAGGCAGATAACGAAAGTCTTACGATAGAAAATCACAATTTAGCAAGAGAAATATATAATCTCAAACAAACAAATCCAAATGTCGCTAATGCTGCTGCATTGGCTGATGCTCTTAAGGATATTCAAAGTATTAATAAAGATAATGAATTGTTACGGGAATTGGCGAAAGAAAATCAACGCCTCAGTGAGAGAATCTGTGAATACGCTGATAGAATACAAAATTTTACTTCCAAGTATAAAAATGACGAAAGTATAAGTCGAAATGAAAATGTCAGCGTTGGATTTAAAAAACAAGAAGATTTAAATGATAAATTAAGAAGGCTAACTGATGAATATAAGAATATTGTTTCTGAACGCGATAATCTGAAAGGTCAAGTCCAAAATCTGCTCGAAGCGAATAAAGAACTCAAAATGAATGTTAAATTACAAAGAAAAAGAGTGGAAATGCTTAGAATTCAATGTGTTGATAATTCTGAAAAGATGAAAAGATTGAAGAACAGTTGTTTCAAATTGAGGTCTATGTATTCGAAATTGAAAATAGCAAGACGGAATTTTTAAGTGAAAATTGTACTGAATAGTGTATTTGTGACTTAAACTTTTAATAAGTGAAACAAACTAGTGAAAACAGTGAAAAGACATACAATAAGTGATATTAAACTAAAAATTCGTTTATTTAAACATTAGTTTTTATTTTTGTGCTGAAATTGTGACTTCGTTGCCTGTGTTTGATTCGAATGATCGATGAATGGTATCTCGTAATAAGTTTTGTTTTATTTTGACTGGCGAAGGTTTGCGCGCGTCCCTGCTATCGTGATATTATGTGCCCCATAATTCCTAAAATAAGTGCGAAAAGTCCCATAAAAATAAATGCGAAAGTGAGTTTGTTACGTCTTCACGCTTTATCTACTGAACCAATCTTTCTGAAATTTCGCATACACATCGAAGTACTGAGGACATAGTATCGTTCATAGTGAAATTGACGCGGGTGAAGCCGCGGGCAAAAGCTAGTAATTATATAAATGCGAAAGTTTGGATGTTTATAACTCAATCATGCGAAATCTACTAAACGGATATTAATGAAATTTTCATACACGGCCAGAAAAGTACCCGTAGGATATTTTTAATGACGACCTCCGTGGCCTAACGGTCATCACGCCGGACTGCCACACCGGAGGTCCCGGGCTCGATCCCCGGTCGGGTCAAGATGGAAAATGATTCTTTTCAGATTGACCTGGATCTTGGATGTTTATCTATTTATGTATTTGTTATAAAATATATATAGTTGAGTTAGTATCCCATAACACAAGTCTCGAACTTACTTTGGGGCTAGCTCAAACTGTGTAATTTAAAAAAAAAAAAAAAAAAATTCCAAATATACCGTAAAAAAAAAAAATTCCAAATATACCGTAGCAGTCGAGATCGTGAGTGTATACGAAATTTCAGGAAGATAGGTTCAGCAGATAAAGCGTGAAGAGTTAACAAACACATTTTCGCATTTATAATATAATAAGTAAGGATTATCTCACATAGAAGCAAGTAAAGTCCTTTTATTCATAATTGTCCTATCATGTAAACAATCTTACCATGTCTTTTTATGATTTTACAACAATATAAATTAAAATAGATTTTTTAGGAAATTACATTCATGGTTTAAGGCTGTCCCATACGCTAACGTCGTGTATTTGATTGCTTATAGCTTTCCTTAAACTTAACATAAAAATCTAAAAAAAATATATGTAGTTCATCACTTATTCATCTTCATTTTTGTTCGTCAAAATTATTGTAAACGTCATAGTTTATGAAGAAACAGTAAAATTGTAAACGTCTATTTTGCGCTAAACATGCCTATAGTTTCCTAAGTTTACGATATATGGCTATGTACTTATTCTCAAAAAATAGTGAATCATCTTTACTTTAAAACTGTTCTTTGAAAATTTCGTTCAAATGCGTAGTTTTTCAAAAATAAATGGTTTTAGTACAAAAGGTTAGCGGGTGACCTAGCGGGGGTCGGGCGGCAGACGGCTGACAGCCTTGGCACGAGGAGGCTGTGCTTCTTGTTGCCGCACGCGCGAACGCGACACGCACCTTTCGTTATATTTTTTAGTTGTTTTTAATTATTATTATGTTTGAGAGTGCTTTTTAGTGACAGGACACATATTGTTTGTAATTTTAATAACATTGTGACAGGACACTTGAGGACACGCATTGTGATTTCGGCTTCTTTTATGTGCATATTTTTGATAACACCCTAATTCAATGTTTTTTGTGATTATTTTTCTTTCTACGAAAGGACGTATTTAGCTTTGATATTATCGTAGTGTAAAAAATAGTTATAGAACAATTTTTGTGCCTGAATTCTGTAAATATTTACCAAAATGCCTAGACCCACAAAAAGGAAGCGATTTTATTTAGAAAAAATACGAAAATGTCAAGAAGCAGCGTAAGTAACACTACATCATTATTAAAATTTATTTTGCAATTATATTTGTGATCTTTATTATGCACAATTTATTATGTTTTACTTACCTACCGCATCAAATATATATCACTAATTTGTCAGCTCTAACATAGTACTGTTTGGTGTGGTTGGTTTCTGCCTGTTCTTCGAATCAGTATCATTCTATCGTCACAGGTTCGAGTCCCGCGACAGGCATTGGTTTTTTTTTCCTTTTTTTATTGATATTATATAAGTGTATTGTTTTTTTAGGAAGAAAAAGAAACTTTGTTTGGAAGAAATAGATGAAAATGTAATAAATCTGGACAAAAATAAAAAATCTGAGCTTACTCCAAAAAGTAAGTACAATCTCTACTCTATCTCTACAATCAAAATCAGTAATATCTGTTCATTGAGTCCATTTCAAACTAAATTCAACACAGGTTCGAGTCCTGCCAGGGTGTCACTCCGCGTATAGGTATCGAAAACATACTTACGCGCGACGACCATGCGCAGTGGTAAATCCATAAAATCAGTAGGTACCTATTCGCGAGCGAACGGTGATAACGCACATGGTTTTGTTTTGTGTAATATGAATCGTATGCCAAGAGCTATAAGAATTAAATTGGCTTGCAATAAATTTATGTAGGTATCTAAACGAAACGGTGCTCAACCAAAGAATATACACACACCTCATAGTACTTGGCTCAACTCTAACGCGAACTAAAACCCTATCTATCATTGATCACACTGTCTGTCTGTGTAGATATTTCTATAAATACCTTTGCAGGGAGCCTTCTTTACGAACTATATCAGTATTTGTCCAGTGGTCTTTTTGGTTTTTTTTTTATTAATAATTAATTATTGATATTATATTTTTTTCTTTTTTAGGAATAAAAAGAAACTTGGGTTGAAAGAAAGTGATCAAAATATAATGAAAATAGAAAAATCTGATCTAACTCCAAAGTAAGTATAATCTATGTATTTTAATTCTTACGAAAAATAACATACTAAAATAGTCTAGGAGCTGATTTACATTTTACTGTATCTAGATTATAAATTTTCTAAAGGCATTTTACACAATATGTACAGATAATGTTTGTAAATAATCCCATTTAATAAAATAATATTACAATTGCAAAAGTTTTGATATTCACGTTTTAATATAATATTCAAAAATACAGTACCAATATTCAGGGTGAATTACTAAGATTTCTACATACTCGTGTATAATCGTCAGTAGTAATATGTATAACATTTTATTTTTCACTTATATAATATGTTAATTTAACATTCAGCAATAACAAATTTGTTTTTTCAGTAGCGTTAGCAGTGACAAATTGAAATCACAGCAAAATGTAATCGTTCCAGAAGTATCTAAAATTTTGGCTAGTGAAGAGTCAACGTCTACTTTGGAGCGTCAAGAAAATGAAGAAGACTTTGAGGTGCTAATTAACTTTTGCATAACTTTTTAACCGCCTCCAAAAAAAGAGGTTTTAATTATCGTATCTACACGCATATATATATGTAATGTAATTTTGACTGCGCTGCAAGATATACATAAAATATGATCTATGTATTGTGGCTTCTAAATAATATAAAAGATGAATCCTACTTTCTTCTATCCTACTTCCTACAATAATAATATACATGTATGTATTTTACTCTTTCACACAAAAATAACTGGATGGATATAGATGAAATTTGCTATGCACGCACAAACACCTAGCGGTGGACCTGCTTTTGACTGTACAACTTGTACTAACTTATTTATGTAACTTTGTATTTAATTGAAAAAAAAATAAAGATTATCTATATAAAACTAGTGGTTCTTTGAACCCCAATAGACTTCGCGAACCATACTTCACCGTAACGCTATCTATTCTAAGACTCCACCGCCTGTCCGTCTGTATGTCTGTCCGTCTGTCTATCCGTCTGTCTGTCCGTACATTGGAGTAAGAAAATTTAATATCTGCTTAATATTTTTTATTTCAGTTAGAAATATGCCCGGAACAAGATGAGGAAGTGCAAGAAAAATATGTTGGAAGGCGCATTGTGAATATAAGTTACTTCACACAACAACTTTTAATAAAATATAGTATAAAATATTTTTTATAAAATATAGTATCTTTGAGTTAGTATCCCATAACACAAGTCTCAAAATTACTTTGAGGCTAACTCAATCTGTGTGATTTGTCCCTATATATATATATACTAGCTTTTGCCCGCGGCTTCGCCCGCGTGAAGTTCCCACTGGAACAGTGCTTTTTCCCGGGATAAAAAGTAGCCTATGTGCTATTCCAGGTCATTATCTACCTCTGTACCAAATTTCATCAAAATCCGTCCAGTAGATTTTGCGTGATTGAGTAACAAACATCCTCACAAACTCACAAATTCACAAACTCACATCCAAACTTTCCCATTTATAATATTAGTATGGATATATATTTTTTATAGATTTTGTTTATTTTCTAGGCATGTTTTAATCTAGGCATGTTTTGATCTTGTACAAGTTTTTCTCCTCCAAATTACTGTAAACCTTTTTATTAATTATAAGTAAAATGATTAAAAAATTTTTTTAATAAAGGTCATGGTTTTATTTAAATTAAGGTTATTGAACCTGCGCTCCTGGTCTATAAATTTTTCACGTCGTAGTTCGACGAGTTGTCGTTGTCACATGCTTACTGTAGTTTATCGTAGTACAACAAATATCCGTAAGATGTCGTTTTTAGGCTCTATGAATTTTATTAGTATCGTAGTACAGATATACATTGAAAGGTGGCGCTTTTATAATTTATAAAAATCGTAATATTCAGGGGTATGAGGAAGTAGGGTGGGGTGAAAATAAGTTCGAACGCTCAAGGTTATTGGCGTAGGGGAGGGCCTTAATAAATGTTTTACTTTAGAATGTTTAGGTTTGAACTAATATTTATTTTCAGAATTCAACAAAAAGTACTGTGAAGATTGTTTACATAATAGGACAATTAAGAAAAAATGGAGTATAGGTTCTAGTAGCAGTAGCGATTGGAATGGTAAGTAGCAAGTGGGGAGACAAGGCTGTTTCCTGTAAATCGTGTAGGTACCAAAAATATATGTATATCTAAAATAGTCGCTTCCATCTTATTTATCCTACTCAAAGTCAATAATTTTTTATTCATATTGGCTTAAAAATAGCACTTATAAATCGTCACTTTCTTGTTTTTTAGTTAGTTGACGTCATTAAATGACTTAAAGCTAAGGTTACCACCGCCTCCAAAGCGCAAGTGGAGAAGATGCGGCGCAACAAACTCCACTGCTGCATTTTCTCCAAAGACGTCACTTTACAACATATGTCTTACAATTAAATAACTGTATAGGTGGACGAATATACATTGAATATGTATATTAAATGTCAAATTTATAAATTAATAAAAATAAAAATTATAAATTAATAAAATGTCATTGTAAAAGTAAAAGTACACAATGTACCTAGAGAGTAATATGACAGTCTTAGGAGGTCACTGTACCAGGCTCGGGCCACGCATTTTTGTCATTTACATAATCATCCGTCGTATAATATGCCTTCTTACAAAGTGTCTCCTTAATATAATGTTTAAATTTCTTGTCAGGCATACTAATATTATAAATGCGAAAGTTTGTATGTGAGTCTGTGAGGATGTTTGTTACTCAATCTACTGGACGCATTTTGATGAAATTTTGTGTACTTACTGATGAAAATAAAGAAATGAATGCTCCTGTAATTTCTGTACTTATTTTGTTTTTAACAAAATCAAAAAATAGCCACAAAAGTTGACTTACACTAAAGAAGTCAAAATTGTCTTTAACATCACAATATTTAAAACTTATCACTGATTCAGGAAATAATTGAAAACTTGCACTTAATTCAAATGTCACTTTGATATATAACGGAATAATACACTGCGATGTATATTCCTTCCACTAGTACCACCAAAATGTACCACGGGTGGTACTATTGCCAGATATGGTTCTCTTTAGTACCACCATTACACTATGGCAACTAGTGGTTTGTTTACTGTATGCGCTAATGCTGCCATCTAAGTCGAAGTGTGCGTAATATTTATTATTTTCCATGAAATCATTAGTTGACTCGATTCATTCAGTCTTGTATAGGTAATTCCCATTTTTAAAAGCTTTTATTTAACATGCAATTTATGGATGTTCCTTCTGGTGGAATCTTAGAACTCAATGTTGAAGTAGATATCTTCAACCGATTGAGCTGAAGTTTTGTACACGCGTTTAGTTTGGATGACAATGCATGATATGATATGTGACGTCATTCTAAATCCAATATGGCGGACTATCCAAGATGGCGGAATAGTTATTTGTGATGCATTTCTACAATATGGGTATCAAATGAAAGGGTTCGTTTATATAAAAGCTTTTTTTTTTTAAGTTTTTTTACTATTAATTTCTTTCAAATATTTTGATGTATGTAGCATTAGGTTTTCGTAAAAAATCAGCTTTGAGCACCTATTTTATTCTATGAAATTCTGTCTTGCCATCTTAGCATACATATACATTGATCTTAACTTAAAACAATTATTCTTCAATCTTTGTACAGTCTTTGTATTACTAACACATTGAATTTTAAGTCTTTCGATACTTTTTCTTTGTAATTTAACATTCCTTTTGAGAGCTATATTTTCTTCAGTTAAGTTTTCTAATTTAATACGTAGATTTTGGATTTCATCTTTCAGATTATCACGTTCAGAAATTATATTTCTATTGTCTTCAGCGAGCCTTTTTAATTTATCAAATAAATCTAGTTTTTCGTGTTCATCTCTGCCATTTTGATCTACATTCATTCTTTCATCTTCATGTTTATATTTTGAGGTTATATTTCGAATTTTGTCAGTGTATTCGTAAATTTTAGTCAATTCCTGTAATAATTCATTATCTTTGCATAAACTGCGGATTTCTTTAACAGCTGATGTCTGTACATTATCATTTGTCAGTTTCGTGTGTATTTCTCTTGCTAGATTATTATTTTCAATCGTTAGTCTTTGGTTATCTGCCTTCAGTGCCTCCACTTCTTGTTGGAGTTTCAAAAACATTTCTTTGTAATCTACATCTTCTGCTTCTAATTCTTCTTTGATAATCGGAGCATCGGTTGTAGATTCCTGTAAAAGACAAAAAAAAATGTGAATACATAGGTATTGCAGTCGCCCCAGGAAATGCAATACCGAACAAGCTAATACTTAAAAAATAAAAAACACGACTGACAACTCACTAGCCTATGTCACTCGGAGGAATGCAAGGAATCTAAAAATACCTCTCACATCAAAATCTGTTAAGCCGTTCAGGACTTATGAAGGACAGGTGGAATAAAGACACATACATACATGAACTCTGAAAACATAACACTCCTTTTTTGGTCAGTCGTGTAAAAAAAATGATATTCCTTCTAATTTTATAAATGCGAAAGTGAGTTTGTTTATTTGTTACCTCTTCACGCATTATCTACTGAACCAATCTTCCTGAAATTTCGCATATACTCACATAAACTCCGTTTTACCTTACTTGTCCTATTATGTAAACAATCTTCACAGTACTTTTTGTTGAAATTTGTTGAAAATAAATCAAATATTAGTTCAAACCTAAACATTCTAAAGTAAAACATTTATCAACCACCGAAAGTAATTTCCTAAAAAGTCTATTTTAATTTACATTGTTGTAAAATCATAAAAAGACATGGTAAGATTGTTTACATAATAGGACAATCAGGAAAAAACGGAGTCAGTTAGAAGTAGGGAGAAGGACATAGGGTACCTTTCATACCGAGAAAAAACACTGTTCCCGTGGAAAATTTACGCTGGCGAAGCCGCGAGCAAGAGCTGTTAAATAAACAAACTGACCTGTGCATAGAGAGGCTGTAGAGGGTCCCTGTGTGAGTGAGAGTGAGAGTGAGGTGAGAGCTCATGGGAGCTCTCAGCGGTGATCGGCGTCAGCGGGTCCACATGCTGGAAAAAACACGCGTTTCAGATACACATTTTCTACTATCAATCACATCCTACTAATATTATAAATGCGAAAGTTTGGATGTGAGTTGGTGAGGATGTTTGTTTCTCCATCACGCAAAATCTACAGACGGACTTCGATAAAATCCTAACTAATATTATATAGCAAACGCTAGTTACCTATGTATTTGTTACGACAGCGCCATCTTGTTATGTCAATCATAACTATTTGGCTTGATTGCATTTTCAAACCGCTAAGTGCTATTGATGAATTTATTTATCAATATATTCACACATGATTGAGATGGCGTCGGCGAATCAAGGTTAATATATATTTCGAAAACCATTGTAAATTACTCCCTTCCTTTACTGGCTTCCAAGCAATAAACATTGTCTTTAAATATATATTTTTTCTTCTAGGCACCTATTTTACAGTATTCTATCATAACATTGAAGCGGTGGTGGCCGAGTGGTAGGACGTCCGCCTGTGGATACAAAATCCCAGGTTCGAATCCTGCCCGGGCTACGTGAGTTTGTATACCAATCTAACTCATGTTAGTTTTCATCGACCACCACTTGCTTCCGGTGAAGGAAAACATCGTGAGGAAACCTGCACTCTGGTTGATGATTATCAGCTAGTGTGTGAAATGGAGAAGGCAATGGCAAACCACTCCATTAACATTGCCATGACAGTCGTTGTGTGTGTTTCATTCCATATAATAACCACGACCCTCAGTCATGAGGTAACACGACTAAAGAGAGAGATCATAAAATTACATATTTTTAACAATTCTCATACCTTGTCCGGTCCCCTATTCTATTACAAATCTCAAAGCTACAAACTACTAGCATTTTTAAACGACTACTAAAAAGAAATGAACTGTATGTTTTACCTGTCCGTCGTCCTCGGGCTCGACCTTGAACTCGACCTCGGCCTCGTCCCCGCAGTCAGAGGGGTCAGAGGGGTCCTTAGGGTCAAAGGGGTCCTCAGGGTCAAAGGGGTTCTCAGGGTCCTTAGGGTCAGAGGGACACTCGCTGTCCTCACTGACATCGTCTGACACTCGCTTTTGTTGCTTTTGAAATGTTCGTCGTATCTTTCGTCGCTTCTGGAAAAATGAAATAAATATACACTGAAACAAGCTAATTATTTAAAAATAAAAAACACGACTGACATCTTACATAGCCTATGTCATTCGGGCTAATGCAAGGAATCTAACAATACCTCTCACATCAAAATCTGTTAAGCCGTTCAGGACTTATGGTGGAATAAAGAAATTACATACATACATACATGAACCCTGAAAACATAACACTCCTTTTTTGGTCAGTCGTGTAAAAATCACGATAATATGTATTTTATGTACACTGAAAAAAATACTTATACACAACCAAATATTCGTAAACCCATAAGACAAAAAAGTGAGCACACGCACTAAGAGAGGATTTCCTGAAATTCCCACAGGCCACAAGTCCCAAGCTCATGCTAAGTTTAAAAGCACTCTTACTTTTTTAGGTACGGGGGGAATATATCTCAGCTCAGCTGTTGGTTTCAATAAAGGCTCGTCATTCATCAATTTACACTTCAAATAATTTTTCAAATCCTTATAGGGCTGTAAAATTAAATGGATTATTTAAACTAGCGCCCCGCCCCGGCTTCGTTCGGGAGGTGCATACATAAATTGTAGCCTATGTCACTCAGGTATAATGTAGCTTTCTATTAGTGAAAGAGTTTTTGAAATCGGTTCAGTAGTTTCGAAGATTACCCCCTAAGTACGAACAAACTCAAAAACTTACATTTCCTTTTTATAAGTGTGATATTTTGATTCAAAACATATAACTTAGTATAATACTTCAATCACAGTATCTTAGATAACAATCTATGAGTTCTTGGTAGTTGAAATGTCGATTATGTACAGTCAAAAAAAACATATCCTAACTAATATTATAAATGCGAAAGTGAGTTTGTTTGTTACCTCTTCACGCTCACCTCCTGAATCAATCTCCCGGAAATTTCGCATACACATAGTTAGAATTACGGAGAAGGATATAGGGTACCTTTTATCCCGGGAAAAAGCACTGTTCCCGTGGGAAATTCACGCGGGCGAAGGCTAGTACCATATAAAATATAATAATAATATACCGCAAGATCAAGTGTTCACAGAACCACAAGTATAAGATTTAGATGTTTGATTTACTTACAACATCGATCAAATATTACAAAGTATAGATGGCTAGTCAAGTACACTGAATCTGTACCTTACCAAAGGGTAATATTTAGATGGCGCAACTGAGAATTGTTTATTATAGGTTTTCATGAAAATTCCGCAAGTAAAGTGTCGCTGCAGTCGTAGCTTAAATACCGTATTAGTTAGTTTATATTCAGAAGCAATAGATGGCACCACCATATCTACAACTACATATGAATTACGAATATTCGTAGATGTTTACACACATGCAACGACTATTAAATTATTTATCTTTGCTTCCCATCAGGCATGATTGAGGTCAAACGCACTCAAAAATCTCTAATAAAAAAAAAGTTACACAGTAGCGGATCTAGGGGATAGGGCACGGCGGCCCCCCCTCGACCCCTCCAGACAGAATTTTTTTGTACCGACTTACTATGGAGATTTCATGACACAGTACAAATTTATCAGAGTTAATAAAATACTCGTATATGTATAAAATGACAAAACGAACACGAGTAAAATTTTTTCTTCTAACAATTATTGTTCTAACGAGTTTATTAAATTTGATTTTTTTTTTGTCAATCTGCCCCTTGTGCATCACGCTTTGATAGAGTGAGATAGTATTATTGCGATTTCTAAAAGAAGAAAAGAATGCCGTGTTTTGTCCTTAGTACCCGTTTTAAAAATCATCATTATGGTCGGGATATAGGCACACTTCAAATTGCATATTCTACCGGTCGCTATACCTACTACTACTACAAATTAAACTGTACATCCGTGAACACGTCAATGTGTGCGTTTTCATAGTCATAGCGTCCTAATCCGTAAACCAACGGGGGAGAAGTGCGGGGTGACGCCATATTGCGGAAGGGGCAGCGAACTTCCTATTTGTACGTAGTACTTATATTAATTCTGTGGCTCAGATGCAAATATATGCTACTTAAATTCTAAATTGCATTTAGTCATAACGTTCAAGACAAAATAAAATAAAAGACCCTGAATAGTGAGGGCGATGGTGAACTCGATTGCTCATCGTATGCTTGTTCGGTTTGTTTTTTTCTTGTGTATACTTTCATAGGGGTTTTAACCTCTAATTTCTCTTCTGGGGCTGGCAGAATACCTGGAACAATTTAAGTATAACAATAGGGTATTTGACAATGTTTTTTTTTATTTTATTTTTGGAAAGATCATGTAAAAGTATAATAACAAACTGTTTTTATTTTTTTAAATTTGGGCCTAATTATCAAGTTATATCAAATCAAAAGTACCAAAAAATCCGATGCCCCGAAAAAATCCGAACACTTCTTGTCAGTTCACTCACAAACTCGAGCTCCACACCCGCGCGGGCCTGCGTGCCGGCGGGGAGAGGCGCACCGAGTAGGGAGAATACGTGTGACGTCACCTGGCTAATCGGAAGTGTTCGGTGACTGGTCGGCATATTCCGTTACTATGAATTTTCAATTTGAGATAACTGGGTAATTAAATTGAAAATAAAAAAAATAACAACAGTTTGTTATAAAACTTGTACATGATCTTTCCATTTATTCAAAAATATGTTGAAAAATTACACCTTGTCAAATACCCTATTATATATTTTTAATAGGTATACTTAATTTAATTATAGCCTGACCAGAAATATAAAAACCCTTGCCATGTTGCGGAAAAGTAATAGAACTAATTTCTTATACTGGCAACTATTTAAAAAACTTAGTGTCATTTATCCTGTCAGTTTGACTTTCAATCAAGGGCGGATCCAGTATTTTTATTTCTGGGAAGGGCACCGTTTTCCGTTCTCGAGAATAAAGACATTTTTAAGGAAGTATCCGCTTGTTCTTTGAAAATTTCGAGAACGGCACATCACTTATGGTGGCGGATTACTTTTTTAGAATTAAACTTGTAAGAAACTATTACTACTAAATCTTGTTATTTTAACAACTCTAATCTTAATTAGATATGTACTGTTATGGAACCTGCATCCACAGTATGTACACAAAATAGCAGTCCGGGATGTGGGGGGAACATGCCCCCGTGCTCCCACCCTTTAAATCCGCTACTTCTTCCAATAATGTTGCAATATAAAACGCATAAGTGCTGCCTCTAGTTCAGGGTTTTTATATTTCTGGTCAGGCTTTAATAGAGGTGGAAAATATTTTTGTAGACAGCCTAATATCAAGATTAAAATCAGAGACTTCAGAAGTGTAAAAACAAAAACACATTTTGAAATAGCTTTATAACAAACTAGCCGCGCCCCGGGGCTTCGCTCCCGTGGGAATTTCGGGATAATAAGTACCCTATGTGCTATTCCCGGTATTTTTCTACCCGTAAACCAAATTTCATCGAAATCCGTCCAGTAGATCTTGCGTGATTGAGTAACAAACATCACAAACTCACATCAAAACCTTCGCATTTCGTATGAGCATGTATGGGAAACTTACGAGTTTTCGGATGAGATGGTGCATTAGATTTCTGTAGATAGTGGATTGGTACTGCGGGTCCCAGTAACCTGCATCTATGTGTACCTTTGTGAATGCAAGCAGGACGAAAATGTTCTGTGCATAGGCGACGATTGCTGAGCTCACTGTCAGTGAGTAATGTTAACTTTGTATTTCCTAAAAGAACAAGCTAATTATTAAAAATAAAAAACACGACTGACGAGTTTTTACTCAAAAAGTACATACAAACATATAAGTTATATACATTTTTGAAATCGCCTTCTAAAGCCCTTCAATTTGATACCCCACTCGATAAGATTGATTAAATTTTATTTTTTTGGTCTACTATTTATCGCATATATAATCCGCCATTTTGTTTTCATGGTGACGTCATATAGCCTATGTCACTCGGAGGAATGCAAGGAATCTAAAAATACCTCTCACATCAAAATCGGTTAAGCCGTTCAGGACTTATGGTGGAATAAAGAAACTTACATACATACATACATACATGAACCCTGAAAACATAACACTCCTTTTTTGGTCAGTCGTGTAATAAAATAATGGGCGATTTCTGACAGGTCAAATTCAGAAAAAATATTGAAGTAATAAAATCTCAGTAGGTGGCGTTTTATGAAAGCCGAGTCGTATTATTGATTGTACCTATAATGTGCGCTTTTCTTTGTCAACCAGAGGCAGAAAATAAATCACCTATCAAATAGTTGCACAAATTACAACTTGTTGTTGATGTTTTTTTTATTAGGTCTTATTTCAAAGAAATGCCAATTCAGTGCATTTCTGCTTTTTGTATGGACTTGCCTTTAACTGAGCGCCATCTTGAAACACGTAATAGTGTGTACTATTCATTGGTGGTGGTTTGAAGTGGTGGTGGCCAAGTGGTAATGACACCCGTCTGAGGTCGGATAGGACCCGGGTTCAAATCCTACCTGTGCCACATGAGTTTGTAGACCAATCTGACTCATGTATGGTAGTTTTCTCATAGACCACCACCTGCTTCCGGTGAAGGAAAACGTCGTGAGAAAACCTGCACATTAGCTGTTTAGTTTACTAGTGTGTATACGGCTACTGCCACTAGATGGCGGTAGTCGTAAAAGTCATGTCAGATGCCTTTAGGCGACTTGAATAAAATCTGACACCAGTGTTATGTCATATCATAACACACTCGATAAGAAGTCGGTGGTTTAAAGTAAAGTCCGTTTTTCCTACTTGTCCTATTATGGAAACAATCTTACCATGTCTTTTTACACGACTGACCAAAAAAGGAGTGTTATGTTTTCAGGGTTCATGTATGTATGTATGTAAGTTTCTTTATTCCACCATAAGTCCTGAACAGCTTAACCGATTTTGATGTGAGAGGTATTTTTAGATTCCTTGCATTCCTCCAAGTGACATAGGCTATATGACGTCATCATGAAAACAAAATGGCGGATTATATATGCGATAAATAGCAGACCAAAAAAATAAAATTTAATCAATCTTATCGAGTGGGGTATCAGTTTGAAGGGCTTTAGAAGGCGATTTCAAAAATGTATATAACTTATATGTTTGTATGTACTTTTTGAGTAAAAACTCGTCAGTCGTGTTTTTTATTTTTAATAATTTACGATTCTACAACAATATAAATTAAAATAGACTTTTTAGGGAATTACTTTAATGGTTTGTTTAATGTTTTACTTTAGAATATTTAGGTTTGAACTAATAATTGATTTATTTACAACAAAAAGTACTGTAAAGATTGTTTACATAATAGAACAATTAAGAAAAAACGAAGTTTAAATATAAATTACCTGAATTTATGATCCAACGAAGCAGACGATCTTTATCGTGAATAGGAAAACTAAACATTGATTTAACTCGGCTTGTATTGGGACAATTGAGATAATCACACCTCGACATTTTTAAAGGTCCAAATCGTAAGCCAAATTTCAGATCCGAAGAACTTATCACACTTACATAGAATCTATTATTTACAACTAAAAATGTAAAAAATAATTATTCCAAATAATGTCTCTAAAAATTAGCTAAGGTTGATAAGGAGTTATTTAAATACTGCAATATAATGAGTGTCTATGATAAAATTCAATACTCAATTATAACTGAATTATGTAAAAAATTCGTTTAGTAGAAAGAATACGATAGGTCGAATGAAAGTAGAATCCAATAGAAGATGGAGAAGAACTAGAAGTCTAAGACAATCTAAAATCTTCATCAAAGCAGCAGACCAAAAGAAATCAAAACACCTGCTCAAATTGAGCAGGAAGAACATTAGAATCATTATAGGAATCCTCACAGGACACTGTCAACTGAACAGGCACTTGACAGTGATTAAGCAAATGGACGATCCCATTTGTCCCAGCTGCCTGGAAGAAGAGGAAACTAGCTTTCATTTAGTAGCAGAATGTCCTGCATTTGCCGCTGCAAGGAGAGAAATATTGGGCTCAGACGTCCTATCTGAGGATGATCTGAGCAACATTACAATAGGGCAGATGTTAAAATTCTGCAAAGTAACAGGTAGATTCAATGGGTCGCCACCAACGTGAGTTACCAGGTAACTCAAAACCCTATACGGGTCTCGGGGAATTGGGTGAAATGGTCCCAGCATAAGTGGACTGATCACCCGTCTGGTGCTCGCGCTGGCGTCCCCACATAGTAAATAATAATAATAATAATACGATAGGTCGATCGTCAGAAAACTTTGTTATTTAAATAAATACAATCTTCCACAATATAATAATCTGTATGGGACAAGATTATTTAATTACATAATACCTAATTATCTCAATAAACTTCAATCAGAACTAGAGGAGTTGTATAAACTTAACTTTAAAAAGTTTCTTTCCATAGATTATTAAAATACTTTCTCTCTATTCTCTTAGCATTATAATCGGGCCGAAACCTAAACTCCCGTATGACGTATGTCACTTTGACAATAATAATGATGTACCTTAACACGAATCGATGCGATTATTTGATGTTACGTTAAAAAACAAATCGAAATAAAAAAAAAATATTTTTATTAATCAGAAGTCTGAACCTGAGTCTGAGTCGCTGTCATCGTCAAAACTTTGGTCTTTCGATTACTCTGCGACGAGCTACACGTTATATCGGATACAAAATTATATGAAAACCGTTGAGAATGGTCTCTTGTAACGTCGATATCTGCGTAAGGTTGAGGGGAAAGAGCGGCGAGTGGGGAGTGGCTTTGCGTCGTCTGGGATTCTCGACAGATTTTAAGTCAAACTGTTAACAAATTGGTTGCACTCTTTCGTCTTAAAAGAGCTAAAAAGAGATAGACATATTGTCACAACAACTCCACAAAAACGCAAAAAAGTTATTACGAGAAGCGGCTTTCTACAAAGGAAAGCAAACTGTCGCCGACTGTCGCAGACTTAAGGGGCCGCGTTTTGGATTATTTCTGATTTATTTTGAAGCCTTTTTTTAAATCATCTGGAATGCGTGCAAAGTTAAAAATATCGAAAGAAATTAGGTGATATTTGATTTAAACAATAATTACTGGTGGTAATCGCATCAGGCTAATAGTATTCTATTTTTTAATACTTATGGTAATGGCTGAAACGGTGGTGGCCGACTGGTGGGGCGCCCGCCTGTGGATGCAAAATCCCAGGTTCGAATCCTGCCCGGGCTACATGGCTTTGTATACCAATCTGACTCATGTTAGTTTTCATCGAACACCACTTGCTTCCGGTGAAGGAAAACATCGTGAGGAAACCTGCACTCTGGTTGATGATAATCAGCTAGTGTGTGAAATGGAGAAGGCAATGGCAAACCACTCCATTAAAATTGCAAAGAGAGTCGTTGTGTGTGTTTCATTCCATATAATGACCACAACCCTCAGTCATGAGGAAATACGGCTAAAGAGAGAGATGGTAATGGCTAAGAATCCATAATAATGACGATTAGTGTGTTGCAAAAGGCAATACCAGTTTTAAAAACAAATTAATGTGTTATTTTGTAATCAGTGATATAAACTTCACCTAAATAAAATAATAAACCAAACAATACGATGAAATAAAATATTAGGTAACCATGGATTACATCCCCTTAAGCTAGCAGCAGACGGCGTTAGCCGCTGCGACCTGCGGCCTCCGTTAACTATACCGAGACTTAGGGGTGTAGTAATGTTTATTATTAGTTATATCGAAGCTTTTATTTTATTTTTTGGTAGGTAAAATTTGTTTTTGTGGTAGTTTCAAGGGGTGTATTTCCATCAATCTAGAAACCTTAGAAAATCTATAAAATATACTTTACTATACAAAGATAAACGTATACACAACATCTTATAAAAAACCAAAAACATTATTAAAAATGCTACTTTTAACCGACTTCAAAAAAAGGAGGTTCCCAGTTTGACCTGGATTTTTGTATGTATGTTTGTCCGCGATTATCTTGCGTGTGGCCGATTTTGATGCGGTTTTTAGAAAATCATTTTAATGCAACGCAATAGAATTATATTTATATATCGACTAGCTTATACCCACGGCTTTGCCCGACAAAATTGTACACCAAAGCTTTCCTTTATTATGACATGACCCACCCAGTCCATTAGTATAAACCGCATAAACATCTGTTCAGTAGTTTTTGAGTTTATCGCGAGCAGACAGACGGGTTGTCCCTAGTTTGTAAGTACCTGCCAAGAAAGACAAAATATCGATATATCGATGTTTTGTTTTCGTGTTTGCATACATCCCTAAGCCGGCGTCTATTAAGGTGCTGCAAGGTGCCGCCGGTCGCAGCGACCAGCTACACTCGACAGCACCCTGCAGCACTTTGATTAACGCCGCTATAAGTTGAACTGTTGACATATTGGATGTACTCTTTCTTCATATGCACTAAATGCTGTGCTAAAAAGAGACAGATATATCACACACATTATCACTACAACTCAGTGTAGTCGCGTGCTGCAAACTCTTGCGGCTTAAAGGCGGTCTCGTGATAATCGGTGTGCTGTCGTGTGCTGTTAAAGTCGACGTATTCGCCAGACCCTATCTACATGGATAATAAAGTCATTGTGAATAATATTATCTACTTGATGTCACGATTCGATACGATTGCGTGAATTCTTGTCCCATTTTCTTTCTTTTTTTGTATTACTTTAATGTTAAATATTTTTAATCTTAAAACGCAATAATTATTATATCCAGCATTTACAAACTCTGTTAAATAAATCGATAAATTAAACGATGTGTCGCGATTTTTTACATTTTCACTATCGATTTATTGTAGACGGATGCAATGGAACTCCCTAAACAGGCAAGCCGGAAGTTCAAGAACTACATTTACGCGCATAGATTTAAAATTTAAAAAATTCGGAACTTCATGGGCTTGACCCTGATGACACCTGTCATACGGGAGTTTAGGTTTCGGCCCGATTATAGCTTATGATAGATTGATATGCATGAAATGAAACACAGATAGTAATTGCGCCATCTAGTGAATTTGTGTGGTACTACTTGGTGGTAAAACGAGGTTTGCTTTGATGGTTCTAATATTACGACAAATTTGATACTGGCAGCGACATCTAGTTAGTCAAGGAAAAAGTTTTTAACATCTATACTTTGTAATATTTGATCGATGCTTACAATCAACTTACATCAATATGGTCCTCACAACAGTATTGTGTGTAAATCCTAAAGTATTCAGCGTTAGCTTTGTGACACCAGCTTTTTCTTAGATCCTCTCGTATGCGAACGAATATCTTGTCTGGACTATTATCCGTATCATTTTTGCATGTCGGAACAAAGCATTCCCAACCCATACTGCGATATTACACTATACTATGCGATTTAAATTCTAACGGTTTTTGTTATTTTTGTTAAGTTGTCAGCTTGTCATTCAAAACCATATCAAACCATTCGAAACTAACTTCACTACATTTAAATGTTTATACAGTCCGCGAGGCCTAAGCTGAGCTTTGCATTTGTGTGAGTGCACACAGTTAGTGTAAAAAGGCAGTGTTTGTACAACATTTTGACAACCAGCGTGATGTGTGAGACGTCACTTGTCCTGCGCAATCTGCTGCGCACTTACTATTCGGAATTACTAACACATTATGCAAAGCTCAGCTTAGGCCTCGCGGACTGTACATTTGTCAAAGAGACCAGAGTGAAGTTGTTACAGCCCGACCCAAGTTTAGATTCTAATTGGACTGTACGATTTCTTTGCTTCCTTTAGATAACAAAGGTAGTACAATAGGCACACAACCTGGGGCCCGATTCTATTAATTACAAACGTAGATGTCGTGTCACCGGACAACTTTTTTTTTTGATGTCTTTGAAATATCTCACATTAATAATAGAATCATCCGTAAAAGAATCACATCCATAACCAAAGTATTTCCCAAGATATAGCAAAAAACAATTCACATTTTTAAGCGATGTTTGGACGATACCAAAACCCCTAACTAAACGTACATTCATATGACGTCACGCGTAGAAAATGGACTTTCCCTAAAAGTTTGAACTCGAATAAATTAGCTCTGGAGAATAAACTCGTGCTGAAAAGTCGCAAAATGTTTTTAATTATATGTATTCTATCATAAAATTACATATTTTTAACAATTCTCATACCTTGTCCGGTCCCCTATTGTGTCTCAAGAGCCAAAGAAATTGAACTAAAGCGACAAGATCTCTGTAGGACTTTTTTTATTTTATTATTACCTTTATTGTACAAAAATGCAAAGTAAACGTACAATAGGCTTAATGCTTAAGCATTATCTACCAGCCAACCTTTGGGTTATGCTGAAAATTTTAGGTGCATGTATTAAGGTATTTACTAAGTACATATACATATCATATATACTACTTTTACGTTTTATAACGATTTCTTTGGCCTTTGAGACACAACTGTGGCATGATATAGTACATTTGTAATAAGTAGAATCGAAGCCCTGATTCGGTTTCTTGGTAATTGACAGAAACTTTATTTTACGGGTTACTAGCACTATTCAACTAAGCGAGGCCTTCAAATCTCTCAACTCTTGGCTCTGTCTACCCTGTAAGGGATAAAGACGTGATTCTATGTATGTATGTTGGTTACTAGTGGGGAACCTATTGGTTGATACTTGCTGTAGGTACAGGGTCTTGGGTACTAGGCGCTTCAATACTTTTCGGTTTTGCACGGCTGTAAGTTCGTATTGGTTTATTTTGAACGCTTCTGTAATACAACAAGATTTGTATATTAACTGCAATGTTTGCATCCTAACTAATATTATAAATGCGAAAGTGAGTTTGTTTGTTTGTTACCTCTTCATGCTTTATTTACTGAACCAATCTTCCTAAGATTTCGCATACACATAGTTAAAAATACGGTGTAGGACATAGATATTCATCCCGGAAAAAGCACTGTTCCCGTGGAAAGTTTACGCGGGCGAAGCCGCGGGCGAAAGCTACGCAACAGAGAACACAGAGCATTTATTTATTTATTTTGAACACACTAGCAGCTTAATAAGCTGATGCGTGATCATGAAGTTTGGAGATTTCGTCTAATCTGTTCTAAAAACTGTTGACATAAGGTGCGATGATGACATTCTCATTTAATTTGTTCCAATCTCTAAACACATGGTTTGATAGAAAAATCTTCAGTTTCCTCGTTGCTGGTGTGCAATAAAATTTCACAGAATGTCCAAGTTAAACTCCATTTATTCTTACCAGTCCTATCATGTAAACAATCTTACCATGTCTTTTTATGATTTTACAACAATATAAATTAAAATAGCCTTTTAGGAAATTACTTTCGTGGTTAATAAATGTTTTACTTTAGAATGTTTAGGTTTGAACTAATATTTGATTTATTTTCAACAAAATTCATTAACAAGCTTATTATTAAAAAATAAAAAACACGACTGACAACTTACATAGCCTATGTCATTCAGAGGAATGCAAGGAATCTGACAATACCTCTCACATCAAAATCTGTTAAGCCGTTCAGGACTTATGGTGGAATAAAGAAACTTACATACATACATACTTACATACATACATGAACCCTGAAAACATAACACTCCTTTTTTGGTCAGTCATGTAAAAAGTACTGTGAAGATTGTTTACATGATAGGACTGGTAAGAATAAATGGATTTTAGATAGATAATTTGTTTATTGATATCAAAAAGACATGGCATGGCCCTACAGGCAAAAGGAAAGCAGGGAAACCAAAGAAAAGATGGTCTGATGACATAGAAGAGATAACAGGAAAAAATTGGATGACACTTGCCTCAAACAAAAATGGAAATAATAAAAATGTTAAAAAAAATATATAAATTAAGAAAATTAAATGAGTGGAAATAAAGCTAATAATATAAACAATTAAAAAGACACACATCCTCTTAAGTTATTGCTTACTTAGTTAAGTATATTGTGTAAAACAATCTATTGTTTTACGGACTACTTACGGATTTGGCTCTTTATCTATACCAATAGTCTCGGTATTTGGTTTTTCTTGTCCACACCAGAAAGCCCTACGGGAGCTGCAACAAAACAAAGGTATAAAAAGTTTGCAAGATAATCCTAACTAATATTATAAATGCGAAAGTGAGTTTGTTTGTTACCTCTTCACACTTCATCTACTGAGCCAATCTTCCTGAAATTTTGCATATACATAGTTAGAAGTACGGAGAAGGACATAAGATACGTTTCATCACGGGAAAAAGCACTGTTCCCGTGGTAAATTCACGCGGGCCAAGCCGCTAAAAAAAGCTAGTTTGTACATCAATTGAAAACTGAGTTTTTTAAAAACTGGACACCACCATCAACTTAGTGTTTAATATAGCGTCGCCCTGGCTTCGCTTGGGAGGTATATATACATAAATTGTAGCCTATGTCACTCAGGTGTCAGGCTTTCTATTAAGGCAATGTCGTAGCACACATTCGAAACATTTTTAATTTTTCATGAAGAAATTTTCCTAATGAGAGTTTAATTTGAAGTGGAAAAATAATACAGGATATAGATTATGATGTTTATTAAGGTTTCAATCGTGTACTTTTTAATAAAAATACATATTTTCGGCTTAATTAATTCATAAAGGCACCGAAAATTTAGAAAAAATTTCAGCTTTCAATTCATGGAACTTACAATTTTCAGTGATAACATATATATATTTTTATATAATTAGGAAATATATATACTAGTTAATATATATATTAAAGTTTTAAACAAGCACTTTTGTTTTTAGACTAATATTGTTAAAGATATTTGAGAAATAGTAGCTAAATCGGTACAAAATCTGTTCGATCCTGCCAACGAAAGTAGAACATTGTGTTGTGCAAAAAACTATCTTTTTGCACACGGTGCGGTTAAGCGCATATGAATTTTGTTTTTTTGCAGCTCAGGTCGGACCTCGTCTTAATGAAAGATTTTTTTTTTATCAGTTCAGTAGTTCCGATGATTACCCCCTATAAACAAACTCGCAAATACTCCCTCTTTATAATATTAGTGTGTACATTGTCACAAAACTTAACTTAATCACAAATCTTGTCATAAAACATTAGTCCGAACCTAAAGTTTCCGTTGCAAAGGTGTCCAATTTCTTCTCAGCAGTGGTTGTTCCGAAATATTAGTAGTTTGTAGCTTTTAGACAAAATATACTGTGATTATATAATTAGTTTTTGACGTGAAAAAGAGCTTTCTTTGAAGGTTAAGTTTCTATAAGGAATGTCTGATTTCAAGATGCAGGCCGCATTGCCGCGTTAAATAGCAATGGCGATCCTTTGCACCAGAAACGAGAAGAAACAGGGGTCACAAGTTATTCTGCGCCCAAGTTCTCTAAGCAAGCGCTTAGTATCCATGCCCCAAAAACCCAAGGTCTCAACGGCTATAGGCACGAAAAAATAGTGATGCTCCAAAGCTGCGTATTTCGCCGCTGCCTAATATATTTATATTTTAATTTAATAGGATTTCAACTTACGTCAAATCGGTATACCGTCTTAAACCGCCAAGTACTCGCTTCCTCGACTTTGGAGGACCAGAATACACATGACGCTGGTATCTCTTCCTATCCGTTCTTTGCATTATTTTCCGAAATGATAATACCTACCTACACAAATCACACTTACTTACCAGGGTGATTATGATTTATGAATAATTCTAAACAAAACTTAACTATCCCATAAAAGTAACTTATTCTTTTATGAAATAAACTATCCCATCGAAATTAATACTAAATCCACAACAATCCACAAACAAACGAGTCGTCGGTCGATCGATGCTTTTTAACATTTGTTTTGATTTGAAGTTAGTTGTGTGTGAGTGACGGTGATGTTTGTTCTTTTTTAAATATACACACTGATGTTTAATGATTTAAGGCCAAAACACATAAGGTAAGGCGAAGGCAAAGATTTTATGTGCTTCGAGCAACCAGGACTTCCGCGCGCGGACGGAGTCCGTGTTGCATCCACAGATAGAAATAGGCATGGAAGTAAGAAGTGCTTAGTACGTATTACTTCCATGGAAATAGGAAAAAAAATATATTATATTCCTCCGACATACATCATTTGGTTTGAAGAAAGCTGTCTGCAATCTTACCTTGTTTATGGTAAAAACATACCGAATTGTCGCTAGTTCGTTTGTTTCACTGCTAACTCACCAGAGGGCGATCATCGCATTAGCGCCTCGTCACGTTTGACATTTGACACTCATAGCGTTTGTGATTTTACCGCGCAAAGGTTTATGCTTTTTGTAAAATAAGTGAAAAGTGGTTTAAAAAGTGATTTTTTCACAAGTGAATGACGAAAGGTCGATTATATTCACTTCTGCTGCTCCGGAGGCACAGCAGAACGCGACCGCTGCGGCGGTTTTCAGCGAGCTTAAACATCCAGACTTTCGCCGAAACTCAGCATTCTACGGAAAAAATGGCGGCAGACTTATTATTATGTCTGATTCGCAGTTCAGGGGAGCGGTGTGAACTTGTAAGTTTATTTAACTTTTATAAGTATCACGACACTTCGTGAATACATTAGAATAACAATGAGGTGGCTTATCTATCTAGCTCCTGCAGCTCCCAATGCCTATAACCCGAACCCTCAAGCCGAATTTTTTGACAAATCCTTGAAACAAGAAAGTCAAAACTTTATCCTTGGGAGGCTAAGCCAGATGAACTAACAATTTAGTACACAGGCCTGGATGCGGGTTTATATAACGGTTTAGTGGAAATTTATATTAGATAAGTTTGAAAATAATTCTTAATACCTACCTACTTTGAACACATAAGTCCTATGTGTGGTTAGATACAAGAGCTTAGAAGAAGGACAAAAATACACTAGTTACAAAGATCTTATTACAATAATAAAGATTAAGTTGATAATTGGAAATACAACTCTTATAAATTGAGTTATAAGTCCAATATTAGAAAGACTGTCCTTTAGTTGCAAATATATGGCCAACACCAAAAGTCCATTTTCAGAGCAGCAATAACTCACTTATCAGAAGGGGTTGTTTAAAAATTTTCATGTAGAGGCATAAAGACAGGCAAACAAAAACAGAGGGGCTTATCCCTTCAATACAGTCTTTCACAACAACTCAATCCAAACATATTGATAATTAAAAATTAAAAATCCAAACATTCTTTGGAACATCCTCTAACATTGAACACAGGGTTTTATTCAATGATGTTCTTGGTTCAGAAACAAGATTGAGGAACAATTTAAAAAAAAAAAAAAAGCATTTTTAGCTAGTCTCTCAAACAGATACAGATTGGCTTGCAACAAGCTTTATGCCATATGGCAATTAGGTACCTACTCTTCCTATTGGTCGCTTATCAGCCTTTAAAACTGTTGCTGCAATGTCGAATTGGATTGCGGAAATCCTTCGAGCATGAGTCATAAGACTGTTGTTTACTTGGACAACTACCCCATGTCCCATCAGGACAAAATAATTTTGACATCTCAGATAGTTAACAAATACTGGACACATAAATTACTAAAAGTCAGTCTAAGAGAACTAGCTTGCTCAGTTTTACTTAATTACTAAATAAAGGGCTACTAAGTTGCAAATCATACAACAGAAAGGGTTTCCCCTTTATTGTACCGCTGCATTCTACAAAGGTTCATGAAATCCTTCTGGTCTCGGAGACCTAAGGAATGTAAAGTATCAAAATAATAACTCCAAATTTAAAATAGTGGTTAGAAGCAATAAAGCAAAGCTTCATACCACTGAACATAACTCACTTTCTGACCTCAGACGCAGCGGATGCGGACTGGGATGCTCACTTATCAAAAAATGGACTGATTCTCAGAAAGTAGGGCATTAAAACATAAATGCACGTTTGCAGTGTGTACTGCAATAAATTACCATCAGGAGGACTTGTTTCCATATTCATTGAACCAAACTCGTAGCATATAATTTTCAATTCAGTTTTAAATATTATTTATTTTTTATTTTAATTTAATTGAATGGTAAATAAACAATGTCATATGAGAAATATAATATACAAGATATGGGACTTGTAAACCTGAAATAAATTTTATTTTATTTTATAATTTATTAATCAGACATGAACACAAGGCGTATTCGTTTGATGGTTTTTTAGAACTAACAACAAAATTGTTGAAACTGACTGACAGGTTGAACATAATGCTGTTGGCATGTTACTGTTGAAACAAGGTTGAAATACTGTTGTAACTGACTGACAGGTTGAACATAATGCTGTCAGCATGTTGCTGTTGAAACTGACCGACAGGTTGAACATAACGCTGTCGGCATGTTACCTCCCAGGGAGGTTAAACAAATCAAAGACTGCCTGTCAAGGAGTCAACCAGTACCTCAGGCCTCGGAGGCCATGGAAGACTACTACCTAAGGTCACGGAGTCCTACCTGTCAGGCCACGGAGGCCTAACTCTCAGGCCACGGAGCCCTACCTCTCAGGCCACGGAGGCCTACTACCTCAGGCCACGGAAGCCTACTACCTCAGGCTACAGAGGCCTACTATCTCAGGCCACGGAGGCCTACTACCTCAGGCCACGGAGGCCTACTACCTCAGGCCACGGAGGCCTACTACCTCAGGCCACGGAGGCCTACTACCTCAGGTCACGGGGACCTACCTTCCAGGCACGGAGGCCTACTCCTCAGGCCACGGAGGACTACTCCCTCAGGCCATGACGGCCTACTTCCTCAGGCCACAAAGGCCTACTCCCTCTCAAGCTCAGAGGTCTACTACCTCAGGCCACGAAGGCTTACTACCTCAGACCAACTCTCTTGATATGACCACGGATGGATCAGCTCATTTCTGTGACCCCTTTAGTTAGGGGGGGGGGGGAGCAGGGGCTATTTAGGTTGGCTCGGTAGTATAATCATTAGGTATATCTAGGTTGTATATTTCCATTGTTGTTATTTGTTATTACTAACTACTAACTCATTATTGTTATTAATAATCATTATTATCTTTTTGTTTCACTATCTTTTTTATTTTTCTTGTGTGTATGTTATAAAACAAACTAATAGGGTACGTCAGTGCAAGCATCACATAGCAACAAAAAAGACATCAGTCCCCTCATTCTGTAACAATTTTACCCACTTCCCCGAGTCCCAAACTCATACTAAGAGTACTAGCACATCTAGACAGTGCAAAGGGCGAAAATATAATAGCCCCCCAGTAGACTCTTATGTTTTTCCAGCTACCAGATCTTCAGATCTTCAGGACACACCCCTGTCTGAAATAATACCAATACTGAACCTGCGGAAGGTTTAAATCAGATTATAGGATTGCGCCTACAGTTGGAGGCCTAATTATCGTTCTAAGCCTGAAGGTTTGAGGCTAATTCAGTCAAATATACTGGCAATATTATTATACATATTTAAAAGTAGTTGGTGCTCCTCTACTTTATCAACTCATAGAGCACCTATAAGAAGTTAAGTTTCATGGTGTGTGTAAATTAAAATAAATTTTATAATAAATCTCAAGAGGCCAAGGGTATTGCTCACATTTTTATTTTATTTATAGGCAGTCTATTGCTGAAGAAAGATGTAGCTTACATCAGTTATCCTAACTTTCTAGTGATAACTATATTTAATTATTTAAAACTTTTTTAAAAGTCGGTTATTAAAAGCAATATCTGTGTCTAAAGCTCTCAGGCCACAAGATTTCCCATTTGGGACTCTAAGCTACCTTTTTAATTGGCTAATCAGAACCTGTTATACAGATTCATTAATTTACATTTCAAGCAGCTTTCATTCTGTAGTATCTACACTAGACCTTGAATTTATTAGAGATATCTCAGGAATGTTGTTCATTTAAAAGATGATAAAAATTATCATCGGTCCAGGTTTGGTCCTAAAGCTGATTTAGGAACTTACCAGCAATCAATTTGGCGACTATTACGTCATGAAGATATGCACGTCTAGCCAGTGTATATATATATAAAGTTAGCTTTCAATAAATTGCAGAAGCGAGGGTAATAATTTGAAATCTCTCGTTATTTGCATTACTGGAAAAATGTATAGCCTACCTCAAGCAAGAACCACAGCTGGATGGACATAGACTATTTTTAGGTCAATGGTAGCCTCCAGGGGCAGGATAGAAAACAGTTAAAGTATTAATACTACAAGTATTAATTATTACCTTCGCTGATAAATAATTAGTGCAGGTCCTATTTATTGGATCTCAGATTAATAATTCTATTCTCAGATTCATAATTATTTTATAAATATTTGCAATAACTAATTGTGTTGTTACAAAGTTTTTTAATTTTACCTATACTTTACTATAGTTGAGGAGTAAACTAACAAAAATGTTTTGTCTGTTTTTTGATACTTTTGTGATTCAAAGAGTGGTATCAAAAAACTAGATTTATTGAGAAATGTAGTCAATTTCTACATAAATTAATTTATTTGAGTGTTTTTCAGCTTAAATATCTTCTGTTCACATAGCGTTTGTTGACCTAGTTTATTCACTTTCTATCACCAGCAGATAACAAACAGATCTTCAAACCAAATGATGTATGTCGGAGGAATATAATATGACTGTTTTGCATTACAACAAAACAGATATTATATGACGAAAGACATACATCATTTGAGCAAGGGTCTTGCTGTTGAAGACAAACTATGAGTGTCAAATGTCAAACGTGACGAGGCGCTAATGCGATGATCGCCCTCTGGTGAGTTAGCAGTGAAACAAACGAACTAGCGACAATTCGGTATGTTTTTACCATAAACAAGGTAAGATTGCAGACAGCTTTCTTCAAACCAAATGATGTATGTCTTTCGTCATATAATATCTGTTTTGTTGTAATGCAAAACAGTCATATTATGGTTCACACGAATAATAGTGGTCGGCTGTCGGCTGGGCTTGTTATCGGTACGGTACCAAATTCTCATATAAAGTATCGGTTCTTTTCGGGAGTGGAGTTTATACTTATAGATTAGCTTTTGCCCGCGGCTTCGCCCGCGTGAATTTCCCACGGGAACAGTGCTTTTTCCTGGGATGAGAGGTACCCTGAGTCCTTCTCCGTACTTCCAGCTATGTATGTGTATGCGAAATTTCAGGAAGATTGGTTCAGTAGATAAAGCGTGAAGAGTTAACAAACAATCAAACTCACTTTCGCATTTATAATATGGTATTTGTACCTAAACTACTTTGATTTTACTGAGATGCGAAAGTTTGCATGTGTTATATTGTTATTATTATGGTTAGTTTGAATATTTGATACCCTATCACGCAATAACCTATTGTATGGATTTTATATGAAGCGAACAAGTAATAAACCATTTTGTCTTATTGGCTCTATTTATAAGACGCCTCATACATTTTTTTATCTCGTATGGCCAGTATTTTATCTAGCAGTAGCGGATTTAGGGGGGGGGGGCACAGACTGCTTTTTTGTGTACCTACTGTGGAGGGAGATTCCATGACAGTGCATATCAAATTAAGAAATAACAGATTTTTTTCTGCCCATCTGCTTTATTTCCCCCCTCCCCATGAATAGTCACGCCACGGTCCTTCTGCCCCCCCCCAGAAAAAATCCTGGATCCACCTTGATTAGATGCCTGTGTACCTACTTAAAAAAAATAGATTTTTGTCAAAAAATAAGCTATACTTACGTAAGTAAATAATGTGAAAATAAATAAACAAGTTTAAAATTTTACTTAATTTATTTTATCCTAACTTACATTAACATCAAAAACCCACAAAATAAAACTTGTTGGGTAGAATATCACTATTTCAGTAACATAAAAACTTATTGAAAGCTAACGTGACATTTCGACGATATTTATGAAACAATTCGGATTCGCCGACATCCAACAAGTCACATATGTACACATACACATACAAATATAAAAATATTTTACAAAAGACTTGGCTGCACGGGCGTAGTACATAATATCTCGATGCTGCACGGGCTAGTACTCTTTGCCTCCTAATTAAAACCAGAATCAACAAAAAAAAACATACTACCCTTGTATGTTTGTGCTTGTCACAGTTGTGCGGTTAAATCTCTGAATAAGGAAACTAATGGAACTGCCATACCTACAAAAATAACGTGCATACCTACGACGCCATATTACAACAAAACATGGCGGCTTAGTGTTGTGCACGCAAAGTTCACACTTATTAAATTCGCAATATTTATCATTAAAGCTATCGATGAAGCTTATTGACATCAATTATATTATTGATTTCAATTTTAACATTACCTTTAGGAACTTTTAGATATCGTAGTGCAAATAAAGAAAGCCAGATAAAATGTGATAAAATTGTGTACCTACATATATACCAGAAATAATAATGCCCATTCTTCAGGTAGAAGTGTCTTTCAATAAATCCTAACTAATATTATAAAAGCGAAAGTGAGTTTGTTTGTTACCTCTTCACGCTTCATGTACTGAACCAATCTTCCTGAAATTTTGCATACACATAGTTAGAAGTACGGAGAAGGACATAGGGTACCTTTTATCCCGGGAAAAAGCACTGTTCCCGTGGGAAATTCACGCGGGCGAAGCCGCGAGCGAAAGCTAGTAATATATAAAATGCTTGCATTACTGAGCGATTGTTTGAGTGCCATTCACTCAAACCACAGTATATTAATATAACCAACTCTATTATTATATTGTGGATGGAGGGACTGGCTGGCAGGTAGATGAAAGGCATGTGGGTTCCTTACGAAGTACAGTTACTTTGGTATAAAAGTCTTAGACATCATCACTTCACGACTATGTTTCACTAGCATAGCAACCCGCCCGGCTGTCCCGTATATGTATTATACATGTAAAACTAACCGTGAATAAAGGTTGAATCTAGTTGTCAAAAAAAACCAGAAGGATTATATGAAGTGGCACTGAGATATTTCATGTATGTATTGTCTGGACTGTTTATTAGACGAGAGTGGGCAAAGTCGGCCTGCACCTGGATATTCGTCAGCGTGTTGTAAATCAGGTTGTGGACCAAGATGTGGGACTCAGCCGGGTGGAACGCGCTTCGAAATCTTCCTGAGAATGAGTCACAGAACGACGAAATGTTTAGTTTGTAACCGTGACGCCTGTGGTTCTTTTAAGATAGACTTTTTAAACATATTGTGATAACTATTTCCTCTAAATTCTAAAAGCCCCCTTTTGTCGGGATTATTTTCGTTTCGGTTTTGATTTGGAATTTTTATAAATCATTTCATCCATTTTTTCATTCATTTAATTTTTTTTTAACAAGCTAATTCATGTATTTCTTATTTTACCTGTTAGTATTTAATTTCCTTTCTTTTTTTTTTTTTTTGTGTGCCCAGTTTTTTTTTTTAAAGTGGACATTGTTAATTTTTTTTTTAATTTGCTAAATTATACACGTGTTTTCAGCAGAGATTCTTTTTATTGTAGTTTCACTGCAGTATCTATATGACATTGTGGCGGTTCCATTAGTTTCCTTATTCAGAGGGTTAAATACTTACGCTAATGTCGTTAATGTCATTTTTTGACAATCTCAACTAACCTTTCAATCGCATGGTACATTTAATTGGATTGGCGAAATGTATGTACTTACAAGAAAATATTCGTCGGATAGGTACATCCATAGACTTATAAAAAGGGCTATTTAAATGTCACTGAATTTTTTTTATATGGCTATCGTTTAGCCTAATGATATAGTTATAGGAAATTATCATTACTACCGTGTCGCGCGCGGAAGTCCTTGTTGCTCGAAGTAACATAGGAAATACTGCGATAATATCACATTGACTTGTGTTCGTTGGTGCTGCCATATATTGCATTGCACTGAACGCACTAAACGATTCACTCACTCATACCCATACTATCAATGCAGTGTTGCCAGATGAGGGATTCTCTCCAAATGTGGAGTTTTTTGATAGTTAATTTATAAATCTTCGTTTCATACCAATAGTATCATTTTGGAAGAGGAAAAAATGGTTTTGTGGGAAAATGTTAATCGTCTTCATACATTTTGGGGTTTGGGAGGAAACCTTTACACTCTTCTGGCAACACTGCAATCATTCTGTGATAGATTAAGTTTCAAAAGTATTTTGATTACACGCACTAGGTATTGGAGAATATTTTAAAAATTCCGTCTTGCCATTTTCAATTTCGAATACATATTCGAAAAATTCGAATATGTATTCGAAATTGAGAATGGATTCGAATACATATTCGAAAAATTCGAATATGTATTCGAAATTGAAAATGGCAAGACGGAATTTTTAAAATATTCTCCAATACCTAGTGCGTGTAATCAAAATACTTTTGAAACTTAATCTATCACAGAATGATTGCAGTGTTGCCAGAAGAGTGTAAAGGTTTCCTCCCAAACCCCAAAATGTATGAAGACGATTAACATTTTCCCACAAAACCATTTTTTCCTCTTCCAAAATGATACTATTGGTATGAAACGAAGATTTATAAATTAACTATCAAAAAACTCCACATTTGGAGAGAATCCCTCATCTGGCAACACTGCATTGATAGTATGGGTATGAGTGAGTGAATCGTTTAGTGCGTTCAGTGCAATGCAACATATGACACCTCAACTTAACACTACTAAGCATTAATCTTTTTATAGTTCCTGCATGAATACCACATTGAATTCTAAGCTTTTCGACTCTTTTCCTTTGCAATTTAACCATTCTTTTGAGTGCTTTATTATCCTCAGAAAAGTTTTCCAAGTCCACGAGCAGATTCTGTACTGTGTCTTTCAGGTTATCACGTTCAGAAATCACTTTTTTATTCTCTTCAGTGAGCCTTCTCAATTTATCAGTTAAAGTTTCTAGTTTTTCGTGTTCGTGGCTGTCATTTTGATCAACAATTATTATACTTTCGTCAACATGTTTATATTGGGAGTTTAGATCTCGAATTTTTTCAGCGTATTCAAAAATTTTCTCACTGAGGCGTTGATTGTCCTTTGCCAATTTCCGTAAAAAATCATTATTTTTGACGCTGTCATTAATGACAGCTCGTGCTTTGACATTTTGAGTTGTATCTTTTAGGTTATGTATTTCTCTTGCTAGATTATTATTTTCTATCATCAGTCTTTGGTTGTCTGATTTCAGCGCCTCCACTTCTTCTTGCAGTTTCAAGAACATTTCTTTGTAATCCTCGTCTTCGATTTCTTCTTTGATCACCGGGTCAATAGTTGATGTAGACGGCTGTAATAGACGACGAAAATTATAAATAACTATACTATGCGATTTAAATTCTATCGGGTTTTGTTATTTTTGTTGAGTTGTCAGCTTGTCATTCAAAACCATATCAAACCAT
This sequence comes from Ephestia elutella, assembly GCA_018467065.1. Classification (NCBI taxonomy): domain Eukaryota; kingdom Metazoa; phylum Arthropoda; class Insecta; order Lepidoptera; family Pyralidae; genus Ephestia; species Ephestia elutella. Next base: position 2,217,680 of record CM031587.1, on the reverse strand, counting down.
TCGAAACTAACTCCACTACATGTAATGTATATACATTTGTCAAAGAGATCAGAGTGAAGTTGATACAGCCCAACCCAAGTTTATATTCAAATCGGACTGTACTGAAGCGGTGGTGGCAGAGTGGTAGACGCCCGCCTGTGGCTGCAAAGGCCCCAGGTTCAAATCCTGCCCGTGCTACATGAGTTTGTATACCAATCTGACTTATGGTAGTTTTCATCGACCACCACTTGCTTCCGGTGAAGGAAAGCATCGTGAGGAAACCTGCACTCTGGTTGATGATTATCAGCTAGTGTATGAAATGGAAAAGGCAATGGCAAACCACTCCATTAATATTGCCAAGGAAGCTGTTGTGTGTGTGCGCAATGGAATGGTAAAGGTGAAAAAAACCTTGCCTCTGAACCAGCGGGACCTGGGTTCAATCCCAGGTCAGATCAAGATGGATGATCTTCTAAGATTAACCTGGGTCTTGGATCTATACATATATGTATTTTTTATCATTGGGTTAGCATCCCATACACATACTTTAGGGCTATCACAATCTGTGTTCCATTATAATGCGAAAGTGAGTTTGTTTATTTGTTTGTTACCTCTTCAAGCTTTATCTACGAAACCAATGTTCCTGAAATTTTGCATACACATAGTTAGAAGTACGGAAAAGGACATAGGGTACATTTCATCCTGGGCAAAGGCACTGTTCCCGTGGGAAATTCACGTGGGCGAAAGCTAGTAATAATATAAAAGCGAAAGTTTGGATGTGTTTTTTTTTTATAGAATAGTAGGCAAACGAGCATGCGGCTTGCCTGATGGTAAGCAATCACCGCAGTCCATAGACACCAACGACCCTAAGGTCACTAATGCGTTGCAGGCTCTTTGAGAAAGCATTACAATGAATCTTTGTGAATTTGTGAGGATGTTTGTTTCTCAATCACGCAAAATCTACTTGACGGAGTACGATAAAATTTGGTGCACGGGTATAAAAATACCGGGAATTGCATAGGGTACTTTTTATCCCGAAATTGTTACGGGAGCGAAGCCCGGGGCGCAGCTAAAGGATAGTAACAATACAGACCTGTTCGTAGGGATGTAGAAGATCTCTGGGGGAGTGCGAGTAGAGCTCCTTGAACGAGCCTGAGGCACTGTCCTGCGTCGGCAGCGGGTCCGAAACCAATATATACTGGAAATAAGAGAAATTATATCATTATTATGCAGCAGTGGAGTTTGTTGCGCCGCCTCTTCTCCACTTGCGCTTTGGAGGCGGTGGTCATCTTAGCTTTAAGTCATTTTATGATGTCACCTAACTAATAAACAAGAATATGACGATTTAAAAGTGCTATTTTTTAGCCTATTCAAATAAAATCATTTTCATCATCATTAAAAAATACAATGTACAATACATGTAATAAAACTGTAACTGGTCTGTCTGTACATAGAAGATTTTAATGAAAAAAACTATGAGGAGTCTTCATAGGGCTAATAGAAGCCAAAACCATTTTTTTTTAAATTTTTGTCTCTGTCTTTCTGTCTGTATGTTTGTACGCGCATCACGCAAAATCTACTGGACCAAATTTGATGCGGTTTTCACTGTTGTATTGTTGAAGGTCTAACTTAAAATCTGGCGTAGGTTTCATCTTGATACGTCGCTTAGAACCAGAGATATAAACATTAGTAAATTACGCGCAAACGAAGTTCGCGGGCACAGGCTAGTCTATACATATAATAAAACAGTAAAAATATTTTGTCTGTACATTTAATATTTTTTACTGAAATGGATAGAGGGACACTTAAAAAGAATAATAGAACACAAAAAATTTTTTTTGGAATTTCTTGTCTGTCTGTCTGTCTGTATGTATGATCACGCTAATCTCCGAAAGTACTGAACCGATTTGAATGAAACTTTTTTTGTTGTATAGCTATTAAGCCTCGGCAACATTTAGGCTATAATTTATTTTGAAAACTGGAACACCTGATGAAGATCCATAACAGAACAGCTAAACTATAAAAAATATGGAAATGGTGCCTTAACAAAAGTCGTTCAACCTGATGAGCATTTTCTGATGACGTATAAAAATTGAAGATCTGGAACATCTGATGAAGAACTGCAAGAGACCAGCCACACTATAACATATATGGAAATGGCGCCTTAGTAAAAGTCGTTCAACCTGATGAGCATTTTCTGCTCACGTATAAGAATTGAAGATCTGGAACATCTGATGAAAAACTCCAAGAGAGATTTTTCATCTAAGCGAAACTCACGCGGGCGAAGCCGCGGGCGACAGCTAGTAAACAATATAAATTGTATTCGAATAATGTGGTACACGGGGAGAAAAATACCGGGAATAGCACATAGGGTACTTTTTAAACCGAAATTCCCACAGGAGCGATGCTCCGGGGCGCGGCTAGTCCTAATCCTAACTAATATTACATACATACATAGAATCACGTCTTAATCCCTTACGGGGCAGACAGAGCCAAGAGACGTGAGACTCGAAAGCCACGCTTAGCTGAATAGTGGGCTCTCTGATGGAATGGAGATTCAGATATAGTGATAGGTTGCTAGCCCATCGCCTATGAGTGTGGAGGAATCCCCAGTTTAAAACCCTTTCCCTCGATTGACCTTTACAATCTGCGCGGAAGGAGAAGCAGCTGGCACATTCTATGTTTTTTCTTCGCTCCCAGACCAGCATGGAAGCAACTAACTAATGTTATAAATGCGAAAGTGAGTTTGTTACCTCTTCACGCTTTATCTACTGAACCAATCTTCCTGAAATTTCGCATACATATAGTTGGAATTGGAAGTACTGAGAAGGACATAGGGTACCTTTCATCCCGGGAAAAACACTGTTGCCGTAGGAAATTCAAGCAGGCGAAGCCGCGGGCAAAAGCTAGTTTCTTATAAATGTTGCAAAATACGCAGTTAACTTACATTGCCATCGTCACGCTCCACTTTGACCTCCACCTGGTGTTCCCCAGGGTCCGTGAGCGACCCTTCGCTGTCATCGTCCACCGACCGTCGCTTCTGCTTGCGAGGTGGCAACCGCGGACGCTTCGCTAAAGTTTGCGACGGTACCTGGAAGAAAACAATATTTATTTAAAACTTTATTGCACATTTTTTTAAAAATTATGTACAAACTAGCTTTTGCCCGCGGCTTCGCCCGCGTGAATTTCCCACGGGAACAGTGCTTTTTCCCGGGATAAAAAGTAGCCTATGTGCTATTCCAGGTCATTATCTACCTCTGTACCAAATTTCATCGAAATCCGTCCAGTAGATTTTGCGTGATTGAGTAACAAACATCCTCACAAACTCACAAATTCACAAACTCACATCCAAACATTCGCATTTATAATATTAGTATGGATGGTGGACTTAACGCCATATGGCATTCTCTACCAGTCAACCATTAGACCAAACAGATAGTAGTAAGGTGGTGTGATAAAGTGTAACGCGATAATATAATTAACTCATAAAATATAGACGTAATAATAGTAATTTACTTTTAATCAAATACATACAATAAAAAATACATATAATCTAACTATTTCATTTATTAAATTTATTAATATTATAAATGCGAAAGTAAGTTTGTTTGGTTGGTTACCTCTTCACGCTTTATCTACTGAACTAATCTTTCTGAAATTTCGCATTCACATTGTTTGTAGTACTGAGAAGAACATAGAGTACCTTTCATCCCGGGAAAAATCACTGTTCCTGTGGGATATTCACGCGGGCGAAGCCGCGGGCAAAAGCTAGTATTAAATAAATCGTCCGCCAACTGGGTCAATACGGAATTTTTTACATCGTCGCACAACGGAAATCATAACGGTAAGTGTTATATTGGAAAAAAGTGTAGCACACTGGAATTTATAAAGGTGTTGGCACCATAAACTTATGTGCGTGAGTATATTATAAAGTCTATGGTTGGCACGTAGCGTAAAAAAGTACCTATCGTTTTCTCCTACTAGGTGTCGCAATCCTACAAATATTATAAATGCGACCATTTTTTTTAAATTATTGTCTGTCTGTCTGTGTCTTTCTGTCTGTATGTTTGTACGCGCATCACGCAAAAACTACTGGACCAAATTTGATAAGATTTGATCGACCATTTACAGAAAAGAAAATACAAAGTAGTGACAAAAAGTAAATACATAAATGAGCGCAAATGCAATTTCTTCCAGCCCACCTTTGGGTGAAAGGAGATACAAGTGAAAAAATGTAAGGTGCAGTAAACATTAGGTGAAGAAATAAAATAAAACTAGGATAAGGACAATATGTATATCTTATTAATGGATTTTTTAGACTCAATTCTTTAATTTGTTCCTTAAGTTTCAGATTTACATAGAATCACGTCTTTATCCCTTACGGGGTACACAGAGCCGACAGTCGTGAGACTCAAAGGCTACGCTTAGCTGAATAGTGGGCTATCTGATGGAATGGAGATTCAGATATAGTGACAGGTTGCTAGCCCATCGCCTATGAGTGGAGGAATCCCCAGTTTAAACTTAACAGTTTAGACTTTTACAGTTTGCGCGGGAAGAGAAGCAGCTGGCACATTCTATGTTTTTTCTTCGCTCCCAGACCAGCATGGAAGCATTGTTATTTCAGATTTACCCAGGCTAATTGACTATGGTAGCGGCGATGGGAACTCTCTTCATCTTCTGCCGAAGACTCGCCTTCTCTCGATTCTATTATCTTGCGCGAACTCCAACTCCGCCATTTATATCTCATCTCTTCTTGTTCATCATCATTCATGTCCGCTATTTTCTTCTTCTTAGCTTTCGTTCTTTCTGCATTTTTCTTTTTCATTTCTTCAAACTTTTCAGGGTTCGACTGTTTCAATTTCTCGCGATACTTCCGACATCGGTCTGCTGAAGACATAGCCATCTTCTGCAAACAAAAACACAGTTAAATTCTCATGTAATAACATTTTCAAAGAAACTAAAACTAACTAACTAAAAAATAAACTAAAACTAACTAATAATTTAAGACTCCTAATTTAACTTACATTGTACGGAACCCTCTCTTCGCGAGTTCAACTCGCACTTGGCCGGTTTTATTGAATAGTTTCATAAGCTCCATCTGTTAATTAATTATAACTGCCCACAGACATATAATAGAAGCAGACCCAATATAACAGATATCAAGTGACGCCGATTTTCACACATACACAAATGTCATTTGGACAGAGCCGAACTAGGGCGTAATATAAATTTTATTTTTATAACCTAACCAATAGAATCATGAGAGGATCCACGGCTTAACATGCCTTAACTAATGCTTTCTGTACAACCAAAAAACAATATTCCAAATAATTAAACATGCATAATATGCATCACACTTACTTCTGAATATTCTTCAAATAAAGTTGGGATTGCTCCCGGTCGAAGTATTGTGCAAAATACACTAGAATCTTTTAGGTGTTCTTCAAAATGATTTGAACACAAAACACTGCTTGAGGTGGGTTGCCAGTGTCCATGGTTCATGTTTTGCACCCAAATTTTCTTAAGATCATTATTCTTTGGAAACCTGAAACCATACCGATAACATGGGCACTTATTCAACTTATCTATACTAATATAATTGTTTAAAGCTAATGCAAAGCTTTCTTTTCGTTTGAATACTTGTATACAATGTAATATATGTATGTAAAATATAACTGTGTTTTTCATTCATAATATGTATTAATACCCAACACTGTGCATAGGTACCTAAGTATTTTAATAAAATATAACTCATGGGATAAGCCAACTGACTATAGAGTCCATATTTGAGATTATTATATAGGATAGTAGTAATAACCATGCTGTGATAATAAACTCTAAGGTTGTTTAACTTGTTTTTAGAAACTATACTTTAATACACACTAATGCACTTGGGAAAATTGGTTAATTTCAAAAATACCATATAGCCTCACTCTATACATTGAAAACACTGATATTGGTACCTATACCTAACATATAAATTAAAAATTAATGTTCACACTGAGTTCGGCCTACTAAATTCTACTAGTACATGCCCTGTCAAATAAAGATACCTTCTGACAAAAACTAAAAGATTTGACGATATAGTCGATGCTACGACGTTGATAGGTATTAGAACCTGTTCACTATAGTTGTAAATCAGTATTCTACCCACAACAGCATTTGCAAATAAAACAAGACGCGACAAACAATCCATTGCAAACAAAGAGAATCCATATTTACCTGTGAAAACTTAATCCAGGAGTTCTATTATAACTTGCACTGTTACATTTGTACGCACTGCACTTCACCATTTTCAGTTTGTGTTTTAACAACTATTGAAGCAAAACCCACGATTATTTTACTGTATTTCGGCACAAATTTGTTAAAGTAACATTGACAGCGTCACTCATCAATATGGCGACCGATCGTAATCGTGCTTCGCGTCGTCATTCGTTTATGTTTGCGTTAATGTTGCTATATAGGAAAAAACAGGATGGCGCATATGACGACGTCATGGGTAAAAAAGAGACAGCATATCAAAGATAAAAGTATAACTATAACGATGAATTTATTATAAGGACGTGTGAACATACCTTTACTTTTTTCCGTTGTGACGCGTCGCACAATTCCGTGTCATTCATTCGTCGCACAAAGGAATAACAAAACGCGACGACCTAACCTTATAATTCCTACAACTTTTTAAACAAACACTTGCATATTTCGATATTTGAATAAGTAAACTTATAACTGTAAAGTAAAATCACAGAAATCTTCCAGAAATAGTTCAGAAGCCATATATATATTAGAATTTATAATGACACTGTGGGTGGCTGGCACCATAAACTTAGGATGTAGATAGACCAACAGAGCCTGCGAGATAGAAGAAAATCTTATATGGGATGTTTATATAACAGAAAAGGATAGCGAATCCAATGACATTGTAACCTGTTTTGAAATACCGAACGGCACATTTCAACACCCGAAAATTTTGCTCCGCACATTTTGATGGTTTTTGTGGTAGAAAGTGTTTATTTTAAAAAACACAGCTGATAAATTATAATGGTTGTATGTTCTGTGAATGATTGTGATGTGAATCATCGAAATAAACCTGATAATTACACGTTTCACAGGTAAGTTCTTAGGAGGTCGTCACAGCTATTACCATTTATTTTTGGTTAAAGTTACTGATTTTCTTTGTTTCAGTTATGGAATAAATGTTATCCCATTGTTAGTTTTAATATTTTGCATAGAAATACCTAGCATTGTTACGTATTTGCGAGATTTTGGAAGATACATTTTTTGCCAATATAATTTACATATACGCTAGGGCTTGATTAAAATTTATCGACAATGTTATCGATATGTATTCTGAATATTTATTTTTGTATTTTCCATCAAATTCATAATCATAAAAGTTTTTAATGATTATGAAATCATAAAATACTTATATTTCACCACATCACCAATAATCTATTCATATAATAAAACAGTAAAAATATTTTGTCTGCACATTTAGTGTTTTTGACTGAAATAGATAGAGAGACACTAAAAAGCAAAAAAAAAATTTTTGAATTTTTGTCTGTCTGTATGTATGTTCGTTTTTTACGCAAAAACTACTGGAAGGATTTGATTGAATTTTTTTTTTTGTTGTATAGCTATTAACCCTGGGCAACATATAGGCTAAAATTAATTTTGAAAACTGGAACACCTGATGAAGAACCATAACACATCAGCTTAACTATAAGAAATATGGAAATGGTACCTTTGCAATAGTTTATCAATCTGACGAGCATTTTCTGTTGACATATAAAAATCGAAGATCAGGATCATCTGATGAAGAACTCCAAGCTACACTACAAAATAAACGGAAATGGCGCCTTAGCAAAAGTCGTTCAGCCTGATGAGCATTTTCTATTGCCGGACGTATATAAATTGAAGATCTGGAACTTCTGTTACCGTTCATAGACATATATTACCGCGGGATACGGGTTAACCAAATGGCTGAAATATTGAGTACTGAAGTTTAGGTTACTCTACAATTTGGAGCAAGGAACAAAGTTCTTAAATTTATTGATTGATTGATAGTTCGGAGCACGAAAACATTTTTCATCTAAGCGAAACTCACGCGGGCGAAGCCGCGGGTAACAGCTAGTACTGAAAATATATGTATATATTTTTTATTTAACCATTTTGTTCAACAGATTCTCTCTGGATCCTAATATTAGAGGAAAATGGTTGAGGTTGATTGGGCGTGTTGGTTGGAATCCAAAAAAAAATTGAAGAAATGATGTAATGTAATAATATAATGTTTTTTTTTTTTAATAAAAAGCAAGTTTATATTTACAACTATTTTATTTGTCTTTAAATACATGTTAATCGATTTCCTTAGGCATTTTATCGATAGTCGTCCCGTCGTCCGATGTAAAACTTGCATCACTATTCAACGCACACATTGACAAATCAAAATTGGTTACACGTTTTCGAGCTGTCAGTTCGTCTATGCGTGAGTATATTATAAGTCTATGGCTGGCACCGATATTTTTTTTCAACTGACAGTACAGTAATTATGACAGCAACATCCTGAAGTTGGCTATGGTTATTGCCAGTGCCAGTGTTGCCAGACCAAAAAATGGTTACTGATTACTGGGCATTAGCGTTGCAGGAGGCCAATTCTCGCGTTTGCGATATTTTATCGAATTTGATAATATATCAAACTTCTTTTATCGAACAAAATTATCACAAAAACCTCCAAAATGGTATTCTCGAACCTATTCGACATAAAACTCGATATTATATCGAAAACTAGGGCTTCTCTAATTGAAAACACGTTCCTTTTTGTCGATTATACTTAACTACAATCGAGAAATTTATGTTTTACTTGTTTCATTAAATATTTTATGTAAAACCATTGTTTTAATAGTGAATTTATGTAAAAACAGTTATAATACTTTATTTTATATGTAACTTAATAAGCTCCAATGCAAATTTATAAAATGCAAAGAAAATTAAATATTTCTGAGTTGATGGAGAGAACGGAACGCGATGATACTTGTCATTGTTTGTTTATTGTGTGTGTGAGGTTATGTGATATTTGTTATCGGAGTATCAATTATATTCTTAGATATTGTTTCTTTACGAAATTGAATTGAGAAACAAATAAGGTATGGTACTCGAGGCAGAAAAAAGCAAAGTATGTATCTATCCAAACCTCTATATTAGGCTTCAATAAAATAATTTTATGTAAATAAACAACGATTTCCAATAAAATTGAATACAAAATCGTCAGCATTCATATTTTACTAAACCATAGCTGAATAAAAATACAAAGCGTCTTGTAAAGTACGAATATTATGTTATTCAATAGCTTTGAAGCAACAAATATCACACACGATATGGTTTTCGGCCACGCTCGACCACTCGATGCGTATCGAGGGCTGACGCTGGATAAATGTCACATTTGAAATCACGAGAATACGCACTTTCGATATTTATCGATATCCGCCATGTTTTTTCGATAAATGTCGAAATTGATATTATATCACAGACCCCAGAATTGCCTCCCAGGACTATCGATAGTTTGACTATCGATAGTCCTGTTATATGGGGGATTCAATCTCTTTAGATTGGATGCTCGTTTTAAATATTAAATAATAGATTTTTGTAAAACAAGTTATTTATTACCACACAATCTTACATTATTCACCACCCCTCCATCGCAATTTGTAACGGAAACTTAGATCACAACAAACAAGATATAATTCATCCCTAAAAGATATGGTCGCCGGTTCAAGTCCTGCTTCCATGGAATTTTTTCACCATATGTAATTTCTATATGAGAGTACAGTCTGTCTATTAACTCCTGAAATTAAATGATGGCGCCACTGGTATGCATGTAGCAACCCTATATAGTGTGACTAAAATTATTTTGATACTAGCAGTTCGTTCAAGTAAAGTGAGTTAATAAATAGGACACATTATACAGTCATGTTGTTTCAGTTTTATTTACAGTAGGTACCTCTGCTTATGAAAAGTTTTACTTAACATTTTTAAGTTAACCTGAATAATTTTTTTATAGTTAAAATTCTAAGATTGATCACTTTCACTTATCATCGGATTCCAAATATTCAACAACAAGAAACGTTTCGTTGCCCCTTTCATCATCGCCTAAGAAGCGAACAATCAATTCGTCTATATCTAGATACAGGTAACGTCCTCGCTCATAGTACTCTTTTTTGAGCGTCTCACTTAATGGCAGCAGTTGTTCCATATTGAGCAAGTTCTCGCCTCTTCAACAAGTTTCTTCGTCGACTATCCGCCTAACTGTACTCATTGGTTTTCCTAAAAAAAAGTAATAATAATTGTAACAGAATAGAAACAATAACTTATTCACAAGAAACAAATAATTCAAATTCAAAATTGGTAGAAAACCCGAATAGACTGAGATGTACCATCATAATGTATCAAAAATGTATGGTCATACTATAATATGACCTATTTACAATTTCAGTCTAACCTAAAAATGTACAATGTAAACAATACCTTTTTTCTTTTAAAAATCGTAAATTCAGTATATTTGTAACTTCAGGTAGATGAAAAACAAACAATAACACGATTACATACCCATAATAGACGATGTTCGCCCATAAAAATCATAAGTCTCACAAAATACGTCCAGCCGTGCACTCCGCAAAACATCGCTGGAAAACTTTACAAATCAATTCCTGCGTGCGACTCCGATTTACTTTACTTATTTTTTAAACTTTTTTGCGTAGTTTGATCTTAAATTATTGCACTTTATTCAAACAATAAAAATAAAAACGGAAATCAATTCAATTTCGATGTCATCATTGACATCTGATGTACATACGTTTGGTGTTGCCAGAGACATCATCAATGTTAGTTCCTCGAACATTCATGTCAGGACTTTATAGACAAGCTGTACTTTAGTACTAATTGTATCAGAGATGCTCAAAAATAAATCATTTATTACAGATGTGTGTAATTAAAATTACTGCCCAGTGAAATGGAAATATTTATTCAATACTTACTTGTCGTTTAGATAGCTTAGGTTTTGCATTCTTAATTAAATAATGGAGTCTTATCGCTCGCTTTGTTATCTTTCAAAACACAGATGGTCAGCAAATATGGGGACCTTTACTTTTTGTTAAAGATATTAGCTACCTATGCAGGTAGGTTAGCGTGTGCATTTTGGACATCGTGGTGTGGTGTTAGAGTTAAATGTCATCGAATTATATGTAGTACATATACCTCGATGTTAATATGATATTCTGAGTAGCAACTGTGTTTAAGAATCTTTAAAATAACTATGGCTCCTAGACGCACATTCTAATACTATTAAAGAAAAGGCGGAAATAGGGGACCGGACAACTTTTTTTTTGACACTTCTTTGAAATATCTCACATTAATAGAATTATCCGTAAAAGAATCACATCCATAACCAAAGTATTTCCCAAGATATAGCAAAAAAAACAATTCACTTTTTTAAGCGATGTTTGGGCGATACCATAACGCCCCTAACTAATCGTGCATTCATATGACGTCACGCGTAGAAAATGGACCTTCCCTAAAAGTTTGAACTTTAATAAATCCGCTCAGGAGAATAAACTCGTGCTGAAAAGTCGCAAAATGTGTTTAATTTTATGTATTCTATCATAAAATTACATATTTTTAACAATCCTCATACCTTGGCCGGTCCCCTATTATCGGCCTTTGCTTGTAACTTTATCCGTATATAACATGGAAACTTTGATTATTTACTCTCTAGATAGTTAAGTTTTACATCCTAACAGGATTGTTTTTTAAAAAACACTATTTACTTTAAATGGATAAAATTTAATAACTGAATTTAACACATTACAGAAAAATGAGTTTTACTAGATTAAAGTAAATACTAAATAACCTAGGTGATCTACGATAGATCAAGGCATGGAGCCAGTGACTGTCCGCACCGTAGGTCGGATACGAAGGAAGTGCCATCTTGTATCTGGATTTAACTATATATATTAAACGCGTGACCTCTCTTCTAGGGTGGGTCGCGATGATATATTGAAATAAACAGTAAATTCATAGGAAGCTTCCTGTTTATCTTCCTAAGAATTGTTTTTTATTTACGTTAGACATTCTTTTAGGAATCAAAAGTAAATATTTTAATTTGCTATAAAAATGGGTGATTGACATTCCATAACACTTCCCTCCTTAAGTTCGAAATTGTCTGAAGATTTCGGCTTTGGACAATTTCGAGCAATATGTCTTTTACATAATTTAACATTTTTATGTTTTAAAATTACAAAAATAGTTACAGATATCGTTAAAATTACAATTAAATATAAAATTATTGTCCATACACTGACACTATGCACTGTAACACTATCGAGCCTTTGCACTACACTTTCACTATTTTTCTTCAACGCGTAGGATAGCAGCTGAAGATTTTCCATGTCGACGTCATCGAGGTTTACAGGTTTATAGTTCCCAGGAGTCAATTGCGGTAAGTCAGGTAAGCTTATTTTAGGCAATTTGGAAAACTGTATAGTTTGACCATCGCTGTGTCTTATTTTTAATGGTGTGTTTTGTACCATAACCTGGCATTCTCTGTCAATTTCTATTAAATAAGTACCCAAAATGTTTATTCGTTTAATTTCTCCTTTGCAGGTTTCCTTTATATGCATTTCTTTGTTGGTGTAGATTATCCAACGATTTCCATATATGGGTTTTAATAAAAGTGTATTTATTTCCACTGAGACAGGACTGCAAGATGTGGAGTTTATTTCAAATTTCAGTAAATTTGCGACACAGGTGTCTTCTTTATATGTAGTTAAATCGTCCTCATTACATAGGTAAAAGCTTTCATCAATTTCTTTGCAAGGGCTAGCGAGCGACTGAGTCTTAACCTCTTTCACTAACAGGAAAGGATATTTTGGTGGGATAAGGGTAGTGATATTTTGAGCGTTCATTACTGGTAAGGGTAAAATTCTATAATAATTAAAAATATTACCAGTTATTAATGGAATGCGCAATATAAACGTTATTTGTCTTTCCTTAAAATATGCTTGTAATTCTATACTTTGTTCTATTTTGACAAGATTTCTAAGCTTTGCTGGAAGAATTAACTTATCTGTTTTTTCTATTTCCTTAAGTACATTTAACAATTCCTTATTATCTATAATAGACTGATGTAAAACCTTAACTCTACTAAAAGCTACAGCAGTTTCAATTTCATCCAGTTGTATAAATATTGATAAAAAGTTATTAAAAAATATAGATAAAATTTTCATGATTTTACTTTCTAATTTAAATTTATTAATGTCATTAATTTCTTCTCTTATTTTATTAATTTCATTTTGCAGTTGGATAAAATTGCTTTGTGTGCTCTTTGTAAATCTTGCCAATAAACCCGCCATTTCAGAGATAACAGTTATCTTTTTTGAAATTAGCTCTTGTTTATAATTATTTTATCGGTTAAGTATTTATATAAGTATTTTGTACGTTTAAGGTAACTGTACGGAATTCCGGAGTGTTAAGGCGTTTTTGTCTTTCCAAGCAACTTCCAGTAAAACAGAAAAACTCAGCGATTTGAAATTAGTGCTGTCGTAAAAAATGGTTTTCAGAGAGGAGATTGATATGTAATACTACTGTATTAAACGATGTATTAGAAGACTAATTGTAATTTATCTAGGCCCCATAAAAGTCCATAATTACGGTATAAAATTTGACTCTGGAGATAAATCCGTAAATGCGTGCTCGTAATTCCGGTATATGCTGAAAAATGCCGTTCTGCTGCAGAATTATATATTTTAATAATAAACTGAAAATATAAATTTAATTTAGGTCTGAAATAAAGTTATTTTTTTAAAATGTAAGGAATAAAGATTTATTTATGTTTCTAGGTACATATCAAATCAACTTACTTCAAGCAGGGTTTAGCGAACAATATTATATTAGTTTTTTTTTTTATACATATAATATAATCCGTTTATAAGTCTACTAGCTTTTGCCCGCGGCTTCGCCCGCGTGAAATTCCCATGGGAATAGTGCTTTTTCCCGGGATGAAAGGTACCCTATGTCCTTCTCCGTACTTCTAACTATATGTATGCGAAATTTCATGGAGACTGGTTCAGGAGTTAAAGCGTGAAGAGGTAGCAAACAAACAAATAAATAAATAAACAAACTCACTTTCGCATTTATAATATTGGTTAGGATTAGAATAGGATTACTTTTGCCAGCGACTTTCGGGGAAACCTCTCTTAGTGTTGTCGCGTTCCTACGGAACCTAACGGGGCATATAAGTACTTTGTAAAGGCATCGTAAAACAATTACCAAAATGCACAATGGCTTTGCAACAAAGGACCGTACGTAACGTTATTTTTATACTTATTTTATGATACATATATTTATGGTTATTGCCGAAGGAACTTTAACTAACTAATTTGTACAACCATTTTTTATCACAAAATGTTCCGTTATTACTTCACTCTCTAAACAGAGAACACGCATTTCATTTACCATCCCTTCTGATACAAACCCACCCAATACTTATCCGAACCTAGTAAGTAGGTACTAAGTACAGTGTTTCGGTCAGTTATTTGCCCTGTATATTAATATGAATAGGCTGAATACGCAAAAATATGGTATAAAAATGGTATTCTCTAAAAAAAAAACGTAATTTACGATTAATAAACCACGATGTATGCAATTTTCATTAAAAACTTGATTGATAATTGATACTAATTTGAAAATTAACATCAACCGAGTTAAAGCTTCCTAAAAGTTCAAAATTTCCATAGCTACCAAGACCGTTGTACTATATCGTAATAAGAGATACAGCCAAAAACAGTGTAGGTAATTGTGTTAACTGAAATTTCTAATGAGTAATTGTTCTCAACAACACACAATGACTTAAAATCTGTAGTAATATCATCATGCTAGTAATAGGTAAAAAAATTATACTGGAACATCGAAAAGTTTTAAATAAATTAGTGATTTTGTACCGAAGGCATTAGTGACGAATTCGTAAAAAGTAAAAAATAGTTTCACTTTACACACGTTTTTTTATAATAAAGAAAAATAAAATCGTAATACGTAATTTGATCACACGAAACCATGATATACTTTAGACCCGTAACAATATTCTTCATTGACTTATTTCATCTAGGTGCCTGGATAATTACAAAAACAAAATCAATTTATTGTCCTCCATTCCGTAATAGTTACGTATTAACGGACATGGTTGGTTCTTCGTGTAGGTAAATACGGCAATCAGTAAATTAAGAATTAACTAACTAAAAACTAATTGAAGTAACTTGAGACAGTAATTAATCAGTTTGTTTTAAGAACCTTCAAAATAATTGCGACATTTTGTTATGAAAATACTTACATATCACTCATAATTCCCTTATGAAAATCCGCGCGGCACCTTGCAGTACGCAACACACGCACTAATAGTAATAGCGATTTGGCGCTGACTGACCTTAGGAGACATCATAACTGAATCAACGATGTTTGTAATTCTTTTTTACCATGTGTAATTGAATCTTTTTTTGTTTATGCTTGATAGATAATTACATAAATCATTAAAACAATTAGTAGTTTTCTTATTTTTTGGCCTAAACCAAAAACTTACGGAATTCCGTACACTTACGTAATATGGTACACCTACCTTAACATGTTCTTGAACTAACTGTTGTGTATAATGTTTACTAAAATCTACATCAAAAGTACTTGATGCGTCCGTGTGACCGAACACAACCTCAAATGGGGTAAGGCCGGTTGTACTATGAATAGTTTCATTATATGCCATTATGACATAGGTCATTATAGATGCAGCATCACTGCACTTTTGTTCATATTTTGCTAATCTATATAATTCTATAATCGTGGAGTGAAATCTTTCTACTATTCCCATTGAGTTTGGGTTATGTGGAGTTCCTATATGTAGATCTATTTTATAAAATGATAACATTTCCTTAAGTAAGGCATTATTAAATTCAGTTCCGGGATCAGAGCTGATTCTGGAGGGAACACCATAATAAGAAAAATAATTAAGAAGGGCTCTAACTACCTCGGGGGTTGACCTATTAGGTATTTCTATAGCTCTACCTAATTTACTGAAAGCATCTACTATGGTTAAATAATATTTTCCATCTATACTGAATATATCTATGAATAATTCCTGAAAAGGCTTTGTTTGTGTTTGAGTAAGCTGTAATTCAGGTTTAAAGGGTTTTCTATCATATTTCATTTTTTTACATGTATCACAAGAATTTATAACACTTGCTACGGTTTGTTCCATATTAGGCCAAAAATATGTACGTTTTAATTTTAAGGTTGTTTCTCTAATACCTCTATGGCATGTGGGACCTTTATGATATTTTAATATAATTTCTCGTTGTTCACTTTCGTCTTCGACGTAAACAACTCTTTGAGTACATTCGAAATACTTTACTGTATCCTTTTTAAATAATTTTATTACGGCATTTACAAATTGAAATCTATGTAAATCGCTTTCAAAGTATATAAAATGTTTTATTTTAGGTTTGGTATATTCTTTCAAAAATGTTTTTATTAAATCAGGACGATTAGTAGGTAAGTGTACTTCTAAAATTTTTTGTTTAGGTCTAGATATATCTTTTACAGAAATGTCATTTTTATTCCACGTATATATTAAAATTTGGTTGGGTTTTGTATCTATAGCCTCGTTTAATATAGGTATACCATTCGTTTCCTCATCTTGGGCGGAATGTATGGTATCTGAACCAGGATTTCTAGGCGTTTCAGGAGCTGAAATCGTGGTACCTGTGCTAGGGGTTTGAATTGAATAAGGCGACTTTCTACTTATTGAAATATTATCCGAATCGGACGATAAACTTATTATTTCAGAATGTGGACTTCGCGAACGATTAGAACTATTAGGATTTCCTATCATAGAAGTGTTTTCCAAGGCATTGACCTTAATTCGGGATAAGGCATCTGCTACAGTATTTTGTTTACCATTTTTATAATAAATCTCATAGTCAAACTCTGATAATCGTAACTTCCATCTAGTTAATTTACTATTCGGTTCTTTAATTGAATTTAACCATGCTAAAGGCCTATGGTCAGTATATATAGTAAATTTATTTCCATATAGATAGGGTCGGAAATGTTTCACAGCCCATACTATGGCTAGGAGTTCCTTTTCAATTGTGCTATATCGAGTTTCAGCACCGTTTAAAGTTCTACTTGCATAGGCAACAGGTTTATCATTTCCTATAGGACCTTGTGATAAAACAGCGCCTATTGCATAGTTAGAGGCATCTGTCGTTAATATAAAGGGTTTTCCGAAGTCGGGAAATTGTAATAAAGGTGCATTTGTTAAAATTTCCTTACACCTGAAAAATGCCTGTTTATAATTTTCATCAATAATTATTTTTTTATTTTTCTTTAAACAGTTTGTAAGAGGTTGAGTAATTTTAGCGAAATCTTTAATAAATTTTCTGTAATAACCTATCATGCCTAAGAAACTTTTGATTTCAGTGGTTGTTTCTGGTATGGGAAAATCTAAAATTACTTTAATTTTATCATTATTTGGTTTTAGACCTTTTGGTGTAATTGTATGTCCTAAATATAGAACTTCTTTACGCAAAAACTCCGATTTGTCTAGCTGAACTTTTAAATTAGTTTGTCGAAGTCTTTCAAAAATTTTCCTGAGTTTTCCTATATGTTCCTGAAGGCTAGAACTGAAAATTATTATGTCATCTAGATAGACTAAACAATGGATACCTTGTAGACCACGTAGTATGTTATCCATTGCTCTCTGGAATGTAGCAGGAGCTGTCTTTAAACCAAAGGGCATGCGAAGAAATTCGAAATGGCCTGCTTGCGTGCTGAATGCAGTTTTCGGTTGATCAGATTTTTCAATTTCCAATTGGTGGTAACCACTTGCTAAATCAAGGGTTGTAAAATAGGTGGATTTACCTAATTTATCAAAAATGTCATTTATGTTGGGAAGGGGGTATTTATCATCTATCGTAATTTCGTTAAGGCGGCGGTAATCTACTACCATGCGATATTTTTGCTCACCAGAGGCATCTAATTTTTTTGTTACCAAGTGAACGGGGGCATTCCAAGGGGAATGGGATTCTTTAATAACATTTTCATTTAATAATTTTTCTACTTGTCTATTAATCTCCTCGTTTTGTGACGGGGGTAACCTATAGGGTTTAATGTAGATTGGGTCTTCATTTTTAGTGCGAATGCTATGTTTTACTTCGTTAGAAAATGTTAAAGGGAGTTTATCACAATAAAAGATATCCTTATACTCTAGACATAACTTTTCTATGGCATGTTTTTCTTCACTATTTGTATGATCTAACCTTAACTTCTTTAAATTCTCACGTAATAATTGATCTATTTTTACATTTTGCGAGTTAATGTTATTTACAGAAATGAGTGTTTGCTCATATTTCTGAACAGCAAAAGGTTCTTTTAGAGATATAGTGACGTTTTCTGTGGACGTATTTTGTAAAATTGTTTCAGCAAATCCATTTTTACAATTAATTAAAGCACTAGGCATTCTAACGCCTTTTCCGAAGTTATGGAAATTTATAATTGCATCTCCGTTTATTAAATTTGTTGGTATTTTTACTCGAGTTTCAGATCGTGGGGATAAATGTATTTCATAAGGTGATTGATATAAGATAGGTATTGAGGTATGTAACGTATTTAATAATTTATTTTTCATATCTATATTTGCATGTAATTGAACTAGTAAGTCACTTCCAATAAGACCATCATAATTATTATCTACTGTGTAAACGTAAAACTTATGAATTCCCAATGTTTTGAATGTTTTCAGCATAGGAATCTCAATTGTTTCTTCATGCGTGCTACGAGCATGAGTACTAATAATTTCAAACGGTTCGTATTGTTTATAATTTTTAAAATATTTGTTCGCTAATTCCGGGCTAATAAAAGAACGAGTACTTCCTGTATCTATCAAAAATTTAGCATTTATTTCTGGTAAAATAATATGTGGTAAACGCATAGCTGAGTTATAGTTTATTTGTATTATTTCACAACGTCTTCGTATGTTACTGCCTGAAAATTTTGAGTTTCATAGTCATTTTCTTCATTTTCCTCTAAATTACAGTAAAACAAATTTGATTCATTTGACTCACAGTTATTTTCATAATTTTGATATTCTTCTGAATAAGGATTTTCATATGAATTTTCATTAAAGTTTTCGCAAGGATTTTCATCGTTATGTTTTACCATATTTTGTTTAATGGGTGGTAAGGTACGCATTGAAACATCGTTTGATTGTTGCATACGCGGTGGTTGTGCATTAGGTATACCAAATTTAAATTGGTTATTTGCGGGATTGTTAAAATGCTGGAACTGAGGTTTAGGTTGAGGGTTATTAAAGTAAGGGTGGTTTCTATTAAATTGATTATTTGGGGCTTTAAAATAAGAATTCATATTTCTATTTATATTTTGGTTAGGGTTACCGAAGAAAGAGTTTGTATTTTTATTTAAATTCTGGTTTGGGATACCGAATTTAAAATTAGGTTTTTGATTATTTTGTGGGATTCCAAATTTGAAATTAGTTTGATTATTATTTGGAGTGAAATTAGGATTAAAATTTGATTTAAAACTTTGTACAGGGGTTGGTGGTTTGTGCGTATTAATTTTTGATTTATTTTTGGAATTATATTGAAATTGAAAGTTTTCCTCTTCCGTAACTACAGATAATGCATCTTCTAAGGTGGTGCATCCTTTTAAACGAATTATTCGTATCATATCTTCCGGTAAATTATAAAGAAACGTATTAAATGCGGAGTTATTATAGATAATCATTTTTGCGGCTTTTATACCTTGATCTTGTAATAAATTAACTTTTGAAAATAATGTACTACGCATATTTTGAATTCTATGGCAAAAATCAATAAAAGTTTCATTATGTTTAATTCTTAATGATTCTAATTCAATGGCTATACATTGCTCAGAACGCGGATCTCCGAAATGCTGAGTTAAGATTAACTTTAATTCTTCCCAAGTGCTAACGTCATCTCTTTCGCTTAGGAGAGCGGCAGCTTTACCAATCAATCTGCTAGTTATACTATGAAACAAGTAAAGAGCCTGTGAAGGGGTGGTTTGTGCACCTCTATAACAACTTAATATGTATTCACATTTTTTAATAAATAAATTTAAGACTTTTCCATCACCATCAAATTTTGGAATAATGGAAATAATTTCCTTAGGAATTGTTCTTACTTGCTCCATCGTAATTTATTTTAAAACACTATAACAACACAATAAAAATACAATTTATAAAATAGTAATATTCTAACAATAAAATGAAAATACCTGACAATATAGTACTAGGCTAAGGGTAACTACTAGAGTACTTTTAATGTTACTATTTCCTATAAGTAATACTAAAAAACTTTTTTATTTTATAAAATAAAGAATTTTTTTTGCTTTAAAATTCAAAAATAACAAAATTCAATTTTCTTTTCTTTTTACTTTTCAAAATTAACACAATTTATTAATTATTTTTCAAATCAACACAAAATATACTTAAAAACTAATGCCAGCGTAATCTTGATGTGAAAGAAATACGGACAGACAAAGAACGTTTCGTGATTTTTATCAAAACGCTAAGAACGCTATTAGGGCTAAGGGCGTGAACAATGAAGGGACAAGGACAACAGTGAAGAGGTTTACTCACCAGCTGCTTCGGCCCATTCTTTCACTTGCAGGGTTTTGAGGTTTCGTGGATTCCACCGTTGTGGTGTTGAGACACCAACCGCGACGTAAACGCGAATTTGGGGTTTTTCCGCGACGTGAAATCCTACCGGCTGCGCCAGTTAAGTTTTACATCCTAACAGGATTGTTTTTTAAAAAACACTATTTACTTTAAATGGATAAAATTTAATAACTGAATTTAACACATTACAGAAAAATGAGTTTTACTAGATTAAAGTAAATACTAAATAACCTAGGTGATCTACGATAGATCAAGGCATGGAGCCAGTGACTGTCCGCACCGTAGGTCGGATACGAAGGAAGTGCCATCTTGTATCTGGATTTAACTATATATATTAAACGCGTGACCTCTCTTCTAGGGTGGGTCGCGATGATATATTGAAATAAACAGTAAATTCATAGGAAGCTTCCTGTTTATCTTCCTAAGAATTGTTTTTTATTTACGTTAGACATTCTTTTAGGAATCAAAAGTAAATATTTTAATTTGCTATAAAAATGGGTGATTGACATTCCATAACAAGATATAGTCACGCCTTGTAATCGGCTGACAATAAACAGGCCAACTTTTTTATCCTCGTGTGCACGCGACGCACACAAGCAAACGTCATTACACTCGCAGAATCTGACACACTCACTAAGATTAAATATTCAAAACATGGAAACTACAGCGGTCCCGTCGTTGTATTATTAAAAATATAAAATTAATACAAATTCTTCAAGCCAAGTTTAGTTAACTTCCATAACTTACCAAAATTTCTTTCTCTACAGACTTTTGTAAATCAGTTTCAATTTGCGGGTTTGAAATATCCAATTCAGAATCAACACTCATTTTGGACGTTGAAGGCTCCGTATAATTCTGTAGACAGTAAAAACATAATCAATTTAGAAGGCTATGCCATTAAACTTAATAAAATAAAATAATCGTGATTTTGATCCTACCATTAATTTTGTATATAATTTTAATGTTGGGACCGACCACTCAAACAACCGACGAACATTTTGAAGTGGTTGCATACATCTTGGCTCAAAATGAACAGAGCATATTGTACTATTTTTTGTCGGAAACCAGTTAGGACTTCTGCCTGTAGCATTTATCCATTTTTCTTTAATTTTTGGATCCTTTGGGTACCTAAAAATTGAAGACAAAAATAAAAACAGTTATGCGATAGTAGTATACAACCATAAATACACACGAGAATACATGTGAAGAACATAACACTATCTTGACAGTTGGGTAAAAATATGGCATTTATTTTAGTATAAGATCTATTTACCTCGTGCAGATAAAGTGTCGTGTATAAAAAATAAAAAAAAATAAAAAGTGTATATTGGTGCTGTGTGCGCAGGGGTCCCCAACTATTTGAAGCGAAGACGGGCAATATCCCTGCGCAGCACGATTATACACGAACACTTACTTTAGAGAGAGCCGGATGTAATGCTCAGGATAGAGCCTCGTACTTTTGAAGTACAAGGACCTCTTGTCTAGTAAGCCTTAGGTCCTGGGAGTCATGGGCAGGGTGATATCATTAATACGATTTGGTTGGGATAGAATATAGCATTTTATTCCATAAACACACTAGCCGCTGAGGGCGGGCACATGTTATACTAATACCAAAATCTGATAAGTCTTTGCCGCAATTAAAAGTTAAAATTAACATAAACCAAATATAAGGTACCTGGCCAGGTCCGTACACAAAACGTCTGTGCGCACTTAGAACGTTGTCCCGTTCACCATTACGATCCGTTGGGTTCGAGCACTGGTGCTGGTCGCGTCATCAAAGAGGCACGGCGCTCCTGCGACGCTCCGTTGTATGCGAGATAGTAGACGCTGGCTGGACCTTCCGAGATTTGCGCTGAGCCACTACAGGGACATCGGATCGGAGGCGGCGATGCGGCCTTTGGAAATAAGGTTAGGGTCCGTGTGTTGCACCTTGGGGTCGCCGACGACGAGGCCTGCGCCGTGGCATGCGGTCCACGGTCCGGGGAAACCGCACCCTCTGGCGATGGGAGGACACTCCAGGAAGCGTCGATTCATATGGCCGGACAGGCACGTGGACCTCAACAGCTCATGTTCCCGACGACTTCGTGGCGGCGAATATCCCCTGTGTCCTTGCGCGTATCGCGGATTTTAAAGCTAAAGGTTAAACTATAGTCCCATAACGGGAAGCCGAGGGCGGCGAAAGTGAAAAAACCCCAAAAATTTAATGATTTTGCTCAAGCCATGTTAGTCGTGGCGGCCTATCCAGGAAGAGAAAGATCCCTCTCCACTCGATTTGACATTCCATCTTGTCGCGCTCCGTTTCGCTTAATTCGAACGCACGTCAAACCAACTTTTAATATTCTTTAAAAGAACTAATGTTTAAATAAGGTATTTATTCGTTGAATATTATAATAATCTAAGTCGACGATATTAAAGGAGAATAATCAAAATTCTACAACAATCCAGCCATGATTTCTTATTTGTTTATGATAAGAAAGGTTTGTTAGGAACTGAGACGGAACGTGTGTCACCAGCTGTCAATGTCAGACGTCCAACTCTGCAGATTTTGTTGACAGTCTAATTCAATCATGGAATGCTTTATTATGAATGTTTAGTTTTCAATATAATTCCGTAAGTACACAAAATCGCGTCGAGTTATTGCTACCAATAGTTTCGGCGTGACTCAAAGAACGTTTTGATGTGCGGGTCTCCCTGTTTTCTTAATAAGTATTGTAAAAACAACATATGAAATTTGTGTACCGGTGTGTCACTTTCCCATTCAATTTGTCTGGAAACTAATGGATTTGAATGCCTGCTATTGTGGTGCGTCGAGAGCCTATCATGCAGGTAATACGCCACAGGAATAATATCCCAATATATCAACTATTTCACCTAAAATGTGACATGCAAAGTTGACCAGTTAGAAGTTCAAAATAATTCTGTAGTTATCACTACAAAAGACATGAGTGTTTGTTATAAAAATACAACAATTAAGTACCTACTTATAAATGTGGGTCCGAAAAAGATAATAAAAATACAAAAAGGAACTAAGTGTGACAAAAAATTAAAAAAAGTAAAGAAAAGACAATGACATTCTAATACACATATATAATCTAATACACAAGAATGTGTATTAGAATGTTGAGAAAAGAGCAAAACCAATTTTAATCTGTATGGAAAAAGGTTACGACCGTTGTTTACATTTAATGCCCGGATGAAAACGTATTTTATGAGTATTCCACTTTAGTATTGCTCGGTTGAAAACCAAACTCTATGTTTAGTCGACAAAACGCTACAATAAACACGCTATAAACTATCGATAAATTGTTTTATAGTTACGACGGATTACTCGTTAGACTACATCACTATTTGACGGCCGGTGACAGCGCCGGTACTACGCGACTGTCATTACATTGCGAATTTGAGAGTATCGGTGACGTACGGATCCATTGCGCAATCGAGCGGACCGATTCATTTATCGATTCTTACTTAGCAAGCAATGTATTGTATTAATACGATATGAATTAATTGCCACTTTTCATGTCATTTACATAATAATTAATATCATTTTTTCCGGGTTTAAAGAAGAAATATGTATATATTGTAATACTTACACATGAAATGAGATTCCATCTTTCACGTAGTTCACTTTAGCGCTTGTATTTTTGCAAACAACCACTGAACAACTGGGCATTTTAGCAAAAATCGAGAGATGTGACGCGAGCGCGTAGCGCTGATCGACTGGCGGCGGAAATCTGTATCAAGCCAAAATTCGGCCAGACGCGTTCGCCAGTGCCGGGTCGCTATAACAAATCTCCCTTGTTTGTTGTGATCTGAGAATGGAAACATCATGCCGTCCTTGTCGTTCATATGGCAACTCATCTTACCTCTCTGTCCACCAGACTGCCGGTGGTTTTGAGTAGAGGTGACCGTTTAAACAATAAGCTGCTTATTAAGCGTGCTTTTTATAAAAAGCGAAAAAGCACGCGATTTGATTTAAGCAGATGCTTTTTTCAGAACTGCTTATTTCCGCCACTTCCTTGTTCGAGTTTACACTGTCGAACAGTTTTATGCCGATCAGCACTTTTTACAATATTCGTCACAAATGACACAGTTCGCACCTAACCAGCGGCTGATCGACATCAAACCATTTTCTATTTATTTTTACCATATTTAATTACCATTTTACTATATTAGTGATTATTTTAATTTCCTGTATTTTACCATATTTTCCAGTAAAAGCTATCCCACCAAAAACATTCTGTAAAAAACTAGCCAAGTCTCGATGGAGCTGTTTGTTTATCTCTAAAAAGTAATGAAATCTAGACAAAGTCGTTCCAAGTCTAAGGTTCCTTACTGCGATTTCTTTATTATTATATTTAATGTTGTGTGACTTGGCCGTTGATGGGTACACAAGGGTACAAAACCAAGTGCTCCATGACACCATTGCACTAATCTGTCGCCAGAACAGCTACCCATTGACGATGGAAAATTGCCACTTGGAAAACGTTGATTCAATAACCAGTCAATTGTAGGCTTGATAAAGCCACTAATGTATAAAGAATGTTCAACGGCCAAGTCACACAACATTAAATATAATAATAAAGAAATCGCAGTAAGGAACCTTAGACTTGGAACGACTTTGTCTAGATTTCATTACTTTTTAGAGATAAACAAACAGCTCCATCGAGACTTGGCTAGTTTTTTACAGAATGTTTTTGGTGGGATTTCACTTCTTTTTGTAGAAACTTGGACAAATTGATTTATTTTATTAAATTTTCTTATTTGACACAGTTTTTTTCTTTTTAGGAGTAGTTTTATTATTATTACAAATCTTTCTTTTCTTTTTTTCCGGTTCTGATTCTTGTACAGTAAGCAACAGTTTTTCGTATTGCCCATTCGCGTTCATTATTTAATCTTTTAGACGGTTTTAATTTCTGTAAGATCGGCGCGGTATTTGCGCCTAAGACGGTTGTATTCGGTGATCGCTGAAGCTTGAGTTTTTATACTCTTCAAGAGTATAAAAACTCAAGCTTCAGCGATCAACATTTATGAGATTAACCATACCGTTGTACAAAGTACTTATTACTTCCATGACCATACCATACCCATGAAGATTGGTTACTAGAATTTTAGACCATAGAGCTAGCAAAAAAACTTTAAAAAAAATTATTTCTGTGCAAAAAAATGTTTAATTGATAAACTTAAAAAAAAAAATTATTTCTGTGCAAGAAAATGTATAATTGATTTTTTTCCTATGTCTATGTTCTAGAAATTTATTCCACAGAATATTGCATGGAAGTAGTAAGTACTTTGTTGTACATAGTACTTATTACTTCCATGGAATATGGTAAGGAATAACCAGAGGGAATAACCATAAACTATATTATAAGTCTATGGGAATAACTGAAAATTAGCTCGATTCCAAGGAAAAAATAAGAACTTCATCGAAGTTTTATTTTTCCCATGCAATAATACAGTCAGTGTTCTGAAAACCAGAAACCAAATTAATTTAAAAAAAAATGGTTATTGTCTGTCATTCTTGGCCTATCACGAGCAGGGTTTCCAACTTGTGGCTTACCCCAAACAAAAGTAAATAAAATTTCGTTTGTTAATTTGATATTTAGGGATTTTTTTATTTGACACTTGATCAGTGTTATCAAATTGAGGGTTTTAGCCCTAAATTAAGGGTCAAAATATACTTGATGAGTATTTTTTATTCATAACTCAGCACTTTGACAATTTAAATGTAACAATATCATTTAAACCACCATAATCATTACCAATTTTCGACATAATTGGGGCCTCATGCAAGTTGATAACCTTATTTTCGTCATTAAGCATTAGGAGGCATAGGTAATATTTTCAATTTTTCATACTGAACTTAGGGTAATTTTTGAAGAAGCGGGCAACTCTTAAAAGCAAAATGAAAACAGACAACGAAAAATTTGTCTTTTAAGTACAATCGAAATACAACTTGGTACAATATCCCGATGAATATGTACGGTTATAACGTATTATAGAGGTAACGCGTATAGCCAATACTTGGCATTTTCTGGCCAGAGATCATCTCCAAGCGTGAGCTCTGAGAAATGTGCAATGCTTATAGATCGGCCACACGCTTCGAAGAGACCCATATACTAGGCAAGCTCTCGAGTGGATACCACAGGACAAAAGAAAAGTTGGTCGACCCAAGCAAACCTGGCGGCGGCGTACAGTTGCAGCGGAAAGGCAGTCGTTCTCTCCTGGTTGGAAGCAAAGTGCATTGCCCAGGACAGAATCCGATGGAGAAGCACTAAAACTAATACTTAGATGAAGAAGCACTAAAAATGTAATTATTATGGTAGTAATAAAACTAATAAAAATGTAATTACTCTTTTATTATGATTAAGCAGAAGGGGAGACAATCGCTCAAAAGTGTGACGCTATAGGCTAGATTAAATAAGAAGATGTGTCCCTCTACGCTGGACTTTTGCAATGACAGTCGATTTTTCTATGTAGCAATAGAAGGGGGCGTTGCCATAGAGATATGGTAATCTCTAACACAGCTGAGACCAGCTGAGGGTTCTTCATGAGATACTTCAGACCTTCGATTTTTGACATCAAATCAAGCGGCCCACCAAGTTGAATATTTTTTGTAAAAGCAGTATGTCGATCTCTAATAGTTTGGTTGGGCTCTTGTGTTTTCTAATCAGGGTCACCAGGTACTCCAGATCTTCGATTATCCTAGTTTTTATAGTTTTCCCTTTATGTGGCCATTAAAACCTAACTCTGTACCAAATTTCAGCTCTCTGAGTTTATGGGAAGTACTAGTTCTATTTTGATGATCATGAGTGAGTGAGTGTCGAAAATGCGAAACTTTGCTTTCGCTTAACTTCGGAACTAAATGACCTACAGACTTGAAATTTTGGATTTTAAGTATGTGATTATAGCTTACTGGATGACGAAAATTTCTTCGTTCTGGTCTTATCCAGAGGTTCTCAAATAGGGGCCTGAAAATGCGGCGAAATGGTTCCAGTAAAGGATGGTACGGCAGTGTTTGCTTCGCGCTCGACTTGGCGGGGGCACTGCCGTGCCCCCTGATTTTAGCTATTTTTTATATTTTCGTGTTTTTACTCCATCCGATAACTTCTACCATTACCATTCTTTATTCTGTGACGGTGAGCTCTGATAAGTTAGGGCGAGTCGTTACACTATCCTAGTCCCGAGTTCCCGACTCCCGCCATCTAGTGTTTATGTAATAAAACTAATAATTCTATTTTGGTTGGTTCTATTAAAAAGATTCTTGAATCCGCAACTATTACGTAAAATACCAAAAAAACAGGTATTTTGTGGTATTTTACGTAATGTAAAATACATTTTTTTAAATAAAAATAAAAATAATTTTATTTTAATGTTTTTTTTTATGATGCTTTTCTTTTGTTTAAAAGTCTCCGTCTAGTAAGCTGTTTACCGCAACGTAACGTTGCAATAAACTTATTACTTAAACGGTTTAAAAACGCTGAAAACGAAAAAAGCGTTTAAGCAGATAAGCAGCTTTGTAAGCACGCTTATTTAAAAAAGCGCAACGTTTAAACGTAAAAAAATTTTAAGCCGTTTTTTCCACCTCTAGTTTTGAGACACGGCAGACGCATGTCAAATTGCTTTATTTACGAATAAAATGGGTCTTGTTATACAAATTAACAACTAGATGGCGCTCTCAAAGTCGTCAAAACAGCACAGTGCGACAAGAATCATTTTTTATTTGGCGGGGCGCCATCGATATTTTACATAAGTTTCAATGTTAGAAATTAGTTCGCTTGCCTGCCACTGTAACACTAAGTAGGTCTTTGCTTTTAAAGTGAAAGTAAGTTTATGTTGGACAAATTACACTTCAAAAACCTACAATGCTCTGCGGATTCAGTATAATAACACCTTCAGGGCACTGTTTAGGCTCCCTCGGTATTGTAGTGCTTCAGGCATGTTTGCGGATGCTGGCATAGATGATTTCTATGCCATCATTCGCATAAAACAGCTTCGATGGTGCGGAGAATAAGGGGGAGCTCCAACAGTGTCCTGAAGCTCATTGATGAGAGGATGGATGCCGAAGCATATAAGAGAAGAGGCATGCGAACCTCCACAATGAGTGGAACAAGAAATAAAAAAATAAATAAATGTAATTAATAATAATAAATGTGTGAAATTATTTGTTCTGAGTTATAAATATATACGGTTTTTGAAGTGTTATGTATGTGTCTTCCGTATACCATATGGTCTGAAATAAACAAACTTTATTTTTATTTTTTTAATAATTATTATTTTTGCTGCAACAGGAGATATAAAAATGAAATTTTGACCCATCCCAAACCAGTTCTTTACGTATAGCCATTTCATCCATAATTAAGTTCACAAATATTTTATGTTTAAGTTTTTTTGATAGTGCATCCAGTACATTAATGCCCGTTTTCACCAGTAGCCCCTAAAATTTAAGTGTCTCCTAAACAAATATAAGGGGCACCTAACGCAAATTTTGATTTCACCAACGGTTAAGTGACACCTAAAGCATTAAGGGGGCCTTATAATTTAGGGGATGAATTGACGACCCCGTAACACTTAGGTGACACATATTTTTAGTTGATTTTCAGGTTATTTTGTGACCGACCAAGATTACTCTTATTTAACGAGATAAAAATGGATAGTTACCATGATTTATATCATAGAGTTATTAGGTAACCGAAGTTTGATAAGGTGACCTCGTATTTACCGTGAAAGATCGAAGGACTTTAACAAAGATGATGACAAAGACTTTTTCATAAGATATAGGTTATCTAAGGAGAGTGTTTTATTTATATTGCAAAAAAAATTTTTTTTTTTAAATAAATAAATAATTTATTTGAATTGCACAATAACAGGTAAGTACCTATGTACCTTTATAGTGAATTGGGTAAAGTGCCTACTACTACTTACGTGTAGGTAGCTACTTGCTTAATTTTGTATTTAAGTATGTAACTTTGACTTTAAACTATTTCGAAACAGAAAAGGCATGTCTACATGTCTATTAATATGCAAACAATAAGAACTGCAAAATTGTTGATAACTGACGTGGTGGCAAGTGGTGGCATGCCGGCCGGGACAGTAGTCGTAGGTAGATATTCTAAGTTTGAAAGAGGTGACTACAGAGGAAATTGTTAGGAGACAGTGGATATCTGTTAAAGGTAAAAATAAAACTAATGATTTTATTTAAGTACCTAACAAAGTCAAATTTATTATTTAGAAAAAAAAACATGCATCGCAATCCCGCAATAAACAAACGAAATATCACAGAAGTCAAGTCACGTGATTTCAAATTATCTTTTCTAGGCAATGGCATATACAGCTAAAAAAAAGTAAAATTTTAACTATTTATTATTTATCTAATATTTGAAAGGTGCAGACCCTACTTTTTTCAAATAAACTGAGTAAAATTACGTGTTTTGTCTTGTTTTTAAGCTAAATATGAATAAAATCGTTTACTCGAATAATTTATCGATATACGTTTTCGCAGTACCTCCGCACTATACGTCACCTAACTAGGGAACTCTTGCATAAGTAGCCCTTAGGATGGTGAAACAGAATTTAGGTAAGGGGATGATTAGAAGGGTCCCCTAAGATAAGTGAACCTTACATAGGTGACTGTTTAGGGGCTACTGGTGAAAACGGGCATAAGAGGTTCAGCTTAGAATCCCTTTTTTGTATCACCGACTGATAGTAACTCTGTGGCAGAATGGTGTTAAAATGTTGGCTGACAAAATGAAAACGGGATAAAAAAAATTAACTGTAAGGAGAAAGATCGTACCTCTGTCAAAGAAAAAATACTCTAACGCGAAAAGAAGCAACACTTAAGCATGTGTGCCATAAAATAGCTTTTAGCTTTGTGTGAGTGACTGGAGGATGGCGGGGGCGTTGAGAGGCGCGCGGGACGGGGAACCAACCTCCACCAGATGTTTATATTATTATGTCTTTATTCAGGGCTGCTAGAAATGATGCGGTCTATCACTCATGTCATTCATGTCATGACCGGTGGGCGCTATTGTCAAATACTATAGAGTTTAGAGTTAAGCCAAAACTATTGTTTATTACTCATCAACATCAACCTTAGTCTTGAAAATCCGGCTCAAGGAGTATTTTTTTTCCTCTATGGTCGAACTCTCACATACAGGGAGTGTCACAGGTGTGCCTCTGTTGAATAGCTTTTTTCAACTGTCAAATCTGTAACTTTTTTAACCTATACCTGACCAAAAAATCTTTGTTATTATGGCCGGGAATATTATTGAGCCATTATTTTCTATCTACGATGACGTCACGACAGGTATTTTAGTGATGGGCACAACATAAACGCGAATGAAGGCTAACTGAGTAGCACGCGTGATGTTTGTCCATTGGACAAGCACCGGGCACGCTTGGACATATTGCTCTAGATACCGCATGTTTGTTCGATAGTATGAAAACCGAGGGGCCATTATTTTCTACCTACGATGACGTCACGCTAGTCATTTTAGTGATGGGCGCAACCATAAACGCGAATGAAGGCTAACTGAGTAGCAAACGTGTGATTGTTTGTCTATTGGTCAAACGCCGGGCACGCTTGGACATACTGCTTGCGGCATCAGAGTATATCAAAATCTTGTAATTGAGAACATGCACATCGGAGTTAAGTTTTGATTTTAAATGATTTATTATTTCTCAAAAAGTTGTTACCTTCTTGTGAAGCCTTCTTTGTTTTTCTCTTAACGCCTTAATTTGTCTATTTTTGAAAATAACTTTTCGCCGTAATTTATTTATAGTACTGAGTGAAAAATTGTGTGATGATGTGGATTGTTGTATGGAGGAGACATACTCCACCGGAGCAGTTCTTTTTCTTGAGTTAGGCATATTGTCCCCACCCTGAAATAAAATTTACACCTCAGTGTTTCTATAAAATGTGTTAAACCTTTGATTTATTTATATTTTAAAACAAGTTTCGCTGAAAAGACACAAAAGTGGCGGGGCGGCTAATCGACGCTTAGCCATTTTTAATGGGGGCCATTTTTAATCTCACATGGGCAAAAAATTAAACAAATCATTTAACACTACTGGTTCGCAAACTTAGACCTCGCGATTATCATTTTGAAATATGAGAATCATATAAAAATGTGTACTTATATCTCAAAAACGGCTGAACCGATTTTGTTGCGCAATGAACTTAAAAATTCTATGGATAGTTGCTATTGCCACACGTATTCTTAATATCATCGAAATTAATTCAACGGTTCGAAAGTTATCGCGGAACAAACATAAATACATACAATGTGTTTTCGCCCCAACTTGAATTATAGCCCTTTATTATTAAACATTGACAAAACTCACTTCATTTGAATTCAAAAATAATGTCGGATATGCATTTCGGATTAGAATTTTTCTCGATTTGCCTTTAACTAAATTTTCTTCAAAATGTCTGGAACAAATGACACTGCACGACGAAGGTATCCAATCCAGGTTTAAAATTTTTTTCCACTCATCACACTTTTTTTTATCCTTAGGGAACCTGAAACAACAGGTTGTGCTATGTTTTTAAAACTTGGGAGAGAATTTATCACGCCCGATATCTGATATCTCATCCCATACCAAGTTCTTTACGTTAAAGAATTATTGTAAACTCCATTTTCAACCGACTTCCCAAAAAAGGAGGAGGTTATATGTTTCGATGTATGTATGTTTTTTTTTTATTTTCTTAATTGTCCTATTATGTAAACAATCTTCACAGTACTTTTTGTTGAATTTTTTTGAAAATAAATCAAACATTAGTTCAAACCTAAACATTCTAAAGTTAAACATTAATTAACCATGAAAGTAATTTCCTATAAAGTCTATTTTATTTTATATTGTTGTAAAATCATAAAAAGACATGGTAAGATTGTTTACATAAACGGACGAATGTTTTAATTGACTGGCACTATCAAAAAATCTTAAACATAAAATTTTTGTGAACTTAATTATGGACGAAATGGCTAAACATACAAATGTTAAACGACATAAATAACAATATTTGTGAAAGGAAAGGTACCTATTACATTTGATGGAACAGCTTTTAACATAAGCATGGCTTCTCGTTTAGGGTATAAGTATAATTTTGATATTCGTAATTTGAAGCCGTTTTCATGCAAAATAATGAAAAAGTAAAAAAAAAAAAAATCTAAATCTGTGATCTGCCGTGTCTTAAAACCACCGGCAGTCTGGCGGACAGAGAGGTAAGATGAGTTGCCATATGAACGACAAGGAAGGCATGATGTTTCCATAAAAAATTGCGATGGACAGGTGGTGAATAATGTTATTATTTAAGATTGTGTAGTAATAAATAAGACTTGTTTTAAAAAATTCTATGATTAAAATTTCAATAATCATATGAACTAAATTGATGTCAAATAAAATTTTCAAAATATAATCATACTAGCTTTTGTTTGTTTAGATAATTGTTTGTTTGTTACCTCTTCATGCATCAGCTACTGAACCAATCTTTCTGAAATTTCGCATACACATAGTTAGAAGTACAGAGAAGGACATAGGCTACCTTTCATCCCGGGAAAAAGCACTGTTCCTGTGGGAAATTCACGCGGGCAAAAGCTAGTAAATAATCATAATAAAGTATTTTATTTCAGTTAAAAACTCATACCACATGAGTAGTTAAAAGGGTACATTTGTACAATGTAATATAAATATAGATTGTGTAAAGAACATAATATAAATTAAACTTAATGTCACACAGTGTGACTACAGTCATTTAACTAAATCTTTTTTTATTCGGTTCCTGATGTGCAGTGATCAATACTGCATTATTGGGCTCGTCAGGTCTTTGCCTACTACTTTATATGTATGCTATTGTTAACGCCACGCAATCTTTCCCAAAAAGAGGATATACGTGACCACATAATAGCAAAGAAATTGGGCATTATCCCCTTGGCGTATATGCCCGACCACTGCCCGACGCACTGCAGTATCAAAATTAACAATTCTTTATTAAAACTTGGCTTTCAAAGGCTCTCTTTTTCACGCTAAAAACTAATTATTTAATCATAGTATATTATGTCTCAAAGCTACAAACTACTTGCATTTCCGAACGACCACTGCTGAGAAGAAATGCCAAAAGAAACTCATGAAACAGTCTCGAGAAACTTCATGAGGATGCGGTGTGCGTTGCTATACTGCACCCTCATGGTACTGTAGGAGGTCCTCTTATAGCTGTACCATAACTGACAGGTGTAGAAACACTGGGAGTACTCCTATAGAGGGTCTCCTTCGCTTCTCTGCTACATTTTGCATACCTAAGTCATTTACGTAAGTCATTTTCAAGCGCACGAGCACCAAAATAACGGCTAGGAGTAGAAGTGGTCGATATGGCCGAAACCGGTTGGACAGACACACACACACGCATTTTGCAAAACGGCGCGCGAGCATGTCACACCGAACCGACAATGCCCGTCTCTCACGCTCCATATCCAAATCATCTTTGCGGTCTTCAGTAACAATATGGCCAAGATATTTGAACTGGTTGACAACCACCATTGTTTCAAAACTAGCTCGAAATTGTATATTATTTTTGTAAATTGTTTATTATCAAAAAACTTGAATTGCTTACCGGTGAAATGATATTCCAGGGATATTTCTATATGAAGCACTTTCACACTTATATACACAGCATTTACCCATTTTATTGAGTTTAAAAGCACAAATAAAATAGAGAATTAGGTTTATAAAACAGTAAAAAATAATTAAACTAAATATTATGACAATTACGACTACCTAAACAACAAACATGATGATGACAGATGACAGGTAAGAAACATGTCGCTTCGCTTGTAAACCGGCCACGCACGGCCAAAGAGCATATAATCGTTTTACGCACGGCCGGCACGGATGATAAATCTATGTAGTGTACACTACACTACATAGTGGTTCGTGTGTGCAATGCTAAGGCGGAAAGGGACAAGAGTCTTGTGACAGTCCTTATCACATGGACGTAAACTGATTAGGTAAAAGGTAGGTTTTTTCTACTCTGAACCACAAAGCGAGCCGACTGTGATGAAAGTTACGGAGGCCGTGTGTCCCTTTCTAATAGGGTGACATTAAGATTTGGCTTCATGGGACATATTGAAATATACCTACCTACAAACAAAATTAGTTACGATCAAATCATTTCTTTAAAAAAAAAACTCTTTTAAAAAAGACATTTCTGTGACGTTTTTATAGATAACGGAACCCTTCGTTCACGGGTCTGACTCGCACTTGGATGGTTTTTTTATAGAAGTAATAAATATACTTACCACGGGGGAAATTGTTGGTACTGCATCAGCTTTTAATAATTGACGGGAATTAGCAGTGTAAAAGCAGGAAGGTTCGAAGTGGCGACTACATATGACAGAGTTTTTTGTAATTTTTTGTTTAACGTGTATACTGCTGAGCCATTTATGTCGCATCTCTTCATTTTTTGGGAAACTGTAATAGTAATATGAAAGTTAGATCTCGACCAGATAATTTATTTATAGATAACAAGAATTGATGGTCACCATCATTGTTACATTTATAATAATGTTATTTTAGCTTACCTGTGGAATGAAATATTGCAACCACCATAAGATTCACTTGGACAACTATAAACGCAACACTTTTTCACCATTTTAACTAATGGAACGCTTTAAAACTGCTTGGTATCGGTATTACTCACAGAAATTTTTTTTTTTTTTAATTTAAGCAGAAGAAACACAAATTTCACACACACACTGATGATATTTGACAATATTTACATCCTGTTCATGATAAGGACTGTCACATAACTCTGTCCCTTTCCTTCCTTAGTATTGCAATGTATTGCAACACGAACCACTACACTGAAAGATTAATCATCCGAGCCAGTTTTTTCATGCGAAATGATCCTTAACTGTCATATTTGTTGTGTTGTCAAAGTTGTCATATATATTTAAAATTATTTTTTACTGTTTTGTGCTCTTAAACTCAATAGAAATGATAAAATGCAACGTGTACAATGTGTGGAAGTGTTTCTTATAAAAATATTCCTGGAATATCGTTCCTTCGGTAAGCAATTCATGTTTTTTTGACGTGCCCAATGATAATATACAATTTCGTGTTATTTTTGAAACAATAACCATTATTAGACTTTTGAATGCTATTTATCAGCAATATCATTATTTATTTTATAAAGTAGTGTATTATTTATAACCATTTCATAAGAAATACTACAGGTAATTTAATAATTTCGTAAATAGCATAGATCATTTGACAGATCCAATTTTGTTTACTATGACTGGGCCGAATCAAGGCAAATATACGAATTAAGTACCTATTCTATAAAAATCTCAGGAATTCTTTCTTGAAGATTAAAATGCACATTTTATAAAAATACTGACAGTGAATTTTATTTCAGGGCAAGGAAAATATGCCAGAAAGTAATACCTCAAGAAAGAGAACTGCTATGTGGGGAGTATGTCTTTTCCGTACTACGAGTACCAGGACATTGAATGGACGCCAGCAACCATCAACATCATTGCAATTTTTCATTGCACGTGATTTTAAATAATTTAAAATAAATTTTATTTATTTAATGACTAGTATTTTTTCCCAAAAGGGAATAGAATTTCCCATTGTAAAAAGCTGATGCAGATCCATCCGCATACCGCGCACGGCACAAGATTCAGCTTCTCAAAATTTTTGGTTTTGCTACACTGTACACAATGTAATTAATTATCTTAGATCCGACCCTGTATTCTGTCGTTGTGTGAATAATGATCTTAGTGTGTGTTTTTGCCATGCAATTTCAAATGACATGTTCTGTCTGCTTACTATTATTATATGTCTGTGGTATTACTATGCTATCGTGATGACAATGCCAAAGAGTATATAATCACTACGACAATGCTTTTTTACAAACGAACGACGCCATGACTTCATTCATGATGCTTTACAGGGTTACCATATAGATTAACAGGCAAAAAAATATTTTATGTTTTATCTTTTTAATTTATGAATATATTTAAAGAAATAAATGCAAATATAATTCGTTGAATTAAATTAGTTAAAAAACAATAAAATATGAGTTTTTGATCAGGTAAATTTTTTGGTCGAAAACATTTTTAATGCTGGCAGGGTGAAAGAAAGAGACACACAGCCTCGGTTATTGCTATTCCTGTCGGCTCGGATTAGCGTCTGTGTAAGACGCAATAGAATATTATGCTTTAACGCGTTGCAATAGAATACATTTTTGGAAATTCGAAATTTGGAAGTTTTCGGTCCTGTTAGATATTATATTACGTCCATATGCCCGCCTGCCACTATGCCCGCCCGCCACTATGCCACTGACAATACTGACATTAGCGTTGCAGCAATAGTGTTGACTATCGATAGTATTGAGTTATTGACACGTGTCAATACTATCGATAGTATTAACACTTATATTTCAACAAACAATAGATGCTATTGCACTATCGACATTCGACAGCTTGTAAAAATTCAATAGTATTGTAATTCAATACTATCAATACTATCGATTGTATTGACTAGAAAACATCGATACTGTCGATAGTTTTGGGTATCATTAATAGTATTGCAACTATTGGCTATCGATACTTTCGATACTATTGATGGTAAGACTATTTTTCAAGGTCAACTATCGATAGTCAAACTATCGATAGTCCTGCAACGCTAACTGGCATATGTGCGCAGTTGGTTGTTGGTTGCGTAATGGCGGCTGTCGGACACCTTATTGCATGGGATTTGGGGCCCTATTTTTGAAAGTGTGACGTACCGCCGAAAACGAATAGACTATTTTTTTTTTTTTTTTATTTCTTTATTTAAGTTACACATAATTACATGAAAAAACAACGTAATTACCAACAAAAACCTATTTAGATTTATACGTGGTAATGTGAGTTACTACTCGTTACAATTTCTTAGGATAATATGTAGTTCTTAAGTATCAACTTACATTTGGTACTATTTTGTAAGTTACTTATTTGTTCAATAATATTGACAGGGTATTCATTTAAAGTAGATGGCAGAAAATACTCCCACATCCTTTTACCATGAACATTGTTGTATGAGGGCAATATATATCTAGGTAGATATGATAAGTTACGCAAGCCGGTGCTTCTGGTTCTAACTTGTAATGAATTTATTTGTTCTAGGTTTTCACACACTATTTGCATTTTAACTTTATCATATACATTTATAATTTTACAATGTTTAAATAAATCGGTGTCGTTTAATATATATTTATTTCTAATTTTATTTGGGGTAATAGTCTTAAGTAAGCTGAGTTGCAATTTGTAGATATTTTCAATATGTGTTTTGTATGTTCTACCATAACTACTTATACCATAGTCGATTATACTATCAGCCAAAGACATATACAACATGCGCAAAGTGTGATACGGTAATTTATATTTTAAAATCGATAGCTTAGATAAAATAGCTCTAAGTTTATTACAAATGTTATTTATATGAGGTTTCCAACATAAGCGAGTATCAATTATAAGTCCTAGATAGGTATGTTCATTTACTAATTCTATATTTCTACATTTACACTGATTTTTTGAGGAATGAAGGCATTGGTGTTCGTGGGCAATTATTGAAGGTACACTAGGCGATTTTAGATAAGGTGTATGAATGTGTAATAATTTAGTTTTTTGAGCATTTAATATTAAGCCGGCATCATGAGCCCACTGGCATAAGAGATCAAAGTTGTTTTGCATGATTTGTTGCGCGGCCTGTAGCTGTCTGTGAGCAATTAAAAAATTATGTCGCACTCGTCCTATTAAGTCACTAAAAATATAAAAGCTGTATTTTTTAAATCACTAGGCGAATTATTCGACATAGACAATTCAAAAATACGGAATAATTGATATCGAAGGAAAAATCATTTGGCTCACACTTTTTTGGTGAGTCACACTTTCAAAAATAAGACCCATGATCCGACTTCATATTGGAGGCTTCACTTATTTCAATGAGAACGGCGTCCTTGTAAATATGTGGTCCATAGGTACCAATTGAGGTCTCATCGAGGTTCGAATCCGGGAGCGATTCCAAAATGTACAGTCCGATTAGAATCTAAACTTGACACACTCCGGTCTCTTTGACAAATGTATATGTAGTGAAGTTAGTTTCGAATGGTTTGAAATGGTTTTGAATGACAAGCTGACCATTTAATAAAAATAACAAAAACCGATTTAAATCGCATAGTAAGATGGTACCCTTAACTACCTACTCATGCGATCGATAAACAAAAGAACTCTCTTAGTTTATTGTAAAAAATTAAACCTTATATCACAACACATAAAACACAAATTACCTTAACGTTGACACACGGGTTATGTCATTTGGGTTCTGCGATTGCATTCCTTTATTTCTACGGTAGGAACAGGGTAATGGAGTCGCAATAATAAGTGTTTTGTAAAACATGAACATACATGTACGTACTTTAAATAGGAGAAGAAGTATGTTGTTTAAGGGAAATGTGTCACACATAATCGTAACCTGATGGACGAACATTTCTTTTTATAATAAATAAACTTTTCTTTTATTAATTTTGTTATTATATTATAGACTAGCTGCGCGCGGGGCTTCGCTCTCGTGGGAATTTCGGGATAAAATGTATCCTATGTACTATTCCCGGTATTTTTTTACCGTTATACCAAATTTCATCAAAATCCGTCCAGTAGATTTTGCGTGATTGAGTAACAAACATCCTCACAAACTTACAAACTCGCAGACTAACAAACTCACATCCAAACTTTTGCATATAATATTAGTAGGATACCTAGTACTTAGATCATAAAGTAGGTTGAATTATCAACACTAAAATCTTACAGTATTGACAAAAAAGCGTGGTACACTGGTCTCATTTAAAATGGCCACTCCGACTTGAATACAAGAAGCTTATTTGCCTTTTAATCTTAGTCCAATCTTCTTTAAAAATCTTATCGTTTTGCTAATATCTGTCGATAATGAGGTAACTAATCTAAATAAAACAAGCAAGTAATTTAAATAAAAACGTTGAAACGTCAAAATAGCGGCCGGCAAGGTTGTCAAAATAATGATCACATTTTTGAGTAAATGTCTTGTTTGTTTTGTGTCTTGTCTTATGTGTGTTGTATTATGTGTTGGCTGGGAGAAATTGCATTTGCGATAAGCCCGCCTTTGTGCTCATTTATGTATTTACTTTTTGTCATTAATTGTCACTTCTTTGTATGTTCTTTTCTGTAAATGGTGCAATAAAGTGTTGATCTATCTATCTATCTATCTTACCAGATTTGATGTCATCGAACCTATTTGCACTTTCTGTTGTTTGACGTAAATCTGCAATCAACAACAATATTATTAAAATAAACGGTGCGAAAGCTATAATAATATCTTAATAATATACCTAGCTGCACCAAAGTGTAAATTAATCTGGGTTTTGGATGTTTATGTATAGCTGTTTGTTATAAAATATAGTATCGTTGAGTTGGTATCCCATAACACAAGTCTCGAACTTACTTTGGGGCTGACTCAATTTGTGTGAAGTATCCGTATATATTCATTTATTACTAGCTTTTGCCCGCGGCTTCGCCCGCGTGAATTTCCCACGGGACCAGTGCTTTTTCTCGGGATGAAAGGTACCCGTTTTCCTTCTCCGTACTCCTAACATTGTGTATGCAAAATTTCAGGAAGATTGGTTCAGTAGAGGAAGCGTGAAGAGGTAACAAACAAAACAAACTCACTTTCGCATTTATAATATTAGTAAGGATTAGGATTTGTTCCATCTCACCACACCTAAACTTATATTAATTTAAAACATTTAATTTATACCTGCAATTTTGGAATCGCCGTTTTAAGCAATCTACGTCTTTGGTTATTTCCAGTTACAGCAAATTCATCAAAATGTATCGAACATATAGTAGAATTTCTGTAAGGTCTGTAAAATTCTTCATCTCTTTCTTTTGCGACGATAGATATCCATTCTTCATAGCGGATAGGATCACTGGGAAATCTACAAATCAAAAAATATTATTTTTTAATGACGCCAACGACTTAGGCTCAATTTTTATTAAATGTAATTAATTAGTTGCTTGTTCATTTTTTTGTGATTTAATATAAAAATTTAAAAAAAAAAAGAACTACTCTATGTATTTATTGTTTCAGAATCACCGATATTCATTCATTTCATTCATTGGCGAGATAGCCCAAACAATAGGTTATTTTTTTTAAATGCTTACATATACTACTAATTTTCATGTACTCTAATCAAAAACTGACTTGTACTTACCGAAAGAAAGATATTCCATCCAAAACGTTTGTATTACGGTGGCTGTTTACGCAGTTTTTAAACGCACACTGTGGCATTTTGACGCGTCCGAACGTTGGCTGTGGTTGGACCGTACTGTCAGAAATAAGAGCTTAAGCCTATTGGGTGCTCTTATTTCTTGAGCCGTATTCAAGCTGTCACGTCACCTTTAGGCCGCTCACGTTTTATTTCCGATCTGAAATGCACGCTTTTCAACAAAATGTTTGAGTGATTGAAATATGTAACAAAACATTTTTTTAAATTTTTTGGGGCTTTTCAATTCAACACTGCATTTAGGGCTATTTAGTGGTATTTCTTATTAATAGGTACGTTACTTTAGGCAAATATTATAATAAGCTTTCCGAAGAATGTTAACTAATTTTGATTATTAGCACTCCATTCTCTGTCAAAAATAAAAAAATACTAGTGAAATATTACTTCGATACAACCGATACGTCAATTTAAAACAAGTTGTAACCGTACGACGCGGGCCGCCGCGCGCCGGTTACGGTGTGACGTCATCGCACAACACGCTCAGTCTGGCTCACTCAGGCCGCTCGCAGTCGCGCGTCCGTGCCGTCGATATTATACCTGAATACTTTTAAAAATGTCCAATCCAAATACTAGGAAATCATGTGTTGTACCTAAATGTAAAAATACAACTACCAATTCGCCGGAAAAGTTGTTTTTTATAGTTCCAAAAGACGTTAAAATGCGAAAAAAGTGGATAAAGACTATGAAGAGGTTAGATTCATTTGGAGATAAAAGTACAGTTTATTGTTGTGAAGACCATTTTGACGTAAGTATAATGATCATATTTTATGTAGGTACATAAGAAATAATAATTACTTTCATCTTATAATGAAACAATTTCTAACCGGATTAATTGCGTGTTTATTGATTTTACATTGGCAGGAAAAATGTAAAATCAATAAGTACGCGATTAATCCGGTTAAAAATAGTTTCATTATAAAATACAGCGATCGTGAATACTGAATTATGTATCAACCTAATACTATTCTGGCCTTGGATTATGGTATGTCGACTAGTTCTATAGCTTATAAGGGCGCGGTCGGCGTAAACAACATGGCGGCTCTCAGTCATCCAATTCTATATAAACTTTAGCTTTAGGTCACTGTAATGAGAGGTCGATGCGGTAGGCGGTGACTGTGACGTCACTGTGACGGTAGCGTCGCCATCGCCACGCCGCCCCGCCGCCAGTCCGTTATTGGCAGCAAAGGCATGCAGTGCAGTGTTTTGTTTGGTTAATAATTTGTGACTTTGAAAGTGTCTCACCTTTTTAACTATGTACAAATATTGTATAGTGCCGAAATGTACAAATACTACTTTTAAAACGCCAGAAAAAATATTTTTTAACGTGCCTAAAGACCCAAAACTTCGTAATAAGTGGTATTCCGTTGTAAATAGGGACGATAAAACTCCGCCCTCTGCCCAGGCTACAAGACATTGCTGTGAAGATCATTTCGATGTACGTACCTACACTACCTACATACATAACTAAAGTCCGTTTTGTTTTTACTTGTCCTTTTATGTAAACAATCTTCAAAGTACTTTTTGTTGAATTTTGTTGAAAATAAATCAAATATTATTTCAAACCTAAACATTCTAAAGTAAAATGTTTATTAACCACGAAAGTAATTTCCTAAAAAGTCTATTTTAATTTATATTGTTGTAAAATCGTGTGCGTAACCCCAGCAGGAAAGTGTCTCCTGGAGTTGCGAATGGGATCAAAACGTTGTGCGTAGTCTAGTGTAGATGTGCCGCGAATAAAAATTTTGTGCGTCTTGTAGTTTAGGAAAAAAACGGAAATCTATGAATCTGCTAGGGTAACGTCGTTCTAGCAGGAAAGTTCTAAACGAATGGTCGGAGAGAGAAATATTCTGGGGGGGCAGAGAGCTTATAGTAGTGCATTGATCTAGGCCGAAAAGATCATTTGTGCGTCTTCAGGTTTTCGGGATATTGCATTTCCTGCTGGAGTAACGTTTTGCAAAATCGTGGATCTCCTAGATCCATTGTATGTGCGCCTGTCGGATAAATATACATGAGTAGCTATTCATTTGTGCCCATCTGTGCCATAATTTTAGTTCTAATATTAAGATTTGATGAAGGTAAAATATAATACCACATTGTCATAAGAATGAAGTGTTAACATATCTATGCTCGTGACTGTACCTTTCGTCTCCGTTCGCTTAAGCCCCAGGTTGCCTGGAACAGATTGCACTTGCGATGAGGCCGCCTTGCATTACCTATTTTCAGTCTTAATGTATCCTTTACTTTTTTTGGTGCAATAAAGTATTTTTACTTACTTCTTGTCGAGTCGGAATGGCTACTCAAATCAATTTGGACTAGTACTTTACTTACTTATACTCTGTTACAGTATTCTGTTTGTTTCAGGTTGAGAATGATATGGAGAACTACATTAAATATAAACTGGTTGGCGGCAGAATAGTACTTAAAAAGGGTATATTTCCACACAAATTTGAATGTCAACAAAGAAAAAATGATAAACCCAATAAACCTAAAAGATCTACAGGAAAAAAACGTACTAAAATTAAATATACAAAAAAACAATTACGTAATGACAAAAAACACATTTCTTCATCATCAGATGCATCTGAAAACTCTGAGGAAGTAAGTATTCATTGCTTGATGAGTAAATAAAAGGTCCAATACATTGTGGAAAAAATCCTAACTAATCTTATTAATGCGAAAGTGAGTTTGTTTGTTACCTCTTCGCGCTTTATCTACTGAACCAATCTTCCTGAAATTTCGCATACACATACGAGTAGCTGGAAGTACGGAGAAGGACATAGGGTACCTTTCATCCCGCGAAAACGCACCGTGCCCGTGGGAAATTCACGCGGGCAATTCGTACGTACCTACCATGGAATTCTTAGAAATATGTATGTTCATTTGTTTGTTCTAATTGTACACGTGTTCATTTACTTACTAGACTTCATGCTATCGTCTTATTGCTATGGTAAAACGGCCATTCTCCGAATACATTCGTTTTTCGCGCAGCTTCAGATAAACTTCCCTCAGCGGTGTTCCCGAATAGGTTCGACATTGGTGCCTTCAAGAAAAGAGCCTATCGCTTTCTTAAAAAGTCGGCAACGCATCAGTGACCTTTTTAGGGTCGCTGGTGTAGTGATGTGTTGTATATTATTGATATAAATAAATCAGTGGCCGATAAATCTTGAAGCTTTATTGTTAATAAAAGAACGAGCACAATATAAAACCATAGAAGCTATTTTCATGGCACACGCCCAAAGACAACACAACCGTAGGGATGTTCTACAACCTCACAAAAACTAGGGATGTGCAGAGAATCAGATCCAGTCAGTGTTACCATGAGTGATTATTGCCAACACCCTCCCTTAATCAC
The DNA here is from genome assembly GCA_018467065.1 of Ephestia elutella. NCBI lineage: Eukaryota > Metazoa > Arthropoda > Insecta > Lepidoptera > Pyralidae > Ephestia > Ephestia elutella. Next base: position 2,173,244 of record CM031587.1, on the reverse strand, counting down.
TACATGTTAACTTACAAGCAATCCTTAAACTAACCAACTTAGGTTTCGGTAAACACTTGGTAAACAAATCTGCAGGCTGATTCCCTGTAGCAATATAGAAAATATTTATCTTATATAACTTAATAACATCTCTTACATACTTTAGCTTTATATCTAAATGTTTCAGTCTAGCACAATTATTATCATTCAATATAGCCTTAATAGCAGACTGATTATCCTCAAAGATAGACATATGAATAGTTTTACAATTCAAAACTTCTTTAGTTATATTATAAAGTACAATTAAATCTTGAACAGCCTTAGCTAACGACAAAATCTCTGCCTCAGTAGAGGACACTGCAATAGAACTTTGCTTCTTAACACACCAAATTACAGGACAATCATTAAAGAAAATTATATAACCAGAAATAGACTTTCTATCCTTTACATTTGATCCCCAATCTGCATCTACATAAACATTTAAGTTAACCTCATTAGTAGCATATCTTTGAAATATTAATTTAAGATCTGATGTTCCCTTTAAATAGCGAAGGGTTCTCTTTAGCCCAACCCAAGCAGCAACAGTTGGTCGCTCTTGAACTTGGCTCAGACAGTTTACAGAATACAAGATATCAGGTCGAGAGGTCATTGACAAATACAACAATGCACCTACTAGTTCACGGTAAGGACCATGAAACTCTTCACCATCAACAAAATCTGATGCAGTAGACTTAGGAACTAAAGGAGTGTCACATGGTTTACATTCTGTCATTTTAAATCTAGCTAATAGCTTATCAATATATGCCTTCTGACTTAAACAAAGTTTATCATGAACATATTTTAAATTTATTCCAAGGAACTCATCAGCAATATCAGCTTTAGACATCTCAAATTCTTTTCTAAGTAACTGAATTACAATATGAACTTCATCCTCATTTGAACCTGCTAATATCAAATCGTCCACATATAGAACTATATATATCTCACAATTATTAGACCTCTTTACAAATACACATGACTCAAATTTAAGTTGCTGAAAATATAATTTAAGTATAAAATCAGTAAATCTTTTAAACCACTGTCTAGGTGCCTGTTTAAGGCCATACAGACTTTTAAGCAATTTACATACTCGACCAGACCCATCATCATAACCTTTAGGTTGGTCCATAAAAATTGTTTCATCTAATTGGCCATTTAAAAAGGCAGTTTTAACATCTAAAACATACATTTTTAAATTCTTCTGAAGGAAAATAGCAAACATTAATCTCAAATATGACATGCCTATAACTGGCGCATAGGTTTCAAAATAGTTTACTCCTAATCTCTGCTCAAACCCACGAGCAACTAACCTAGCCTTATGAATGTTATTCCTTTTTATACATAATACCCATTTGCAGGTCATTGACCTTTCACCTTCAGGTAGTTCAACAAGTTCCCACACCTTATTCTTATTTAAGGACTCAATCTCTTGATCCATGGCCTGTTTCCATAAAACTTGCTCATTTGCAGGCAATTCCTGTACTTCTTCATACGAGATGGAATCAAGACTTTCTACAGTCACTTCATAGACATAATGATCCTTAAATCTGCCTGGTAGCTTGGTCTCTCTTTTAGATTGTCTAGGCCTGTTATTCTCCTCTTCATCTTCTGTACAATCCAAGAATTTATCTAGACCACCATCAAGAATCCTTTGCTCTTCAGCTGCCTCCGGAACCTCATCAGGCTCAGGAACAATCTCCTCTTTCATTCTGTTATCAACGGAGTCAGAAATACTAGTCCTCTTCTCTTCATTAAAAATTACATTACGTGAAATGGTTATACGATTCGTTTTCAAATCCAGCAAACGATAGCCCATATTGGAATATCCTACAAAAATCATCTTCCTAGATTTGGGATCCAGCTTCTTCCTCAGGTTATCAGGCACTCTCATATAGGCATCACATCCAAAAACCTTGATGTTCTTTAAATCAGGTGCTTTTCCAAGTTTCAGTTCAAAAGGAGTCTTACCGACAGTGTGATTTGGGATCCGGTTCTTTAGATAAGCAGCAGTCTGCACCGCATAGCCCCAATAACTCTTGGGAAGGTTTGCGTCAAACATGAGAGCTCGAGCCTTCTCCAACAGGTATCTATTTGCTCTCTCCGCAACACCATTTAATGGAGGTGTGTATGGTGGGGCAGGATCCAGCAAAATATTCTTCAACTTACAATAGCGTGCAAGCTCACCTGACACATATTCCTTGGCATTGTCACACCTTATTTTATATATTTCTGTATTCTGCTTGAAAAACTGCTTGAATATATCAATTATGTCACTTTTATTTTTCAATAGATGTACTTCACAAAATCTTGAACAATCATCTATTATGGTAACAAAGTACCTCTCATTATCACTTGTAGGTGGGTCAATCGGACCACAAATATCTGTATGAATCATTCTCATGGGTTTATCTTCCCGCTCTCTCGGGCCTTTGCCCATTGGCACATTGGCTTGTTTAGCAGTCACACATTCTTCACAGAAATTTAAAGAGTCTGATACTGGCAATCCCAACTCTTTCATAATATTGTTGCTAGAATGTCCCATACGCCTGTGCCATAACTTTGCATCTTGCTCAACATAGTGTGTTGCAGCTGATACACTAATAGGATCAAACTGACTTATATACTGACCTTTCTCATTCAATCTGGCAATAACAAATTTTTCTTTATTCATCTCAACTATTGCAACATTATTTGTGAATATAACACTGTAACCAGCTTTCTGTATATTTTTCACGGATATCAATTGACCATTCAACTCTGGAATATATAAAACATCTTTGAGGGTTATCTCTCGGCCATTCAGCATTCCAACAATCGTCCCAATACCTTTGACTTCCAGAACTTCAACTTTAGATGCACATGTCACAGTACCACTGTGGGGTCTCATGTCCTTAAACCATTCCTGTTTGCTGCACATGTGCGTGGATGCACCAGAGTCCAACATAAAATATTCACTCGTTTGATTGACCATAAAGGTAACCGCAGCAGACTCACTGTTATTAGACTTCGACTTAACACGGCAGTCTTTCTTCAAATGACCGACGTCCACAGTTAAAACATGTTGATTTCCTTGGACAATATTTTGCAATGTGACCCTTTTTCTTACACTTGTGACACATAATATTTTGATATTTTTCGGCATTAAATGCTACATTTGTTTTTGCATTTTCTGTTTTCTTTTCACCTGTATCACTTCTCAATGCCTCTGCATTTAATAATCGTTGTATAACAAAATCTGAAGTCAATGTCGTATCTGGCTGATTTTCTATTGTTGCCTTTATTATGTCGTATTCCGGAGGTAATGACATTAAGAGATAAATAACAATATCCATATCTTTCACCGTTGTTCCCGAAGCTCTCAATTCGTTCACCATTCCCAGTATTTCGTTTATATGTTCCTGCATACTGCTATCACGGCGTTTCTTTGTGTTCGTGAGTTTCTTTCTTACTAGTATCTGGCTAACAGCACTTGACTTTCCATATTTTTCCTTTAAGGCCTCCCATAGTTTAGATGCCGTAGTTTCATCCGACATCGCCGCCAATATGGAGTCATCAATCATACTGAGTAATAATGCGTATGCCTTCTTTGATTTTGAATCCTCAGTTTGCTCCTTTATTAAAAACTGATCCAGGTCTTTTGCAGCAAAAATAGCTTCTGCCCGACGTTTCCACAACAGATAATTCGTCCCTCTGAATGGTTCGACAAGATATTTTATATTTTCTTCACGGGCCGCCATATTGCATAGCCGGCCACACGACAACAGCCCAAAACCATCCAAGTAGAAAATCTTTGTTATTACGTCCGCTCCAACACTTCCTTTTGATTTTTCGGAACTACGCTCTGCTGTTGTATATTATTGATATAAATAAATCAGTGGCCGATAAATCTTGAAGCTTTATTGTTAATAAAAGAACGAGCACAATATAAAACCATAGAAGCTATTTTCATGGCACACGCCCAAAGAAAGACAACACAACCGTAGGGATGTTCTACAACCTCACAAAAACTAGGGATGTGCAGAGAATCAGATCCAGTCAGTGTTACCATGAGTGATTATTGCCAACATGATGTCCCTGAAATGGACTGCGGTGATTGCTTACCATCAGGCAGCCCGCATCCTCGTTTGCCTACTATTCTAATAAAAAAAAATAGACAGATTTTACATGTCCGGGCTTGTATATCCGTAATATTAGCTTTGAAAAAAATTAGTTAGTGGCCATATTTAGCTGTAATAGAAACACAGGCCACTGTTAAGTAGTTGTAATATATAATAATATTTAATAGCCAGACATATAATTTCATAATTCTCTAATCACCATAACGCGTCCGCACATCAATCAATTAATGTTAAAACTTTTCCATTCGTTTTCATAACGTTACATTCTAAAGAGTATAGATGGGTGATGTGTATCACAGTATCACATCACATATAACAAAATATAATATAATATATCAATTGAATAGAACCATTCTGCAAATAATTATTAATTAACAGCATGTCCGATCTAAACTTACAATTACCGTGACGTTTTCTATTCGGGGCACACATCCATAAACAGGTCTCTATGGATTTTTTAATATTGGATCTGACAACACTGCCCCCGATAAGCTGGGCGTAGAGATGGGCATTTACCCGATAAATTTCCGAGACTCGGAAATTTATCCATTTATACCCATATTTTCCCAGGAATTTTTAATTTATACCAAGTAAAAATTAAAATCAATTAAAATGTTTGTAATTACGATATTTTACAATATATCGTTAAGATTTATTATGAAATAAGCACATATTTAGTTTTTAAATTAAGTACTGTGTATAAAAGTACTTATAAAGTGTACAATTTACGTTTTGGTTACAAAAAGACCTGACAAGATATAGGTATCTTTATTCTGACTCATTCGCAGCCAACTGGTTTTAGACGATAAATGTTATGCCGGGGCGACGAACAAGTTTGCCAAATGCCGGAATTCTATTGAACGGCTAGGCGATCATCGAATCGTAAGGCCCGCCTTTCACGAATGTCAGCCAACTTAATTACACACTCTCTCTCTCTCTGTCAGAGGAAAGACGTCCACTGCTGGACAAAGGCCTCCCCCAAGGATTTCCATAACGACCGGATGCGGGCAGCGCAGGACCGGTCGTTATGGAACTTAATTACTAACTCTCTCAAAAACACGCTTGCATAAAATTTTCTCGATAGAAAAATATTGCGAAGTTACCTCCAAATCCTAACTAATATTATAAATGTGAAAGTGAGTTTGTTTGTTACCTCTTCACGCTTTATCTACTCAACCAATCTTCCTATTTCACATACACATAGTTAGAAGTACTGAGAAGGACATAGGATACTTTTCATCCCGGGAAAAAGCACTGTTCCCGAAGGAAATTCACGCGGGCGAAGCTGCGGGCAAAAGTTAATTTATAATACAACTGAAGATGTTTTGTTTTTTTTGTTAATTCTACTTTAAACAGCCATATACTAAAAATGCATCATTATTTTCAAAATATTATTTGAATACATATGATTTTAAATCTGTTGTTTATGTTTTTTTAATATTTGAACCGAAAACGACTAGTTATTTATCTTCCTTATAATCAAAACACACCTAATATTTATACTTTAATTATTATTTTATCAGTATTAAAGAAAATAAGGATAATTTACTTTCATTTTAATTTCTTCCCGGTATAAATAAAAAATATCGGGTATAAATGGGTATAAATTAATTTTTACCAATTCTACCCATTCTTTCCCATTTTTACCTTCCGGAAATTTATCCAAGCGCCCATCTCTAGCTGGGCGCACACGTCAGTTTATATCCGTTCTGAAATGTTAGATCCGAGGACCCGAATATACGCTTTTCATACAAAATGTTCACACTTACATTTTCTGTTCGGAAATTAAAAACGTGTCGAACATTTTGTGCGCATAACGAGCATTCATGTCCTCGGATCTAACATTTCAGAACGGAAATAAAGTGATGTGTGCCGCCGGCTTTATTAGGCACGTCACTACTGTACGTCCCGCGAGCCCCTCAGTTCGTTGTTCGTTTCGTGTCATGTCATGGAGATTATATCTATGGTTCGTGACGCGCCATATTAGCATGTGCACTAGGGTGGAGCGCGGATGTATGGGGAATATTTTTTTTCTTTATTTTGAATTCTAATAGTGAGGGATTTATGTCTTGCCCGAAATTAATACTATATGTCAATTTTGATATAAATCAAACAACATCTTTTGCCTCCGCACTGACTTCAAAGTTTTAAAATTTTTGAAAAATTTGCTTTACCTGTCAGAACTTTTATTGACATGTAAACGGGTTCAAATTATGTAAATTAACACAAAATTTGTTAATTAAGCATAAAATAATATGTTTTAACGAAAAAAGTAAAAAAAAATACATTAAAAAAATAAAATTAATTTGCTCTAAAATGACACTTAGTGTAAAATTTCGGCATTTTCTCTTAATTCTAATTCAGCCTGTATGGCTCTCAATTAAGATGTTTTAGTGTAATGTTAAATGGTTACTTCATCTGTGATCTTCACAACTCATTTAACAGATTGCATGGGACACAGAACTTAAAGAATAACAGCTGATTCTCGCCACCAGGCTGTACTATACTGCCAATTTCTTCAGTCGATAATTGTATAAAAAATGGTGGCTAGATACAATCGTTTTGCCAATATATTATTTCTATATCATTTAAAATATTGAAATTAATATCTGCCACTACAAAAAATCTTGAGGTTGTTGACGTAAAAATACTGCGTGCCTTCAAACTACGACGAGCATCTAACTTACGTATTTGCTTCTGCGTGACAATTAACATAGCCAGAAAATATTGTCGTTGTACACAAAATAGCCATTTCTTTGAGTGACTGGGTTCTAATATGCTTTCTAAATCTTCTAGAAGGTATCGTGTAAATAATAATGTAAAAAGAGACCGAGAACCATCTTAACTCTGAAGGTTTTTCTTTTAATACAGAACCACAATGGAGCATATAGTTTCACAATTAATGTAGCTGAAGTGGTCAGCTGATGATTTTTCCGTCGCTATATAAACCTAACAGTCAATTTTTATTTTTCAGTTAACGGGCATGCGAATATTTAACTGTAGACGTATCGTAAAGCCTAAATCTTCAGGAGAGTTGCCTGAAATCATTGCTGATACTTACAAAAGATCTGTGAATATTTCTGGGAGCTTATTTCTTTACAATCAATAACATTTGCTCACGTTTTGGCACTTTCTTATATCTTGGACAATTGCATTGAGTAAAATCTTTGCATTTGCAAACCAAAATACCAAAAGCATCATACTATCCCGTCGTAAACTTTTCAAGTCTGCAGATGAAATTCATTTGATGGACTTGAGCAGATTTTTGCACTTTTTATGATGTGCTGAAAACAATTAAATCACTCTGAAAAGTATTACTGATAGTATGAATGCAGTAAGCCATAAATATTTATTTTTTTTATGACAAACTTAGCAATTTCCGAAAATATAGGATGTTTTTTGACGTTCTTATAGTTTACCTCGTCAACTCTTAAAACTTCATATATCTTTGTAAGTTGGTAACACATTTGACTTTAACATACAAAAATCATTAATTAATGGACATATTACAGGCACTCCGAGCCTTTTTCATTATAGTACTAAGAATTTATACGATATTTGTCAAAAAAATTTTCAAGCGCGTTTTCAATTATTCATGCGAAAACTGACCCTCCTTTGCACCCCCGTACTCTTCTTTTACGTAGTGTTGCGCCTTGTTTATTATTTTTTATCGAAAATAGAGGATTTTACCTTTCTGAAATTAATATGAATTATACATATATTTGTCATTTTAATAAAATTAAAAATCTACAAACTTGAGTCTAAAATAGACTATTCGTAAAAGTTCAATGACCTTGCGGAGACGGTTACCCTATTTTTTTTCAAATAATATTTTAAATGTGTATGTTTGAGACCAAAAGGCATAAACTTTTCACTATTAGAAATATAAAATAAGAAAAAAGTAATTTCGCTCCACCCTAATGTGCACGTCTGTTACGTTACGCCGGTGTATCTCCAATAAAGCACGTAAGTGTGTATAATTACCGTATCCTTGCTTTAAAATTTTTCTAATTACCTTAATTTATACTAGATTGGTATGGTTATGCTTAGTTTCCAGTTGCTTTTTATATAGAGACAGTACTATAACATAAAAACAAATAAACTAAAGCATAGCGTGAGCCTTCCCATGAGTGTGTCTGGTGTTCACGAGCCAAGTGACATTGCCAATGTATTTAGACAGCGTTTTCGAGTCGAGTCCCCACTGGGACCGGCAGCGCCGCGGGTGTCCGATGCTGGGGCGGATGGTCAGAAGCGTACCGTGTTTTTTTCCACTAAAGCGGTAGCCAAAATTATAAAGAATATGGTGAGGGGTAAATCCCCTGGACATGATCACCTTAGCATCGAACATCTGCAGCATGCTGGTGTCCATCTGCCACGAGTGTTGTCTTTGTTCTTTAATTTATGTATTGGTCACTCGTATCTTCCAGATAATTTAATGCGAACTGTTGTTGTACCAATCCCAAAGAACAAAACAGGTGACGCCTCAGACGTGTCGAACTATAGACCAATCTCACTTGCCACGATCGTTGCAAAGGTTCTGGACGGCCTGCTTGGCAGGCGCTTGGATGAGCATGTCACGTTAAATGATGCGCAATTTGGTTTTAGACCAGGTCTCTCCACAGACAGTGCCATCCTGTGCCTCAAGCAGACTGTTCAGTACTACACGGCAAGAAAGACTCCAGTGTACGCTTGTTTTTTGGATTTGTCATCTGCATTTGATCTTGTGTCATATGATATTTTGTGGGAAAAGATGAACACTGAGACTGATCTGCCTAAAGAAATAATATCGCTCTTTAAACATTGGTACGGCAACCAGAGAAACAATGTCAGATGGGCAAATTCCTTATCTGAGGAGTATAGGTTGGAGTGCGGCGTGAGACAGGGGGGGTTAAGCTCTCCGACGCTCTTCAATCTATATATGAATAAGCTGATTGCTGAGCTCAGCAGTACTGGAATCGGATGTCATGTGGGCGGAGTCTGTATCAACAACATCAGCTATGCAGATGATATGGTACTGCTGAGCCCATCAAGTGGAGCTTTGAAAAGACTTTTAAAGATTTGCGAGTGTTATGCTGTGACTCATGGACTCAAATACAACGCGGTAAAGAGTGAATTCATGATCTTTAAACCTGACCGCAAGCGTTACACTACTGTGCCTGAATTCTCACTTTGTGGCACCTCTATGAAAAGAGTCGAGAGCTTCAAGTATTTGGGTCATTGGGTCACAGAAAACCTGAATGATAATCAGGACATTGAGAGAGAGCGGAGGTCGTTGTCTGTTCGCTGTAATATGTTGGCCCGTAGATTTGCTAGATGTACAAGAGAGGCTAAAATAACGCTTTTTAGAGCGTATTGCTAATCGTTCTACACTTGCAGTCTATGGGTTAACTATACGGACTTGTCTTACAACGGTCTTCGTGTTCAATACAATAACGCGTTCCGGGCATTGATGGGACTGTCGCGCTACTGCAGTGCCTCTGGCATGTTTGCAGAGGCTCACGTAGATGGTTTCGATGCCATCATGAGAAAGAGATGTGCTTCACACCTAAGACGCATGCGCGACAGTCCCAACAGTATCCTGAGCGTGTTGGCAGACCGGTGGGACTCGCCGATGCTGGCTCGCTGGATAAGGATGCACGCAGTCATAATATTATAGACTGCTTGCATCCTTAGGCAGCTACTATAATCTTTTATTTGTTTTTGTGTGTACATGTTACTAACGCTAATTTATAAGATCAAATTGTTACTAACATTTTATATGGACGTAAGTCTGAAATAAAGTCGATTTATAACCTCCGTACATTGTATTTACATACTCTGCAGGTTTTAGAAATCCTAACTAATATTATAAATGCGAAAGTGAGTTTGTTTGTTTATTTATTTGTTTGTTTTTAGTATCTTTATTGTACTAAGGACACATAGTTCATAGTAACATAAATAGGAAGGTAAATATACAATGGCGGACTTATCCCATGAAGGGATCTCTTCCAGTCAACCAGCGATAGATTGAGAGGAATATTTACTCAATAAAAGGGTAGAAGTATGTATGTACAAACGGAAGAAAAGGGTAAAGAGAAATAAAACATAATACATATATAATAAAATAATACATATATAATATGTTTGTTTATTAGTATCGCTTCACGCTTTGACTAGGTACTGAACCAATCTTCCTGAAATTTCGCATACACATATTTAGAAGTATAGAGAAGGACAAAGGGTACCTTTCATCCCAGGAAAAAGCACTTTTCCCGTGGGAAATTCACGTGGGCGAAGCCGCGGGCAAAAGCTAGTTTTAAATAAAATTGGTTTTCTAATTACCGTATATTAATTATTACCATATATTTCTAACTAGCCGCGCCCCGTGGCTTCGTTCTCGTGGGAATTTCTGGATAAAAAGTACCCTATGTGCTCGGTAGGTATATGATTGAGTAACATACATCCTCACAAATTAATAGGAAGTAGGATTATTGATTTATGTGCTACATGAGTTTGTATACCAATCTGACTCATGTACCTATGTCAGTTTTCATCGACCACCACTAGCTTTCGGTGAAGAAAAACATCGTGAGGAAACCTGCACTCTGGTTGATGATTATCAGCTAGTGTGTGAAATGGAGAAGGCAATGGCAAACCACTCCATTAACATTACCAAGAGAGTCGTTGTGTGTGTTTCATTTCATATAATGACCACGACACTCAGTCATGAGGAAATACGACTAAAGAGAGATGATCAAGTTTTTAATTTGTAGGATGGGAAAACCAAAGAAAAGCAAGGAGGAAATAAACGAGGCAAGAAGGCGCGCAGCACGACTACGCCGAGAAAGAATAAAGAAAGACCCTGATTCGTATCAACGATTAAAGGAAAAAGAGAAAGAAAGGTATAATAGAAGGAAAAGGGATAAGAAAATCCTACCTATCTGCGAAATGTCACCAAGAAACAGGAGAAAGGCTCGAGAAAGGAACAGGGAAAATTTTAGAGCTTACTATAAAAGACTTAAGGAAAAGGACAGTTCAGAGACAAATGACGAAGTGGTCGTAGATCTAGATTCACTTGAGGTAACTAAAAGAGGGTTGAAATGAGATGAAATGAAAATCATTTTATTTTTTGCTAAAAAATAACACTTTTAAATCGTCTTTTAGTTGACGTCATAAAATTACTTAAAGCTAAGGTTACTATTACTACCGTCTCCAAATCGCGGGGCGCAACAAACTCCACTGCTGCATTTTCTTCAAAGACTTCTTTTGATTTGATGCAAGTTTTCACTGTTGAATTGATGAAGGTCTAACTTACACATAATTTTTTTAATAATTATCAGTTCTTAGCAGGGCTTGCATACCGAAAATATATTATGGGTTCAAACGGTTCGGTATGACGTCATACCGTTAACCGGTAAATAAAGATTCAAAAAGTTTTATGGTACCGCAAAATAACGATTTTTTTACGGTACCTTCAAGGCTGCTCTGACGAAACGTTGTTATTAAATTATGTTTAAATTTATAGTTTGGATTTGTAAATTATATATTTCATTGATTAGTAAATAATATAAAATGTAGTAAAATAATATTGATTTTTTTTTCTCTCTATTTAACGACAACTCTCAATAACACCACCACACTAATGTGCCGAAACGAGGGGTCCGATTCTACGTATATGTCGTGAGATAAACTTAGATGTCGTCTCTGAATTGTGTCCAAAGAAATCGAACTGAAGCTGAGATATCTATAAGATTTCTATCCTTTATTACGATTTCTTTGGCTTTTGAGACACAACTGAGGCACGATATAGTACGTTTGTAACTTGTAGAATCAAGGGCCAGGGCTTCTTACCGGTACTATATTCTCATATTTATAAAGTACTAGAAAATACCGGTACTTTTTGAGAGTTTATACTTAATGGAGAATTTTGTATCGGTAAAAAGCCTTCGCTTTGGCTGAAAGTACTCAACCTTGGTAAAAAGGAAAGAACACAGTATTTTATTTTGGTCAAGTCGTTAAGACACCTGGGGGCCGATTCTACTAACTACAAACGTAAATGCCGTGTCTCAATTGTGTCTCAAAAGCTAAAGAAATCAAAACAAATTGAATTGTGACAAGATCTCTGTAAGACTTCTATGTTTTATTACGATTTCTTTGGCTTTCGAGACACAACTGAGGCACGACATCTAGTTTGTAATTTGTAGAATCCTGCTTGTGGTCGAAAGGATACTTGAGTTTGCATACCAATCTGACTCATGTATGGCAGTTTTCATAGTCCTCTCTTTGCTACCTGTAAAGGAGATCATCACGAGGAAACCTGCGCACTGGCTGACTGTTTAGTAACTAATTTGTGCATACAAAAGTTTCCGCTAGATGGCGGTAGTTGTGACCCCAGTGTTATCTATAAGACACTCGATAACAAGTGTTCACGACGACAGTGAAATAAACAGACAATTAGTGACTTTAAATTATGTGTAAATAATCAGTGCAAAATAAGTGATAAGACAATAAGTGATAACAGTGTAGTGTTAGTATTATCTCTTATAAAAACTTTACGTATCAATGAGTAGATGATAGTTATGTGTGAAATACGTTTTGTATCTTTAAATTTTCGTATTTTGTTTTATGTTTGTATATATGTGTATGTAAGCCTCTATTTACCGAATAAAGATTGCTATTTTTGTTGTTTCATTTATAAAGAATAAGACATGATAGAAATACTTCGGTTTCATGTCAAAGTACTAATGTTGAGGTTTGCATATTTTTACACAAACACATTTTAGTTCACATATTTACTTTTTCACATAGTTTTAGGTCTTACTAGGTCATACACATAGATTTTTAGGATAAGTAAACACTAGGAACGCTAGACATAGACTGAGAAATGCGACACCTTGTGTCCGAGTATTTAAATGACCCCTCCCGGGCTGGGGTGCGGGGGAGGCACGCCTACCCGTGTATATTTATAGTGAGGATTTTCCGACGCATTTCCCAGGAAAACTAGCGTTCCTAGCACTTGGAAAATACTGTAAATAGGTAGCCTAGAGTAAGACCTAACTATTAGTATAAGTTTTATGATGTAAATATTAGTTTTAAGTATGTTTTTCAAGAAATAAAGTTTAGAGGTGCGCGGGGGAGCGCGGGACGAGGTACTGCCAGGCAATTGTATTGTAGCGTGGTCTTGATTGTAGGTATTGGTACAGCAGACAAAAACACTACTTCTTACTTACAGTTTTATTACAGCACAACAGTGGTACAGGTACTTAACAATAAAGTTCACACGAGCGGTCCATATAAGCACTATTTGCACAAGCGAGCACTGTCATACAATAGGCTAAGCGGAAGAAGAAAGAATAGCAGATAGTAGTTGCGAAAACCGAAGAGAAATGCGATAGGTAATTCGCGCGCCAAAGCGACATGCGTCTCGCGTCGATGTAGGATTCCGACTGGTTTCGGGACGAGTGCGCGGCAGCGCGGGCGCAAGGAATGCGGACCGGTTTCGCGTCGACCAGCTGATACCGTTCGCATTGTCCGATTTTACGGACGATAGATAGGACGGCGAATATTGTTTATCGTGCCGTGAATGTTTAGTTTCTATGTTGTGTAAATATGTAAATAGATATTCTACCCGTATTTATATACGTATGTAACTTAAGTATATTATTATAAATGTATTTATGTATATTGTATTTATGTAGTTTGTATATATGTACTTATGTAGTTTGTATATATGTATATGAAGGCCATATCACTCCCCCCCAAAGACCTGGTTAAGGGCGATAAAAATCTGGCGCACGAATAATACGACCAAACCGGGTTTTTTTTTATCACTGGGTTTCCAGAACATAGTGATTGTGGGATACTTTCACCAGAGGGCTGTGTAGGTGGGGATAAGTTAGGTGTGATGACTGATTGCTCGTCATAGGCCATTATGAAGGCTGGCTTCAGCCGATCTATCGAGACTGTGGTCGGTTTATTTTTGACGAGTACTTTGAACACCTTATCATTCTTCTCCATCACCATATAAGGGCCTGTGTATGCTGGTTGAAAAGGCGCGCGCGAGGCGTCTTCACGAATGAAGACATGATTTGTGGTCGCAAGTTCTTTGAACACAAATGCTTTGCGCTTGCCGTGGCGAGAAGCTGGAGTCGGTTTTAACTGTTCCATATAGGAACGAAGACGCGCTGTAAAATCGCTTATGTCAGATGTACATTGCGTAGTCGGTTCGAAAAATTCTCCTGGGAGTCTGAGTGGCTCGCCGTATAGTAACTCCGCAGAAGATGCCTGTAGGTCATCCTTAAAGGCGCTGCGGATACCAAGCATTACTAACGGCAGTATCTCCACCCAGTTGTGGTCAGCATGACAAGTGATGGACGCCTTGAGTTGCCTGTGGAAACGTTCTACCATCCCGTTGCATGCGGGATGGTAGGCGGTCGTGCGTTTGTGCTGGAATCCTATGGCCTTGGCCAGATATTGAAACAGCGCGGATTCGAATTGGCGACCGCGGTCTGTGACAATATCTATAGGGCTGCCGAATCGAGATATCCAGCCGGATATTAAAGCCTTACCCACTGTTTCCGCTGTTATGTCGGCTATGGGAATAACTTCGGGCCAGCGAGTAAACCGATCTATCGCGGTCAAGCAATACTTAAAGCCCTGACAAACCGGAAGAGGACCGATAAGGTCAATGTGTACATGCTTGAAACGTGCCCGAGGGAGACTGAAGTTAGCTAAGGGGGCGGATACGTGTCGACTGACTTTGGCGCGTTGGCAAGAGAGACAAGTTCGAGCCCACTCGCGACAATCCCGCCGCATGCCAGGCCAGACGAATCGTTCCGCTACCAACTTAGCAGTCGCCATGGGCCCGGGGTGACTCAGCGAATGAAGGCTTGCGAATACCTGTTTCCTGAACTCCTTTGTAACGAAGGGTCTAGGAGTTGATGTGCTGACGTCACAATATAATGGTTTGTCGCTACCGGCATAATTCATTTTAGTGAGACGGAGCGATGTACTTCCCGTAAGGAATGTCGCCAACTCCGTGTCAGTTTCTTGTGCATGGGCAAGACTGCTGAGACATATTGGAGTAGCTAACTCATCGACTCGCGACAGTGTGTCGGCGACGATGTTATCTTTGCCGGAGATATGTCGTATATCGCTAGTAAATTGCGAAATGAAGTCCAAGTGACGAAACTGACGAGGGCTGCAGTTATTTTTTCTTTCATGAAAGGCGAATGAAAGCGGTTTATGGTCCGTATATACGGTAAAATGACGTGCCTCGACCATATGGCGGAAATATTTTATCGCTTCATAGATTGCCAACAGCTCTCTGTCGTACGGAGAGTACTTTTGTTGGGAAGGGCTCAGTTTCTTCGAAAAGAAAGCTAGCGGTTCCCACGTGTCGTCTTTTAATTGTTGCAACACGGCTCCGATGGCTACGTCCGATGCATCTGTAACTAGGGCTAACTTAGCTTGACAGTCTGGGTGAGCTAAAAGAGCTGCTTTGGAGAGGCTTTCTTTGAGATCAGAGAAGGCTTTGAGGGCGTTACCTGTTAAAGTGATGGGCGTGTAACCTTTGACTGCTCCCGTAAGGAGGGCGTTGAGAGGAGCTTGGGTTTGGGCAGCATTTGGCAAAAATCGCCTGTAGAAATTGGCCATGCCCAAAAATCGTCGCAGTGACTTGACGTCTTTGGGAGGAGGAAATTCATCAATGGCCCTCACCTTTTCATCAAGTGGTTTGGTTCCATGCTCGAAAATGAGGTATCCAAGAAAAGCTACTTCTGGAACCCCAAACACGCACTTTGCCACGTTCAATGTCAAACCATAGTCACGGAGCCTGGAAAAGACTGTACGTAAATGCTGTTCGTGCAGAGTTTCGCTCCTGCTGAAGATGAGAAAATCGTCCAAATAGCAATAGACAAAGTCGAGACCGCGGGTCACCTCATCTACAAATCTCTGAAAGGTCTGGCCAGCATTTCTCAGGACCAAATGTCATGTATGGAAACTCGTACATGCCAAAAGGTGTAGTGATGGCGGTTTTTGGTATGTCCTCAGGAAATACAGGGATCTGGTTGTAAGCCTTCACTAAATCGATGGTACTAAATACTTTACAACCAGATATGCTATGTGTAAAGTCATGAATATGACGAATAGGATATCTGTCGGGGATGGTACGCGCGTTTAGCTGCCGATAGTCGCCGCAGGGCCGCCAGCCGTTGTCTTTCTTCGGCGCTAGGTGTAGAGGCGACGACCATGGGCTCTCAGACGGTCGGGCAGTGCCATTGGCAAGCATAGCCTCAAATTCCTTCTTCGCCACTGCTAATTTGTCGGGGGCTAAACGTCTAGGTGCGCATGAGACGGGGGGTCCTGGTGTGGTGCGTATATGGTGTTGTGTATTGTGTGGTACTACGCGTTGTGTGCCAGCTGGTCGTGTAATTTCTGGAAATTCGCGTGAAAGCAAGTGATGGTACTTAGAGTCGCCAGTCGGAACCTTTACAGAAAGAATATCACTACTTTTAAGGTCCAGTGAAGCTGGTGTAGAAAGTGTTGTAGTATTATCTATAAGCCTTTTACCTTTACAGTCTACAATAAGGTTGTAATAACATAAGAAATCTACACCAATTATGGGCTTCGTAACATCCGCTACCACAAATCGCCACGAGTATATGCGTCGAAGTCCTAGGTTCAGGTTGAGGTGTGCGATGCCGTATGTATTGATGGTCGTCCCGTTTGCTGCTGTGAGTTGGTAACTTGTAGGTGTTCGACGCTCACGCAGCTGAGACCGAGGGAAAACACAGAGGTCGCTCCCGGTGTCGACCAAGAACTGGATTTTCATACTTCGGTCAGTCACGAAGAGGCGACCAGGTGAAGATGGGCAGTCGTCTGTCGCCATTACCGACTGCCTGCGTCGTTTCCCGCGTTGTAATCGCTAGGCTTCTGGCAATTGCGAGCCCGTGAACCATATCTCGCATGGTACCAGCACGTAGGGTATCGCTGGTAGCTAGTAGCAGAGCGTGACCTACTTCGACCTCGCGGTGGTGAACGCTGACGTCGTTGAGACCTAGATCGATTCGGGTTGCATTGCGATCGTGAGTGTTCATCGAGTTTCAGAGCAAGACGTTCCACCATTTTACGGAGTTCGTAGATTTCTCCAGATTGGTTGCTGCTACTTGCTTCGGCGACGTGAGTTGATGTCGACGCGACGTTTCCTGGTGTGGAGATTTCTTGGATCCGATCTGCCAAGTCTGCTAGCTCCTCCAGGGTATCAGATGACCGCGATGCCAAAACCGTCTGGATATTTTTGGGTAGGCGGTTGCTCCAGATTGATCGAAGGAAGTCCTCTGGTGCGTCAGGACCGGCTAGGTCTTGAAGATGTCGCAAAAATTGGGTGGGTTTTCTATCTCCCAACACTTCGTCATTCAAAAGTTGTCTGACCTTCTTCTCGTGTGAGGCGCTGAGACACTTAATGAGCTCGCTTTTTATCTTTTTATATCTGTCTGTCCTCGGAGGTTTCGTAATGATGTCCTTTACAGCTTTCGCATGTGTTATGTCGAGGTTTATTGTGACATTTCGAAATTTTATGACGTCATCGGTAATGTCGTAATACTCAAATTGATCCTCTAGTAATGCGAACCATATCTCTGGGTCATCAGGAGAAAACGGTGGTACCTTCAGACGATGTCGTCGGAAGTCGGACGATTCTTGACGTGGTTCAGTGGAAACGTGCCTTCTTCGATGACGTGTATTGACGTTGTCCGCGGATGTAGCGGTTTTTGCTGTATCACTGCTGTCACTCATCGTTGCTCAAGTGTCGTGGGTCACCAGTTGTAGCGTGGTCTTGATTGTAGGTATTGGTACAGCAGACAAAAAAACACTACTTCTTACTTACAGTTTTATTACAGCACAACAGTGGTACAGGTACTTAATAATAAAGTTCACACAAGCGGTCCATATGAGCACTATTTGCACAAGCGAGCACTACACATACAATAGGCTAAGCGGAAGAAGAAAGAATAGCAGATAGTAGTCGCGAAAACCGAAGAGAAATGCGATAGGTAATTCACGCGCCAAAGCGACATGCGTCTCGCGTCGATGTAGGATTCCGACTGGTTTCGGGACGAGTGCGCGGCAGCGCGGGCGCAAGGAATGCGGACCGGTTTCGCGTCGACCAGCTGATACCGTTCGCATTGTCCGATTTTACGGACGCGATAGGACGGCGAATAATATAACAATATTATTGTTTATCGTGCCGTGAATGTTTAGTTTCTATGTTGTGTAAATATGTAAATAGATATTCTACCCGTATTTATATACGTATGTAACTTAAGTATATTATTATAAATGTATTTATGTATATTGTATTTATGTAGTTTGTATATATGTACTTATGTAGTTTGTATATATGTATATGAAGGCCATAGTATAAAAAGCGCGAACATTACAAGGCCGCGCCAGTTCGTTCGATCGCGGGTTACAGTGCAAATCAAGAAATATAAGGAAGAAAGAAGCCCTGGAAGAAATCCCTGCCCAGTAGTGCCTGGCTCCCTCTCTCTCCACGTCGCCTTGCTGGTTTCTATGAAGAAAAGTGTTTTATTTTTACTATCCTGTTTCTTAGCGTTATCTTGAAACTCAAGCCTATACAGTCCTAAGTCAAGAATCCCCCCACCCTTCAGTCCACTGCTCATCAACGCGTCTCTTCACATCGCATGAACAGCGCCATTTGGGGGATCTAACGAGTGCGGTGCTGTTCATCTGGTCCTTCTTCGCTGGATCTACGCCAGTCAAGTCCACAAGTTTCAAGAGCTACGAAGCAGCGCAGGAAATATCAAGATGGTCGTCACACGTAGCCAGCAAGGAGATGAGAGGCCAGACCCAGGCACTACCCAGGGAACCCCGATCGACCGTACTCAACGAACGTCAGGGGCGTCGGCGAATGTCGTCCGCCCGCCCCCCGTATTAGAAGCGTTTCTGTCGTCCGCGGCTGCCGGCCGCACCTCGCCCCACGAAGAGTCGTCTGCAGACATCACTACCGAAGAAAGAAGCGTACGTGACCGTCAAGAAGGCTCAGCGAGGTCAGGCACACTCAGGCCTGGCGACACTCGGTCCGTCCGATCGGCGACCTCCCGCAAGAGACTCCTCGCGGAGTTGGAGGCCAAAGAGAGGATGGCCGAGCTGAAATTGAAGAAAGTGCAGGCGGAAGAAGAGCTCCAGAAGCTACGCCTACAACGCCTCCAGATCGAAGAAGAAGATGACGAATCTGTCGAGGAAGAACGAGAAGAAGAATTGGAATCGGTCCGGATACAAGAATGGATAAAGAGGACACCGCTCAAGGAAAATGATACTGCACAGCCGCCGCCCGGGGAGAAAAAAGAAGACGCCGAGGAAGAAGTGCAGCACACAGGAGATATTAAGAGACACGACAAGACGGAAGAGGCAAGAAGGGAGACAGAAGAATGTCAAAGGAAAACTCTCCAACCTCAGCCAGTCGTGGATGTTGCAACTTTGGCCGCTACGCTGCTCAACGCCGCGCGTAGCAACCGGGAACCACCGAAGTACCTACAAGAACTTCCATTTTTCAACGGCAGCAGTAACGAGTGGCTAGGATTCCGGGCCGCCTACGAAAGTTCAAGTGGTTATTTTACGTCGACGGAGAACCTCGCACGCATAAGGAAGAGTCTGCGAGGCCCCGCAAAAGAAGCCGTCGGGTGTCTACTGCTCAGTCAACCCGACCCCAAGTCGGTGCTGGACGCTCTGGAACGAAGATTTGGAAGACCAGAAGCACTCATCCACGCCGAAATAGAAAAAATGAAGTCCCTACACAAGTTAACAGATAACCCGCGGGACCTATGTATTTTTGCCGGCAGCGTGAGTAACATCGTGGGTACTATTGAAGCACTTAAGAAGCCACATTACCTGTACAATCCGGAGTTGGCGCGCGTCGTGGTTGAAAAAATTAACGCCTATTCTACGTAACAAGTGGTACGACTTCGCCGCCTCAAAAAAAGAAGAGACGCCGGATATCAAGAAATTATCAATATTTCTCAACGAAGAGGCCGACAAGTGTGGTGCTTACGCCCTGCCGGAAATAATAAAAGAAGAAAGAAGTTTTCAAGAGAGAAGAAACTTCAAGAAAGAACGCACTTTCACCGTCAACAAAGAAGAAGCTGACTACACCCATTGTCCGACGTGCAAGAAGCAGCACAAGCTCACCGAGTGTGAATTATTCCTGGGGGCTACGGTCAACGACAGATGGGAAATCGCAAAGAAAAATCATATATGTTTTCGCTGTCTGAAAAGCAAGCACAGAAGATTCAACTGCAAAGCCGCACCGTGTGGAAAACAGGGCTGCAACATGCGACACCACAAGCTGTTACACCATGATCGACGCGAGCCGGCACCGCAACAACATCACGAAGCTGTGACGTCAACAAAGGAGATCACTACCGCGGCGTGCCATAAGTCAAGTCGTCGCGCCTATTTGAAAATTATTCCGGTGGTACTCAGCGGGCCGCTATCAAGCATCGAAACGTACGCGTTATGCGACGAAGGCAGCACAGTGACGCTCGTCGACGCCTCCATAGCAGATGTCATCGGCGCCGACGGCCCTAAAACAAGTATGTGGCTACAAGGCATCAGCAGCGAAATGCGACACGAAAAAGTAAGTCAGTCAGCATGAAAATTCGGGAAAATTCGCGTCAGAAGAGTACAACATAGAAGCCGCACGCACAGTCAACAGGTTGGACTTTGCGACCGAGTCAGTCAAAAAAGAAGATATGGAAGATTGCACACACCTAGAAGATATTATGGAAGAAATCGTGTACGAACGCGCCTCACCGAAGATACTACTGGGACAAGACAATATCGACCTTATTGTCACACGAAGACTGCGAGCAGGGAAGAAAAATCAGCCCGTCGCGTCCTACACACAGCTAGGTTGGGTACTCCACGGGTGCCAGAGCTCTCTCACTGGTACCGTCGCCTTTTGTGGGAACATACAAGTTAAAAAGAACAACGAGGACATGGAAGAGATGATCAAGAACCACTTCAAGCTCGAGTCACTATGCATCGAGCCCAAGAAGCCAAGAGAAGATCCAGAAGAAAAAGCCCTCGTCACCCTACAAGAAAAAAGCCGACGTTTGCCAGACGGGAGATTCGAGACCGCTCTACCGTGGAAGGACGAGAACTTCGCTATACCTAACAACTTCACGCAAGCCGAAAGAAGACTTCACTCGCTGGAAAAGAAATTAGATCGCGATGAAGATTTGAAGAAAAAATATGAAGAAAGAATAAACAACTTGCTGAAGTCGGGTTACGCTGAGTGCGCGTCATCCCCACCCCGCTACATCGTACGTGGTACTTACCACACTTTCCAGTAGTCAACGCAGCGAAGCCACACAAGCCTCCGCGCCTCGTACACGACGCAGCCGCAAGATACGCCGGTATCAGTCTAAACGACCTACTGCTCTCCGGGCCTGACCTTCTCCAATCACTGCCGGGGGTCATCATGAGATTTCGCCAACATCCGCACGCCGTGTCCGCCGATTTGAAGGAAATGTTTATGCAAATCAAAGTACGAGAAGAAGATCGCGACACGCTCAGATTCCTGTGGAGAGGCAACCGGCGGGAGGGACGACCGGACGAGTACAGGATGACATCGGTTATCTTCGGTGCAACGTCATCACCATTTACGGCGTTGTATATAAAGAACAGAAATGCAGAAGACTTCCAACAAGAATATCCTCGGGCGGCGGCATCAGTGATAAAAAACCACTACATGGATGATTATCTACAAAGTTTCGAAACAACGACCGAAGCGATCGAGATAGCAAGCCAAGTCGACTTCGTTCATAAGCAAGCAGGTTTCACACTCAACGGGTGGGCCTCAAACAACTCGGAGGTCCGTGAAAAGTTTTGTAAAAAAGGAGAAAGCAACGCAGCTGTGTCCATAGGAGGAAAAGAGACAGAAAAGACATTGGGACTACAATGGAACGTCAATGAGGACTACTTCAGCTTCAGAGCTAACCATCTGAAGACACCTGCCGACATGATGGAGGGAACAAGAAGGCCTACGAAGCGGGAAGCGCTTAGTATTATTATGGCGCTTTTCGACCCCTGGGCCTCATCTCACCCATCACTACGCCGGCCAAGAGAATATTTCAAGACACGTGGAAATACAAGATCGACTGGGACGACCCCCTGCCTGAAGAACTCGAGCCA
Source organism: Ephestia elutella (assembly GCA_018467065.1). Lineage (NCBI taxonomy): Eukaryota > Metazoa > Arthropoda > Insecta > Lepidoptera > Pyralidae > Ephestia > Ephestia elutella. Next base: position 2,150,916 of record CM031587.1, on the reverse strand, counting down.
AGATGGAGAAAATGGATGGAGAATCTGCGCAACATCGAGAGTCTACGCATACCCCGCTGCTACGACTACGAGCCAGTAACAAGACGTCAACTTCACACATTCGTCGACGCTAGCGAAGAGGCATACGCGGCCGCCGTGTTTTGGCGGCAAGAGCATTTCGACGGCAGCGTGAAAGTGGCACTCGCAGCAGCAAAAAGTCGCGTGACACCAACCCGGCCAGTCTCCATACCGCGCCTCGAACTTCAAGCCGCACTGCTGGGGGCCCGACTCACACAAACGGTCATGGAAGAACACGAGTTTGAAGTGGAGAAAAAGGTGTACTGGAGCGACTCGCGTACAGCACTGGCATGGATAAGGGCGGAGCCCCGTGCATTCAAGACCTTCGTGGCGCACCGACTCGCCGAAATTGAAGAAACAACGAAGAAAAATGAATGGCGGTGGCTTCCAACCAAGGACAACGTAGCCGACGACGCGACGCGGGCCACCCCGGACCACTTCGACTCACAACACCGTTGGTTTGAGGGCCCATCATTCCTCAAACTCCCCGAAGCTCAATGGCCACAAGAAACGAAAAAAGAAATCCCTCAAGAGGCAGATGAAGAAAGAAAACCAGAAAAATGTCATATAGAAGAGCTGAAGAATGAAGAAAGAAGACATCCTCATCTTCCCCACATAGAAAAGTTCTCAAAATGGACAAGACTTATACGCACTACAGCTCGCGTATTGCAGTTTGTAAGAAAATTGAAGAAAGAAAAAATCGAGTCGACACACGCTACAAGAAAACGCACAAAGAAAGACAAGGACATTGACCCCAGCTGGTCAAAAATAAACAAGAAAAACGCACCGTCACAACGAGCCCCCGCGCCTCCCCGCCACCAGTTAGCTACGTCGAGTTACCGGCCGACCTACTTATTCAAGCCGAAAAGCTATGGGTGAAAACAAGCCAACAAGATAGCTTTCATAAGGAAATACAACGTATGGAGAAGAATATGAAGCCAACGAGCGGCGACCGACTAGCAACACTCGCCACTTATGTCGACGCAGAGGGAATATTGCGACTACGCGGCAGAGTAGCGGCGGCGAGCGGCGTACAAGAAGAACAAGTGAATCCGGCCGTTTTAGACGGGCGTCATTACTACACACGCCTGTACATAAGGCATGTACATGAGAAGTTACACCACGGCGGCGTCGAAATGGTTGTCAACGAGCTACGTCAGCGGGCATGGGTCCTGAAAATAAGACCTACAGTGCGCGACGTCATCAAGTCATGCATCCCATGCAAATTCACAAGAGCGAAGCCGACGTGTCCGGTCACCGGGGACCTACCAGCTGCGCGTCTAGCCCATCACGCGCGGCCCTTCACGTACACGGGCCTCGACTACTTCGGCCCCATAGAAGTCACCGTGGCAAGACACCGAGAGAAGAGATACGGCGCGCTATTCACGTGTATGACGTCGCGGGCGATCCACATCGAAATCGCTCACTCGCTAAGTGCTGACTCAGCTATATCGGCACTTCGACGCTTCATCGCCAGAAGAGGGTGTCCCAAGGAGATATGGAGTGACAATGCAACGTGTTTCAAGGCAGCCGACAAGGAGCTAGCAGAAGCAGCGCTCGACGGGCTACAGCACGAGGTCACGGCGCGTCACATCACCTGGAGGTACATATGCCCCGCCGCTCCTTTCATGGGTGGAGCGTGGGAGCGTATGGTACGAGCCGTCAAAGAAGCCCTCAAGACAACACTGCACGAGAGATGCCCTTCGGACGAGACCTTGGCCACACTGCTCATAGAAGTCGAAAACACGGTCAATTCGCGGCCACTCACACATGTCGCCGTGACGCCGGATGAGCCCGAGGCGTTGACACCCAACCACATCCTCATCGGTCCAAACTGCCATGTACCACCGCCTGGGCACTTCACCATGGGGGACCTGACAGCCAAGCAGCACTGGAGGCGCGCACAAGCACTAGCAGACGTCTTCTGGCGCCGGTGGGTCCGGGAGTACCTGCCTATACTCCAAAGCCGGCGGGAGCCCCACAACGCTGATGTTCCACCGAAGGTCGGAGACTACGCCCTCATCTGCGACCCCAACCTGCCAAGGAACACGTGGCCACGAGGCAAAATAGTACGAGTCTACCCGGGTGCGGACGGCGACGTTCGCATCGTGGACATCCAGCTGAGCAGCGGCAACGTACTCCAGAGGCCAACGAGGAAAATCGTCGTGATACCAGGGGTATCGCCTCCGGCGACGGCGGGAGAAGTGTTCACGACGACAGTGAAATAAACAGACAATTAGTGACTTTAAATTATGTGTAAATAATCAGTGCAAAATAAGTGATAAGACAATAAGTGATAACAGTGTAGTGTTAGTATTATCTCTTATAAAAACTTTACGTATCAATGAGTAGATGATAGTTATGTGTGAAATACGTTTTGTATCTTTAAATTTTCGTATTTTGTTTTATGTTTGTATATATGTGTATGTAAGCCTCTATTTACCGAATAAAGATTGCTATTTTTGTTGTTTCATTTATAAAGAATAAGACATGATAGAAATACTTCGGTTTCATGTCAAAGTACTAATGTTGAGGTTTGCATATTTTTACACAAACACATTTTAGTTCACATATTTACTTTTTCACATAGTTTTAGGTCTTACTAGGTCATACACATAGATTTTTAGGATAAGTAAACACTAGGAACGCTAGACATAGACTGAGAAATGCGACACCTTGTGTCCGAGTATTTAAATGACCCCTCCCGGGCTGGGGTGCGGGGGAGGCACGCCTACCCGTGTATATTTATAGTGAGGATTTTCCGACGCATTTCCCAGGAAAACTAGCGTTCCTAGCACTTGGAAAATACTGTAAATAGGTAGCCTAGAGTAAGACCTAACTATTAGTATAAGTTTTATGATGTAAATATTAGTTTGAGTGACTTCCAACGGCCCCGGCGGGCCTGCCCCGGTGACGGGGCCGTTGGAAAAAAAATTTCCAACGGCCCCGGCGGGCCCGGATTTTTCGATGACGGGGCCGTTGGAAAAAAAAATTTACCAACGGCCCCGGGGCGTGTTTATTAAATGGGACGGATAGCATAAAAAATTTATAGCATACGCTCCGGTAGTGTTTAAAGGGGTGGGAAATTGTGTATTATTTTGTAGACCTTAAATATGAAATGAAATTAAAAAAAGAGTTTGTATGTAACAATCAGTTAATAATATGTTAATTAGTTAAAATACTTTTTACGGAGTAAAAATACAACAGAGACAGTAAGATATTTAGTAGTTGACAGTTTGTTATCATAATACTTGTACTATTATGTGTCATAATCTAAAACAAACATCATGTATTTTATTTTCTTATATATATGATTAACTATCTATTATTATGAAGATAATAACAAAAAAAAGTGATTGTTACATACAAACTCTTTTTTTAAATTTCATTTCATATTTAAGGTATACAAAATAATACACAATTTCCCCCCCTTTAAACACTACCGGAGCGTATACTATAATTTTTTTATGCTATCCCTCCCATTTAAAAAACACGCCGGGGCCGTTGGTAATTTTTTTTTTCCAACAGCCCCGTCAACGCAAAATCCCGGCCCGCCGGGACCGTTGGAAATTTTTTTTCCAACGGCCCCGTCACCGGGGCCGTCCCGCCGGGGCCGTTGGAAGTCACTCAATTGTATAAAAAGCGCGAACATTACAAGGCCGCGCCAGTTCGTTCGATCGCGGGTTACAGTGCAAATCAAGAAATATAAGGAAGAAAGAAGCCCTGGAAGAAATCCCTGCCCAGTAGTGCCTGGCTCCCTCTCTCTCCACGTCGCCTTGCTGGTTTCTATGAAGAAAAGTGTTTTATTTTTACTATCCTGTTTCTTAGCGTTATCTTGAAACTCAAGCCTATACAGTCCTAAGTCAAGAATCCCCCCACCCTTCAGTCCACTGCTCATCAACGCGTCTCTTCACATCGCATGAACAGCGCCATTTGGGGGATCTAACGAGTGCGGTGCTGTTCAACAAGAATACTTTTTCCAGACGCCACCACAAATATCTCAGAAGCAACAGAAACGATTGTCGGTAGACGATGCCAGTGACGGGAGCGAGTCTCCTACGGACCTTGGGAACGAGATTGAGGTGAAGGTTGAGCCCGAGGATGACGGACAGGTATCTATATAATATATAATTTTAAATTGCTAATTATTATTAACATTAAATTGCTAATTATAATGAATTCAGAAATATTGGCATTTGTAATGTTAAAAGCGCTCCTGAATATGTGTAACTTTTAGTACGGGATCGACTCTGATATCTCAAATAAAATCAGCTGTTACTGTTAGTGCCTTTTCTAAATGTTTATTATTTAAACCGAAGACACCATTTTTTGGCAAAGCTCTGTGTAATACCAAAACAATATTTTCAACAAAGGAATATATACTTACATCAATAATCCTAACTAATATTATAAATGCGAAAGTGAGTTTGTTTGTTTGTTGGTTTGTTTATTTGTTTGTTACCTCTTCACGCTCTATCTACTGAACTAATCTTCCTGAAATTTTGCATACACAAAGTCAGAAGTACCTTTTATCCCGGGAAAAAGCAATGTTCCCGTGGGAAATTCATGCGGGCGAAGCCGCGGGCAAAAGCTAGTTCAAAATAATTCAAAATAAAATGACATAAAAATACAATTATCAAAAAAAAGGTTGTAGGCTGAAGCGTCGGCAACAGCTGATTTTTTGAGATATCAAAGAAGTCTCTCCAATGCATAAAGTTGTTCATATTCATGAGTACTTTCACCAGTAGACATTTTGCCAATGTTTTTGAACTAACCCTGAATGAAGGAGTACAAAAACAAACGTTGTCAGAGCTAAGATGTAATCACCCTGTAATCAATGCTACCCTCAACATAACAACTATAACAAGAATACTTTATTAGCAAGTACATAAAATCTCGATGATTAGCATACAAGAAATTACATTATCCTAACAAATATTATAAATGCGAAAGTGAGTTTGTTTATTTGTTTGTTTGTGACCTCTTCACGCTTTATCTCCTGAACCAATCTTCTTGAAATTTTGCATACACATATCTGGAGGTACGTAGAAGGACAAAGGCTATCATTTATCCCGGAAAAAGTACGGTTCCTGAGGGATCAACATAAACGCGGGCGGAGCCGCGGGCGAAAGCTAGTATACAATAAACAATTATCATAGAAAAGTAATGGTTTTAAAAATAAAAAATAATGCGCCATTCCAGCACACGACAATGGTTGCGGACCCGCTGACGCAGCGCAGCGCCGAGGGCTCACTCATGTCGCCCCACTCTCACGCACCCGGGGACCCCCTACAGCCTCTCTACTTGCAGGTCACTATTACATTACGTCAACGTTCACTTCTTCTTCTTAGCGTATCGACTCAGCGGGTCAAATTTGTGATGACCAATATGACGCACACAGCATTATCTGTTGCGTCATATAGGTCTTTAAGCGTACAGGTAGTAGGGCACGCTGGGCAAGACAATAAATGTGTCATAGTTTGGAAAGAGACGCCACACAGACAGGCGGTTTCCGAGCTAATCCCCACCTAGACATATTTTCTTTGCTTCGGCCGACTTGTGTCCGGAGTCTGTTTATAGAAGAAGAACAAGTATTACATTACGTTAACGCAGAGGCGAAACTGCTGAACGTAGAATCTTAAAAGTAATTTAGTAAATTCTACCCCAAAGTAAAATCCACGTGGATGATTAATCGTAAATTGTAATAAACCAATACTTCACACAATTAATTATTTCTGTTATCTGTTACAGCCGTCCACATCAACTAATGAGGCGGTTATTAAAGAAGAAATAGAAGAAGACAATATAGAAATAGAAGAAAAAGATTATAACGAAATGTTTTTAAAACTTCAACAAGAAGTGGAGACACTGAGGGCGGATAATCAAAGACTAAAGATAGAAAATTATAATCTAGCAAGAGAAATACATAACCTTAAACAGTCGGATGATAATGTCCAGACACTAGCTGCCCTTAAAGATATCCAGAGTGTCAGCAAAGATAATGAATTATTACGGGAGTTGGCAAAAGAAAATCAACGCCTCAGTGAAAAAATATATGAAAATATGGATCAAATTCGAAACATAACCTCAAAATATGAACATGATGACGAAAGTAAAATGAATATAAATCAAAATGTCTGCGAAAAACACAAAAAACCAGACAATTTAACTGATAAATTGAGAAGGCTTACTAAAGACAATAAAAATATAGTTTCTGAACGCGACAACCTGAAAGATGAAGTCCAAAATCTACATATGAAATTAGAAAACGTATCTGAAGAAAATATAGCCCTGAAAAGAAATGACAAATTACAGAGAAAAAGAGTCGAAAGGCTTAAAATTCAATGTGGTATTCATTCAGAAATAATAAAAACATTGAAGAATAATTGTTTTAAGTTAAGATCTATGTATTCGAAATTGAAAATGACGAGACAGAATTTTTAAAATATTTAACGCTGTTTTTTTTTTTAAAGAAATCCCTAGTTCGTGTAATCCAAATACTTTAAAAACAGCAACGATGGGCCGACTGAATCGAGTCAATTACTGTGGTCATGGCCAGACCATACTTACATCGAAAGTCTGTTCGTCTGTCGCGCTTTCACGGCTAAACCGCTTAACCAATTTTGATGAAATTTAGTTTGGATATAGTTGAAGACCCGGGTCAAACATAGGCTACGTTTCTTTCAAAAATCAACTCCCAAGAGGCTGATATGAGTATGAAGTTAGTATGAAAAATACATAAGACATACTTTCTGCCGCAGGCAGAGCCGTAGGCTAATAGCTATTACGGAACATTATGCAAAAAATAATGCAGATGGCGATATTACCTCCCCCCTTCGATACCGAAATTACCTACAATAGGGTATTACACCATTTTTTAAAAACTGTTTTAAATTAATCCTGAGATCGTAATGAACTAGTAAAAATTTTGTTAATTTTTTTTAAAACCGAAAATCGCCTTAAAATCTGTTTTTTATTTATGATTTTGAATTTTCGCGCAGAAACTCTAGCCGCCATGCTTTTTCATCTCGTGACGTCACTCGGTTAGTAAACAATACGACTGCGAAAGACCAAGTAATAAGATTCGTGAAAATAATGAGTTATCATTGGTGTCTTGTGCCTGAATGCAAAAATACAAGTGTAAAAACGCCACAAAAATTATGGATTCAAATGCCAAGTGATGTAAAAATGAGAAATACTTGGTTGAAACTGGCAAGAAGTATTAAAGTATTAACCATTGGCAGATTTGTACTTTCTGCTTTCACAAAACCGTCTTCCATAGTGAAATAAAGGCTAGAAGTCTACAAACGTGTTAATAACTCGTAAATTTATCAAAATAACAGCGCACAACTTATTTTCAGTAGATTGTTTACTATCGGAATGACGTCACGGCGGGATCCAACATGGCGAATGGCGTTTTAGACATTTGAAAAACAGATTAGAAAAGACGATTTTTAAAATGGAATTATAAAATTAAAATTGCAATTTTATGAATAAATATCGACGTTTCTTGTTTACTTTTTTCGAAATCTATTATGAACAAACATTTTTATATTTTTTCTTACATAGTGTAAAATACCCTATTTATGTGAAACTAGCTTTTACCCGCGGCTTCGCCCGCGTGAATTTCCTATGGAAACAGTGCTTTTTCCCGGGATGAAAAGTACCCTATGTTCTTCTCAGTACTTCTAACCATGTGTATGCAAAATTTCAGGAAGATTGGTTCAGTAGATGAAGCGTGAAGAGGTAACAAACAAACTCACTTTCGCATTTATAATATTAGTTAGGATTAGGATAAAAGAATCGTTATTGCATACCGGTATAATATAAAGATATCGTTATTTATATCGGTACTTTACCCCAATTTCTTAACAGAAATAAGTTACTGTGAACCGTGAAATATTATTGTGGTATATAATAAGAGTTTGTTTTTAAATGTCTGACTTTTATTGCTTTGGGTCGTTGAAGTAAAATCATGGAAGTAATAAGTACTTTGTACTGTACAACAAGACTTATTACCTACTTCCATGAGTAAAATACGTTCGAGGGATTTCCGAGGCCGTTAACCGACAGGACGTACCTAGCTCTATGCGGTGTGCGTTACCCTGGCAGGAAAGTGTGTCCTGGAGTTAAGTGAATGGAACCAAAACGTTGTGCGTAGTCTAGTGTACATGTGCCGCGAATAAAACTTTTGTGCGTCTTGTAGTTTAGGAAAAAAACGGAAATCTAGGATTCTGCTAGGGTAACGTCGTTCTAGCAGGAAAGTTCTAAACGAATGATCGGAGAGAGAAATATTCTGGGGGGGCAGAGAGCTTAGAGCTGTGCATTGACCTGGGCTGAAAAGATCATTTGTGCGTCTTCAGGTTTTCGGGATATTGCATTTCCTGCTGGAGTAACGTTTTGCAAAATCGTGGATCTCCTAGATCCATCGTATGTGCGCCTGTAAGATAAATATACATGAATAGCTATTCATTTGTGCCCATCTGTGCCATAATTAGATTTAAGAAAATATTTATAATTTTTAAGTAATCGCGTTGTCTTTGAAATCACGAAAAAAATCATAGCGCCTAAATGAAAAGACGTGTAAGCTCGCTGAAAACTGTATTCGATTCTTCTATACACCTATAATAACCACAAAAAGTTTCTGAAGTGCACATGTATTCATTATTGAATAATATTACTAAAAGACAAAATTAGGTGACTTAACTTTGACGTCAACATACAAGAAACCGGCTTAACCCAATAACTAAAGATTAGTGTGTTCAGTCATATATTATCGTGGAAATTTTCAGTTCAAAATGTTAAGGATATAAGTAAATAAACACAAATCCAAAAACATATGAACAACGGCAGATTATCCGGCCAAATTAGAATGACTACAAAAAAGCGACGGTTTCATACATATCGATGACCTTCTCTATTGAACGTATTATACCTAAGCTGTTGGCCGTACAGTCGGTATCAAACGTCTGTCGGGAATTCCCGACAAAGTTTGAGGAAATAATTAAAAAAATCCTAACTATCCTATCCTAACTAATATTATTAATGCGAAAGTGAGTTTTTTTTGTGTATTTACTTGTTTGTTTGTTACCTCTTCATGCTTTATCTACTGAACCATTCTTCCTGCAATTTCGCATACACATAGTTATATGTAAGTACTGAGAAGGGCATAAGATACCTAGGAAAAAGCACTGTTCCCGTTGGAAATTCACACGGGCGAAGCCGCGGGCAAAAGTTAGTATGGATATAAAATGCACAGCACATGCACGTAGTGGCCATATAAAATAAAAAAAAGAGGTATTTGATTTGGAAATTATTATTTTTATTCTCTTATAGGTAATTTTAATAGTAAATATTATGGCATCAAATTACAGATCAAACTACTACTGTGTCACAGGGAACAGTGCTTTTTCCCGGGATGAAAGGTACCTTATGTCCTTCTCTGTACTTCTAACTCTATGTGTATGCGAAATTTCAGGAAGACTATTTCAGTAGATAAAGCATGAAGAGGTAACAAACAAACTGATTTGACACCGTAGATGCCTCGGTGGTCCAGTAGTCAAAGCATAAAATGTCTCATGATCTGCTGGGTACTTTATATATCTACCAAGCATATATTGCAGAAAGGATTTCCAGTCTTATTGGGATATTGCATTTTTAAATCAACTGCTTAGCCGAAAACAAAAATGACTCAATGACTTTGGACTGCACTTTTAGCTGTGGGTCTCAAACAATAAAATAATACTTACTACTAAAGAAAAGCAAATGCCTTCCTTTCTAACCATTGGTAACTTAAATATTTACTTACCATTGCAGATTATTCCATTCCAACTTCATAAACTTTTAACCAACATCTAATTAGTAAACAAACGCAACTGCGCAACAGGATCCATAGCACTCCATAGCATCATAACAAACAACATGCACGCGTGATGCACGCAACGCACCAAACTGTTTACCAAGAGAAAAGATGACTCACTTCTAGTAAAAAGCAAAATACATCGCATTATTGAAAATAGAATGACGATTATATATCTATCTCTGTCCCACTTATACCATTTTGCTTACTAGTTATCTCACTTTCTTCACGCTAGCTAGACAAAGCGACTCCCTCTCTATTGTTTTTGTTATCCGTAGACAGAAAACTAATTCAACATCATCGGGTGCCGCGCGGAGGAAGGAAACATCGGTCGGTGTGCAGAATTGTACGACTCGACATGGAAGAAGAACTTTTACAGTAGCCATAGCCATGTAGCTAGTACATAATAGTGGTACCTAAATAAACTTTCACATTTAAAAAACACATTTTGTATTTTTATAGTAGGTACCTAATCTACCTATTTCGACAAATACGGAACACGACCTTAACTTTTATACAAATCCCTATTTAACAACAATACATATTTTTTAATTATTCCCACTAATTCCCACAAATACAGTTACAGTTTGGCATTTGCTAATAAACGTTTGAATGCGACTGTACGAACAGCTTAGGTATAATACGTTCAATAGAGAAGGTTATCGATATGTATGAAACCGTCGCTTTTTTGTAGTCATTCTAATTTGGCCGGATAATCTGCCGTTGTTCATATGTTTTTGGATTTGTGTTTATTTACTTATATCCTTAACATTTTGAGCTGAAAATTTTCATGATAATATATGACTGAACACACTAATCTTTAGTTCACACGCACACTTATTGGGTTGAGCCGGTTTCTTGTATGTTGACGTCAAAGTTAAGTCACCTAATTTTGTCTTTTAGTAATATTATTCAATAATGAATACATGTGCACTTCAGAAACTTTTTGTGGTTATTACAGGTGTATAGAAGAATCAAATACAGTTTTCAGCGAGCTTACACGTCTTTTCATTTAGGCGCTATGATTTTTTTTCGTGATTTCAAAGACAACGCGATTACTTAAAAATTATAAATATTTTCTTAAATCTAATTATGGCACAGATGGGCACAAATGAATAGCTATTCATGTATATTTATCTTACAGGCGCACATACGATGGATCTAGGAGATCCACGATTTTGCAAAACGTTACTCCAGCAGGAAATGCAATATCCCGAAAACCTGAAGACGCACAAATGATCTTTTCAGCCCAGGTCAATGCACAGCTCTAAGCTCTCTGCCCCCCCAGAATATTTCTCTCTCCGATCATTCGTTTAGAACTTTCCTGCTAGAACGACGTTACCCTAGCAGAATCCTAGATTTCCGTTTTTTTTCCTAAACTACAAGACGCACAAAAGTTTTATTCGCGGCACATGTACACTAGACTACGCACAACGTTTTGGTTCCATTCACTTAACTCCAGGACACACTTTCCTGCCAGGGTAACGCACACCTCTATGCGTTAACCACAGAAATATTTTTTTAAGCCGTTAACCATCGCATAGGGACAGGCTTTGATCAATCCAATTTTTTTTACAATCAATAAACTAGAAGTCTGTGATCTAACACCCTATAAATGAATTCTTTTGGATCAGTAAAAAAAAAATCTGTGGATCAGTAGGTCTATCGGTACTCGGTACCTAGTCTTGTCAGTGTTATATTGATAGCATCGATAGTTTATTCTTGCAATACTAGCGCAAGTATCATCAAGATCCTACATAGAGCAACACGGACTCCTTACGCGCGCGGAAGTCCTTGTTGCTCAAAGAGATCCTATATACTACTACACTACACTACATAATATCTCGATTCATCATCCATTCATCCATGCCTTCATACATAAAAGTAGGAAGCGCGCGCCGCCTTCTAGAACTACAATACGGCCGCACTATCTCTCTCTAGAGTGCGCTAAACATTTGTCATCGCTCCAACGCTTCGAGCAACAAGGACTTCCGGCACGGAATCCGTGTTGCTCTAAGCTCCAACGAGTGCACCAGTGTGACCGTTTTTGGTATTTTCAGTACTAATTTAGTATAATTGAGGCATCTCAGAATGCTGTTAGTATAATTTTAGTACTTAACAAAATTTTAGTATAATATTGGTAGAATTTTAACTATTTTGGTATTTGTTTTTGGTATTTTCGCGTGTTTTCACGTAAAAACCCCTCCCTCCCTCCTCTCAAAAATTTCTTCCGTTGAAAATTTCGGAATTCCTCGGGTTTTTAAGAAATTTTTCCCTTCACGTGAATATTTCCAAGAAAGTTTCCCCTTTTTCCTTGAAACATATCACTACCCGTACGGTTCCTTCTTTTGCTCCTCCGCACAATTATTGTCCCGTTCGCGTCCTTTATTTTTTTTTTCTTGCTCGTCTGATAAAATTTTGAAAAGATTATTCGGGTTTGTTATATAATGTGTGTTTTAAGTAGCATATTTCTGAAAAAAATGTTAGTACAATTTTGGTATTTTTGTATTTTGCTTTTTAGTATTTTTTTGTACTGACAGCACTATGTTTTAGTATTTTGTCAAATTTTAAAACGGTCACACTGGAGTGCACGCACTCTTATCTTAGTTAGTACAAGACCAACGCCGCGCTGTCGTGTTGTCGTGTGCCGAAATAACGTCACTTGTTTTTGGCATAATTTTCCACAAATAGTCATAGCGATGCCGTCGTGTTCATTTTGGAGGTGCAAAAACACAACCAGAAACACAAATAAGGAAAGAGGTATTACTTTCCATACGTAAGTACCTATTTGTTTTCAATTTATTTTTGATATTCCATCCAAAGCACTCGTTCATAGCGGGTGCGGGGACGCATGGGACGCGCGGGGAGGGAGCGGCCAATCATAGCTGACCGTCAAAGATTATGTGAGCAGAAGTGCTACAGTTGTGTAGGATACTATTTCAACAGCTATACATTAATTCTCCTTCACTTTTACATGAAAATAGCAATGGCGTAATATTTTTTATCTATGGTAGTTCATGTCTATTAATTTTGAACCTACAAATATATCTACAAAAGTTTGTTTAAATAGTACTTAGTAAATTAGTGTGGGCAAGGGACTTATTATTTAAATAGTGACGTGGGATATGTTTATGTTTGCTGCATTTTTTCAATTTTTTTTTGTTAATTGCAGTTTACCTTTAGACCCGAAACTTAGAGAGAAATGGATTCAAGTGATTCAATTTGAACGGAGGGAGGATGAATGGCTACCATCCAGTTATTCCAAAGTATGCTCGGCTCATTTTAAAAAGAGTGACATTATTACCACGAAAAAGGGGAAATGTAAAATCAAAGCGACTGCCATTCCTATCTTTCAGGTATGTTTATTTTTACTTATAATACTTATGTACCTAAATATAACAAAACAATTTACCGGTGGAAATTAAGTTCGCATCATTATTTGATAAACTACTATTCAGAAAAAACTGTACTACGGTGTATGTTTAAAAACTACTTGAAATTATATTCTTTTGTTTATATACCTAGCACGAGATTAGTTGTCATATCTGAAACATTCTTATTCTTTGACGAGTGCTGACGTCACTCGTTAAACGTGTACTTTTGTTTTTTATGTATTGTCAGTGACATGACAGTTTTAATTCAATGATTGTCACTTTCAGTGTCTGTCAGGCAGACTGTCATGTCAATGACTGACACACACTGCGGACGACCACTCGCTCAAAAAATAGCACCACGAAAGTGAACTCGATCGAGTAGTCGGGGCCGCGGGGCTAAACTAATATGTTCGCTCTCGCCACGGCATTTATAATATAAGAGGAAGGGTCGTGTGGGCGTGGCGCGCGTGCCACAGTTTCCAGACGTTCCGTTTTGGTTGGATCCACAGAGCATTTATGAAGGTTGGATCCAACCGTCCGACCACGACCGAATTGGAAAGTGTGTAGAGCGGTCGGCACGACATAATTATTATTAATATTGGTTGGACGTGGTCGGCTTGCCGACGCATCCGACAAGCCGACCGTCCGACCGAATCGGAACGTCTGGACGCTTTGTTCCAACCAAATCGGCTTCAGTCGCATTCGCATCGCAACGCCGCCGATGTAGATTATATATGTATTGGATGTGAGTTTGTGAGGATGTTTGTTACTCAATCACGCAAAATCTACTGGACGGATTTCGATGAAATTTGGTATATGATACGGGTAGAAAAATACCGGGAATAGCACATAGGGTACTTTATATCCCGAAATTCCCACGGAAGCGAAGCCCCGGGGCGTAGCTAGTAAAGTTATTAGAACTTTATAAAAAAATTTCCTGTTTGTGGGACTTCACCCACTAAGAATGAGACAGAGATGTAATTAAAAAAAATGTATTTAAATAAAAATTATTTGGATAAATTAATTTAAATAATTTTTTTATTTCATTTCGTATGTCTGTGGCCGCAACCAACGCCATTTTAGCATTTTTTTATAATACCGGTGGCATGATCCATGACGTCCGTTCACTACTTCAGAGCAAACTCAACTGGCGGTTGGAAGGCCGACCGTCGGACAGTCTGTAGCAATGTTGGAATGGTTGCTATGTCGGTTCCGATTTGGTTGGATCCAACCAAATCGGAGCGTCTGGAAGCACTACTTCGCTCCGTGACTGCTTACGTATCGTAACGTGTATCGCCGGTGAGTTCCATACGAGTGTTTTGACAAAAATCTCTCAAAAATGACTCGATGTTCTATCCTTGGGTGCAAAAACAATAGTGACACGAAGAACTTAATACGATCAGGTGTTTCTTATCATCGGTAAGTTGCTATTTGCTTTTCTTTTTTTTCATAAATATTTTTTCTTTAATTTCTTTTCTATTCTAAAACAAGTAATAAATAAATGAAAAGTGACATTTATATTTATGATAATAGAGTCTATTTGTATGACGCTTGATAGACTTGCGCCATCTAGCGTCGAGTAGTAGTAATCAAAAGTAACGCTACAGCAATATACTAGGATTGTGTTGTGATAATCGATCGATTTATCGATTTGTAAAATATTTGCATTTCAATATTTTTATTGAGGATTTCATCCGTGGAGTATATCATTATGTATTAAAAAAATTGAAAGCAAATACATACTATTGCCCATTTTTGTTTTAGTTTCCCTAAAGCTGCTGATTTAAAAGAGAAGTGGATTGCAGCGACTGATAAAACCAATTGGATGCCTTCAAAATCGAGTTGCATTTGTTCGGAACATTTTGCAGAAAATGAAATGAAAAAATATTTATTTTTCCACAACAACAATACATGAATATGTATTGGGAGGTGGACTGGAGCCTTAACTAGGTTGAACCTGTATTTCAGGCCTCCAGGACACCCACCCGCGGCAAGAGAAGTACAGTCTATTGTTGCATTAGAGATATGTTCTTAACTAAACTTATGTTCTATGTATATGACATGTAGAATTAGGTTTAATCAACGTTACAGTTTTGTATATGTACTTAGTAGGTTTAGTTTTTTTTTTTTTTCTACAAATAAATTTAATAAAAATTAATTTTGATGAAATGAGATCCTAATTACGAAAAAGGGATACAGATATATAGATGTTCATGTAGTTCCCACGAAAAAAATTATGATTTATCAAGTACGTACTCTACTACATTTTTGTTACATAGGTACTCGTAAATACCCACTTTATGGTTTCCGATTGTGCTGAAAAATGTCATGCATACGTAAATAGGATGAAAATATTATGGTCTTCTCAAGTGGGTGACTATTAAGGTGACCTGGGGGTCAATTCCACTAGATATCGTGCCTAAGTTGTGTCTCAAAAGCCAAAGAAATTACACTAACGCGACAATATTTCCATAAGATCTCTATGCTTTAGTCCAATTTCTTTGGCTTTTGAGATACAACTGAAGCACGATATCTACGTTTGTAATTAGTGGAATTGACACCCTAATTTCATAACTGAGGTGGCTAAGGGCACTATATAAAAACAATACTCAGTTGGGATTGTTTGTTGCGTTAAAATAAGAACTATCCTAACTAATATTATAAATGCGAAAGTGAGTTTATTTGTTGGTTTGTTTGTGTGTTTGTTACCTCTTTACGCTTTATCTGCTGAACCAATCTTCCTAAAATTTTGCATACACATAGCTGGCAGTACGGAGAAGGACATAGGGTAACTTTCATCCCGGGAAAAAGCACTGTTTCCGTGGGAAATTCACGCGGGCAAAGCCGCGGGCGAAAGCTAGTTAACTATATATTATAATATAACTATATATTATAATTATTATTTAAAATTTGCATGCTAATTATAGTTAAATAGGTATAAGGACAATCTATCTGTAACACCTTTATAACCCTATTTATTGCAAATAAATGATTTGATTTGATTTGATTATAAGAAAAACACGATGACGATTTATCTTTTCTCAGTCGACAAAATATTCATTGAAACGTAAAATTTACAACAATGTATAATATCAATTTCGAATATATTAATATATCGATTTTAGAATCGATCGATTATCCAGCGTCACTTATAACATCCCTATTTAAGTAGCGTTTTAGCACGTTTTAGTGAATCACGGAAATATAAATAAGAGTGGAAGTGTAGTAGGCGTGGCGCGGTCACCACAAGTAAGCGATGCATAGCTTACAAACACGGCTCGTCATTCTAGTTGTGTTCTGACTTCGCGGTGAGTAGTTTGTTCTTGACATTGAATTCTCGTCGAAATTCCCTCGTCAAAATGCCATTTTGTTCTATTTTAGAGTGCAAAAATAACAGTAGCAAAATTAATCTTAAAAATGGAGGTGTTTCGTACCACCGGTGAGTAATATTTCGTTTGTTTTATTTAAAATAAAAGTTCAACAATGATAATAATAACCTTAAAATATTATTTGTTAAAAGTTACCTTAATGTCTTTTATATAAGGTCGATTTTGTCATTAACACGTGCTCCTCTGTTCTTCCCGAAACTTCTATGCTACTCTATTAGTGATGTACCTAGTAAGGTAATGTTTTGGATTATATCGATATTTTTGTGTACATTGTATAAAATATTAATTTTAAGGTTTCCCAAAGATCCTGATTTTAAAGAAAAATGGATAGATGCAACTGGCAGAGTTGCTTGGATGCCAACTAAATTTAGTACCATATGTTCCGAGCATTTCGAGGAAAATAATTTATTGATTTCGAAAAAAGGATTTCGGTACTTGAAACCTACAGCGCTTCCAACGTTGAAAATTGTTAAGTTTTTTGATGTGAGTATTTTTTTTTTGTATAAGTAAGTATATACATATATGTCGAAGCGGAAAGCTCATTATCATCAGAAGGGGTCATTATCGTCATCATCAGCAATGAATATTCAGTGGGCAAATCAGTGGGTACAATCACGCACGCAAGTCGAGTTAATAAATCACAATATTTCTACTTACATATAATAAAACAGTAAAAATATTTTGTCTGTACATTTAGTATTTTTGACTCAAATAGATAGAGGGACACTTAAAAAGAACAATAGAAAGCAAAAAATTTTTTTTGGAATTTCTTGTCTGTCTGTCTGTCCGTCTGTATGTATGTACGCGTTTCACGCAAAAACTACTGAACGGATTTGAGTGCAACTTTTTTTGTTGTATAGCTATTAAGCCTGGGCAACATATAGGCTATAATTGATTTTAAAAACTGGAACACCTGATGAAGAACCATAACAGAACAGCTAAACCATAAGAAATATGGAAATGGTGTCTTAACAAAAGTCGTTCAACCTGATGAGCATTTTCTGTTGACGTATAAAAATTGAATATCTGGAACATCTGATGAAGAACTGCAAGAGACCAGCTACACTATAACATATATAGAAATGGTGCCTTAGCAAAAATCGTTCAACCTGATGAGCATTTTCTGCTGACGTATAACAATTGAAGATCTGGAACATCTGATGAATAACTCCAAGAGACCAGCTACACTATAACATATATGGAAATGGCGCCTTAGCAAAACTTGAATAATCTGATGAGCATTTTTTGTAGACGTATAAAAATCGAAGATCCGAAACATCTGAATCTGTTTGGAACACAAAAAGACTTTTCATCTAAGCGAAACTCACGCGGGCGAAGCCGCGGGCAACAGCTAGTAGATAATACGAATGTCATATCAAGAACAATGAAAATAGTCTGTGGTCACTTTATTATTTGCATTAATCATTTAAGTTAAGATTTCGATAAATTAAATGAAACGGTAACGGATCCGTGGGTCAAGTCAAGGTTCACACGACACGATCGGGGTATGTGACACGTCCCGACTCCACTGTATCTCGAATCAGTCTGCCTTGTTTATGCGACGTTCATCCCAGAACTATAAGCAGTGCATAATCATCAAATTTAGTTTCTCAGACCCACGGCTACGTTCGGCGGTGTTTATACACTCATACCGCCCCGCTTCTATGAAATAAACAAAAAACTCCTTTGCGGCTAATATCAGCTGAGCTTTAATGGTGTTAATATAAACAATGGCTTAGGAATGCATATCACCTATGCGGGCCCCAGTCAACGTGTACTTCATAAAGCTCCGCGCCGACATATATATATTTTTTTTGTTTAAAGGAACATTTAAATTGAATTCTCTTCTTCGTCCGAGCGATTGTCCTGCGTTATACTTGCGAGGGTATCACGGGTCACGCTATATATCTATACCTGGTTGTTATGCATGTCCGAGCACCTCTCACATTTGCTGCCCCTCGCAGTCTTACTTGTGCTTTATTTTCACAGGTAAAAATACTTGTAAAAATAAAATTCGCGAATCTCGCTTGTGTCAGTGGTGGGTGATGGTTTCTATACAGTTGAAAATTTGATCTATCGAATCCTCTGTCGTTATCATTCCTCTGTTTCCAAATCGATTAGGCTTTTAGAATCGATTAGCTTTTCTGTGCGGCACAGCACTATTTGCCTTTTTTGACAGAAAAATGAGAGCAGAGTAAAGAAAAGAAAATTAATTATTAATTAAATTAATAGAAAAGAATGTTTTTTTTTTCTATGTCTATGCAAGACATAGAAAAAAAAACATTCTTTTCTTTAACGCGATTTTTCTGACAGCTAATTAAGAAAAAAAATCAGTACAAAAAAGTCTCAACAGATAGCGTTTTATGAAAGCCGAGTAGTAATAATGGCTGAACCTTTACGGTGCGCTTTTACTTTTCAACCAGAGGCAGAAAAAAAATCACATAACAGTTTGACAGTTGCACAAATCACAATATTTGTCACAATAGTTTTTTTTTTTACTAAGTTTTTTTTTTTTTTTAATGCCAATCCCGTGGATTTTTTGCTTTTTGTATGGAATTTTTTCTCTCGGCTTTTACTAAGCGCCATCTATGAAGTCATTTGGAACTATTTCTTTTTTTAATTTGTGTCACGGAAAATCCCTCAATAAAAGTGATGTGACCTTACAACTAAGCATCGACATTTTGTATCGATACTACATAAATAAGAGTAAAACTCGCTAGAGGGTTTCGTACACGCAAAGCATTTCACATTAGCTCAAACTAAAACACCAACTAGTTTCAAAAACAAACTTAACTTTTTAGTTCGATCTAAATAAATATATTTTTTAGACTTCCAACAACATATTATCAATTTTCATATTTATTCCTAACAAGTAGTGCCAGTAGTACCTTTGTTGCCAAATCACAATTTTAGTCAATGGGAAGAAGATACTGTTACCGACACATCAACCTTTATTCTATCTGTTATATTTATACTCTATGCGCAATCTATCTGTTGTATGTATACTCTATGGCGGGCAAAAGCGTGTAAGTACTTCTAAACGCCGAGCGAATTTTGTAACCATATTTGGTAATGTTTGAGACTCTCTGCTGTGATTGGTACAATTTTAACACGAACACGCGACAGGCGCCCCGCGCCCCTGCAGAGCATATATAAGTATTTTCACGCCTCACCGCCCGGGCTCATTCTCTGTCTACAATTTATCAAGCGATGTAGTAGTGTTTAAGTGTCGCTGTGTTAGTTTATAAACGGCTAATCCTCCTAAAAGTTTCCTTGTATTTGTATTTATGAGTTTACTGACAAATAAAACGCAATTACGCGGTTAGACAATCTTTCATTTCTAACAACTGGTCCATTCGAGTCGGATAATAGTAATTCAACCGCGTCGCGTTCCGCGTTTTATGTGGACTCTAGTCAAGTGTTTTAGTACCTACCAGTGAAATTCAATTTCACCACAATGGTGGGAACAAGGAGCACGGCGAGGGAACAACAGGAGGAGCCATCTTCGGTCATGGAGTCACCTCGACCAGCGACACCAACAGTCACCGGCGGCAGCTTTGAGCATGGCGCGCTGCACGACACGGCCGCAGCGCCGCTGACACCCGGTGACACTTCGGCACCCGTCGCTCCCGTCACAACTGCGCCCAGTGGGTCGCACGCCACCACAACGGGAGGACCACAGCTGAACGACACCAGCCAACCGTTGAGAGACCTAACGGCGGCTTTATTAGAGGTAGTTCGTGGGGCTCGCCCCGCGACACACAGGTATGCTGACTTGCCTTATTTTAATGGAAATACTGGTGATTGGTTATATTTTAAAAGTGCATTTAACGAGTCACAATCTGCTTTTACGGAGGCAGAAAATATGGCACGGCTACGCAAATGCTTAAAAGGAGTAGCTTTAGAATCGGTAAAGGGTTTATTTGTAGGCGGTATAAACGCACAAAAAATAGTGGAAAGGTTAGAAGCACGCTTCGGTCGACCACACGCTTTGGTTACAAACGAGCTGGAAAAGTTACGCCACTTACCAAAGTTGACAGATAGTCCAAAGGAAGTGTGTATTTTTGCTTCTAAAGTAAATAATATTATTTCTACTATAAATGCATTAAATAAAATCGAGTACTTACATAATCCAGAAATTACTAACATTGTATGCGATAAATTGACGACAGTTTTACGACACCGCTGGTATGACTTTGAGGTTATGGCAGACGCATCTGAACCTAGGCTGCTTGTCATCGCTCGTTTCCTAGACAGGGAGGCTGACCTCAATTCAAGGCATGCCAAATGTGAGATAGTCGAAGAGCGAAAAGATTACAAGCGCCATCACTGTGGTACCACAAACACAAAAGTCAGTATGTGCCCTATATGCAACGCCACAAGCCATAGCACTCCAGCCGCATGTTCTAAATTTTTATCCATACCCGTTTCAGAAAGGTGGGAGACAGCTCGTAAAAATAAATTATGTTTCAGATGCCTCGGTAGACGGACATGGAACCACCGTTGCAAAGGAAAGAAGTGCGAAGCGCGAGGCTGCGAGTACTACCACCACAAGCTGTTGCACAACGACGCAGCACAGCGAGTGCAGAGTGACAGCAGCACAACTACACTACGACAGCGAGCGGAGGGCGACAGCACCGAGGCAGCACCTGTATTCGAGTCGTGTAGCAACGCAACTACAACAGCGGCGGGAGTGCCGCGCTCGGTGCAGACCTTCCTTAAAGTTTTACCTGTTCAAATATCGGGACCACATGGTAAGATAGATACTTATGCTTTATTAGATGATGGGTCCACCATCACGCTGCTGACGTCAAGACTGGCAGACAAGATTGGCGTTACGGGGCCAGCAGCACCTTTTGTCATAGAAGCCATAGCGGGAGCGCACATCGACGCTGTCAGTTCCCGACGGGTAAAGTTCTCTATTAAAGGCAAGTATACAAATAATAAAATTAACATCGAGGCGCGAACCATTGACAGCCTAAACATATCCCCGCAGTCTGTGCCAACCGAAGCTCTGGCTCATTGTGAACATCTACAGGACATTAGCGACCAACTCGTCTATGCAACTGCAGAACCGCTCATATTAATAGGACAAGACAATTGGTCCCTGCTCATTGCATCTGAGGTAAGACGAGGTAAGCAGGAACAACCAGTAGCGTCGCACACACCCCTTGGCTGGGTATTACACGGACAGAAAAGTCGCGGTGGCTACATGCTACAAGAACGTTTTCGTTGTAGCCATGCACATACGAAAGACGAAGCCCTTGAACAATTAGTAAAGGAGCACTTTGATTTAGAGGCGTTGGGCGTAGAACCGCGTCGACCTCAAGCTGACCCTGACACGCGCGCACTGCAGATATTACAAAAAACGACAAAAGCGCTGACCGAGGGTGGCTATGAAACGGGACTATTATGGAAGGAAAACGGTAAGCCCTTCCCAAATAATTACCAGGCTACTCTCGGAAGGTTGGTAGGCGTAGAAAAACCACTGGCGAAAGACCCACCTCTAAAACAAAAATACAAGGATCAAATGAATTCCCTGTTTGAAAACAAATATGCTGAGCTCGCTCCAACAGCGCCACCTGTTGGACACACCTGGTACCTGCCTCATTTTCCGGTTTTAAATCCCTCAAAACCCGGTAAAGTTCGTATAGTTAAAGACGCAGCTGCACATACCGATGGTGTTTGCCTTAATGATTATTTATTAACTGGCCCTGATTTGTTACAATCTCTGCTAGGTGTCTTTATGCGATTTAGAGAAAAACCAGTTGCAATAGCGGCTGACATAAAAGACATGTTTCTCCGCATAAAAATAAGAGAGGAAGATAGAGACGCTTTACGTTTTCTGTGGCGTGACGAGACAGACCACGCACCCATGGAGTACAGAATGACATCTCTCCTCTTTGGCGCCACATCATCACCTAGTACGGCAATTTACGTTAAGAACTATAATGCCCTTTTACATCAAGACGAGTTTCCAGAAGCCTTGGATCCTATAATAAATAATCACTATATGGATGACTATTTACAGAGTTTTGACACCGCGGCCGAGGCGAATCGTGTGGCTCGAGCAGTGGATGCCGTGCACCGCCGAGGCAACTTCGTGCTACAGAAATGGGCATCGAACGACAGCAGTGCCATCGCCGGTCTCGCAGTGGAGCCCATGACTCCTAATGTCAACATCAACAATGAGGAAAAAGTATTGGGGCTCGTTTGGCGAGTAGCCGACGACACCCTGGGTTTTAATTTATCTAAATTTCCCTTTAACGATAAAATTACTAAACGTCAACTATTGAAAGAAGCTATGTCTCTCTATGATCCATTAGGTTTAGTAACACCAGTAACCATCCAAGGCAAACAAATATTACAAGAGGCATGGCGTAGTAACGTCGGGTGGGATGATCCCTTACCATTTAAATTAGAGCAAGCCTGGCTAACTTGGTTAATATCTTTACAGAATTTGAAGGATGTGGCTTTACCACGAAGTTACCCATTATTTAGTTCGGCAGAGATACTTGAGCTACACGTTTTTGTTGACGCGAGCGAAGTCGCCTACGCCGCAGCGGCTTATTGGCGATCAGTAAATAATAAAGGCGAGGTACAGATCTCACTCGCGGCAGCAAAAGGACGTGTGGCCCCCTTAAGATTGTTTCTATACCTAGACTTGAATTACAGGCGGCAGTTCTGGGTGGTCGGCTGGCGCACACCGTCTCGCTCCAACACTCGCGTCGCCCGGACCGCCGCGTGCTGTGGACTGACTCACGCACCGTGCTGTCGTGGCTGCGCGCGGGTGCGCGGTCTTTCAAGCCGTTCGTAGCGCACCGCGTGGCCGAACTGGAAGAGACAACGGCAACCACGGAGTGGCGATGGGTACCCACAGCCGACAACGTCGCTGACGACGCTACTCGCAGCGTACCGACCGAGTTCACAGCTTCACATCGATGGTTTCGAGGCCCGGAATTTCTATACAAAGAAGAAAAACTCTGGCCGCGCGATAACGACCCGCTCCACTCCACGAAAACTGGCGAAGAACGTGTTGCCATGACTACCACTCACCCGCAACTCAAAGAAGCTCTACCCGACGTGTCGAGGTTCTCGTCGTGGATCCGTCTAATCAGATCGACCGCACGCGTACTACAATTCATCGACCGCTGCAAAACTCACACTGTCACCGCCGTGCGTAGAAAACGCACACGCCGCATTTCATCTGAGGACCCGGACTGGACTGGCGCCCAGCCCCGGCCAGCCCGCGCTAGCACCAGAGCGACTCCACAGCGTGACAACAGCCATGCGAGTGCAGCCCGCACCTACGTGCCTCTCGCAGCTTGTTACACACGCCGAGCTGAACTCTTATGGACGCGTGCCCTTCAGGAGGACTGCTTTCCTTCTGAGCTGCGTGACATCACCGGCGGGAGGAGATTATCCAATGACAGTCGCCTTCGACACCTATCCTTGACTACAGATCAATATGGCGTATTGAGGTTACGCTCTAGAACGGCCGTCGCTACTGATATCAACGAGGAAACTCTGTCCCCAGCAGTATTAGATGGAAACCACGCCTATTGCCGACTGTATATCAACTGGATCCACCGACAGTTACATCATAGCGGGGTCGAATGTGTCACCAACGAGATACGCCAAAGGTATTGGATACTACGCATCAGACCAACAGTAAGAACAGTCATCAGACGATGCCAGCCATGCAGACTACGTCGTGCCACGCCTACTGAGCCGTTGACGGGGAACCTGCCACCATGTCGCCTCGCCCATCATCAGCGGCCATTCACACAAACGGGACTGGATTATTTCGGGCCATTAACAGTCACTATTGCGAGACACCACGAGAAACGCTACGTTGCCCTATTCACCTGCTTGACGACAAGGGCAGTTCATCTGGAAATAGCGTCGTCACTCTCTGCTGATGCTGCCGTGCTCGCATTACGTCGCATGATGGCTAGACGTGGTTGCCCCGACGCTATATGGAGTGACAATGGCTCTAACTTTCATGGAGCTGATGCTGAACTTCGAAAGGCGGCTCTAACCTCTATGCTACAGGAAGCAGACGTTCGACAAATAAACTGGCACTACATACCACCAGGGGCGCCGTTCATGGGCGGAGCATGGGAGCGGTTGGTGCGCTCAGTTAAAACCGCACTGACAACTACATTGCACGAACGTCACCCTCACGAAGACGTCCTTCACACTTTACTTACGGAAGTCGAACATACAGTCAATTCTCGACCGCTGTCACATGTGTCGGTCGCACCAGAAGACGACACCGCCTTAACCCCTAACCACTTCTTATTAGGCGGACCTTCGAAGGTCCCATTGCCAGGGACATTCTCCAAGGTGGATGAGCTAGGACGGTCACATTGGAAGGCAGCTCAACGACTGGCTGATCTATTCTGGCAGCGCTGGGTGCGAGAAGTCCTACCTCTACTTCATCATCGACGAGAGCCGCATGGGCGCGGCGAGGCGATAAAAGTGGGTGATGTAGTCGTCATAGTGGACTCGACGTTACCACGAAATGTATGGCCGAAGGGCAGAGTGGAGCAGGTCTATCCAGGCACGGACGGAGTGATACGGGTCGTAGACGTCAAAACAAAGAATGGCCTGATGCGTCGTCCGACTAAACGTTTAGTTATACTACCAGTAGAATGTTAAACTGATTTGTTTATGTTTGTCATTTTTCTTATGCATATTTTGTTGGCGTTGTTATGGAAGGTATTGCTGACTTTGTGGTGTAATTATTTTGCAGAGTACCGACAACATAACAACTACCCTTAAAAGTATTATTTATTTCTTGCTCTCTCCGCAAGTAAACAACACAGTCGTTTGTTTACTTGTGGAAAGAGTTTAGTTTAAGTCATTTAATATTGCATATTGATGTTTACAATATTATAAATTTGTCATGGTTTTATGTATATTTGTGTTGGCGTTGTTGTGATGAAGGTATTGCCGGCCTTTACGGTGTAATTATTTCGCAGAGTACCGACAACATAACAACTACCCTTAAAGTATTATTTATTTCTTGGCCTCTCCGCAAGTAAATAGCACAGTCGTTTGTTTACTTGTGGAAAGAGTTTAGTTTAATTTAACTAATATTGTATGCTAATGTTCATAGAATCAAACTATACTTCTCTATTTAATATGGTTATTTGCTTTATATAGAGATCGGAATTAGCTAAATCTTATTACATATTTTCTCTAAAATGTAGAGTCCATAGATTTAGTAGTAATTGTCGATAAGTACTTTAAGTCAGAGGTGGCAAGTGTTCAACAGTTTAGTAATGACATTGTAACCGATTCTATAATTTGTTTATATTTCATTTAGTCAGCCGATAACTTAAGTTATTTACTTGTCACCAACAAGGCGCATGTGTCGGTAGCGGAATACTGCCTATATGTTTACTGCGTTCACACGGCGGGAGAGATGTTACCGACACATCAACCTTTATTCTATCTGTTATATTTATACTCTATGCGCAATCTATCTGTTGTATGTATACTCTATGGCGGGCAAAAGCGTGTAAGTACTTCTAAACGCCGAGCGAATTTTGTAACCATATTTGGTAATGTTTGAGACTCTCTGCTGTGATTGGTACAATTTTAACGAACACGCGACAGGCGCCCCGCGCCCCTGCAGAGCATATATAAGTATTTTCACGCCTCACCGCCCGGGCTCATTCTCTGTCTACAATTTATCAAGCGATGTAGTAGTGTTTAAGTGTCGCTGTGTTAGTTTATAAACGGCTAATCCTCCTAAAAGTTTCCTTGTATTTGTATTTATGAGTTTACTGACAAATAAAACGCAATTACGCGGTTGGACAATCTTTCATTTCTAACAGATACCCCATAGGTTTTGATTCCTGTCTGAAAACACAAATTATGCGGAAAATCGCAACATTTACGGTGGTATCTCCTAATCGCGTTGACGTATAATTTTGATAATTTTTTACAAAATGAGGTTATAAAAATAAAGATTGGATTTAATCAAAATTAAATATTTATTTTTATATCTATATGTACATATGGTCTATACGTATAACAAAAACTGTAACCAGTCTGTGACTATTCATGAGGAATATGGAAAAAAATTAGAAAACCATTCCTTTGTTTCCATTCGTCTTGATGATATTAATACTCGTTTTAACAATAATAATTATTAGTGGGCGGACGAAGTCATGGGCACAGTAATAAGTCATGTCAGTCATCAGTAATGGTAATTACATAAAATAGTCTCAACGGACTGCTCTTTGAAAATTGCAATGTTTTTGAAGAGCAAAAGTCAAAATTAAAGTCATCCAAGACAAACCAAACGAAGCGCAAGAGCACTATCTGCCTTTTCTTGAAACGCTTCGTCGTTTTTTTAAACACTTATAACTAGGGTTTGGAATAAACCAGATAAACAAAATTCTCGGAATATTATTGTAGTAAATCACCCCCACCCTGAAAAGTTAGTACGAAATCCATTGTCTCCTGTAATGGAGGCAGGGCTGCGGGTAGAGGACAGCGAGCAGCAAGGTGGTGCAAGTTTTGTGCAGTCTGGTGAGCATTGTATACCACAGACTTATATTAACTAGACCCTGCAAATGTATGTACTTCGCGTGTAAAAAGGAAGATGATTCAACTTCGTTTAACGCTCGTTCATTCAGTCCGCAGTCGAACGTTTTCGCAGTCAGACGTATTACAAAAAGTAATAAAATGCCTAATTGAGCGGTATTGAGTTGTAGAAACAATACACAAAAAAGGGGACGAGATATAGGAAACATTTCTTTTCATCGGTAAGTATTTTTGTTTTAAAATCGTGTTGTTTTTAACTACACGATTACAATTATTTTCTGTTCCCGGCACGGATTTGGCGATTTTACAAAGAAAACTATGTATGCGAGTGTGTATTGTTGATTTAAAATACATTGTCGCTTTTAAAAGGAGTGTTGTAGGGCTTATCTTTAAAAACACGCAATGAATATTAAAACGAACTATGCGTTCACACGTAGTTTAGCTTAGTGGTACGATCACTAATCCATAGAGCTAGCAAAAAAATTTTGTAATTTTATTTAGAGACACTGACAGCTGTGGAAGCGGGATGTCAGATATGGTTTTTACCTATGTTGGTGAAGGACAGGTAATATCTTCTGTGAATCCAATTTTCAGTAAACTTTGACAATCGAAGCTTAGTTTGGAACTGAAATTGTATTGTAAACAAACCTTATAAGTTAATTTTATTCCCTTATTATTATAGATAAGCTTTTTAAAGTTTCATCGAGACAAAATGGTGTCGTGTTGTGTTCTGAATTGTGATTCATCGACAACGACTTTTACATTGATTGGCATTTCTATTAGAAGATGCTGATGATGATAGCTCTATGGATTAGTGATCGTACCACTAAAAGTGAATGCAGCGAATGAAGCAATGCGAAAACGTTCGACTGTGGACTGAATAAACGAGCGTTAAACGAAGTTGAATCATCTTCCTTTTTACACGCGAAGTACATACATTTGCAGGGTCTAGTTAATATAAGTCTGTGGTATACAATGCTCACCAGACTGCACAAAACTTGCACCACCTTGCTGCTCGCTGTCCTCTACCCGCAGCCCTGCCTCCATTACAGGAGACAATGGATTTTGTACTAGCTCCATTTGGATTTCTTGTGTTTCAAGAACAAGTACATTTCCAATGTCTTCAGCAGCAAGGGCCTATGATGTCGATGGTTGCTCCAAAATTGAGGGACTAGGCTGCAACTGCAAAGAACAATGGATTTTAAATTTAATAACTCCATATAGGCGCATCAAATTAGCTTAACCCGGACATAATTCTATAACTGTAATTTTCTTTTTCTATAGCATTAAGCATTGTTATTTATTATGTAATTAAGAAAAATTAAACATTTTTGAAACGCGCGTCAATGCAAAAAAAAATAATAACTGAATTCCAAGTAATTTTAATTTCATATCTACAGCATTATAAATAACCCTGTCGAAATATTTATCTTATATGATATATCTTGCATTCTATTTATATAAATCAAAATTAAACTAATTAGTCATCCGGTACTACCATTAATCAAGAAGGTTCACAACATTTCAGATTTTTTGGTTTACATAACTAGATATAATAGATAACTGCAGTTTTACAACTTATTCAGGACAATGTTTTATTTTATTAAACAAATAAAAAAAAAATTAAACAGATACACTTTGCAGATTTTTGTAAGAAAAATATTCGTAATTTTGGGAAAAACCAAAATATGTAACTATTTAAAAAATGTTTAATTTAAGCTTTGAACATAATACTTTTACCATGGAAATCAAATTAAACAATAATTGTTTACAGATATTCATTTTCACATATTTTTTTTCAATCACATTTTAATATAGACGTTATTTCTTGGGCCATAAAGCCGTAATTAGTTTGTTTGCATGCATATACTGTCGAGATGCGACGCGACTAGCTAGACGCACAACTTGCCCGCCACTTAGTTACGCGGGCATATTTTATACTAATAAAAGTATAACTAGTTACGTTTATAAATATAAGCAAAGCATATTACATTGATAAAAAATCTATCGTAAATGATATGCCCGTATTTATTGTAATATGTTTGCTATATCACTGTGTAAAATAGTTTTATTTCTTATACTACACAGTTCTTATTGAACCCACATTACGCTATCTGCATATCTATCTACCTATATCTATCTATCTATATATATAAAAGCGAAAATCACTCACTCATGTATCACGAAATCTCGAAAACTACTGAGCTAATGAAAATGAAATTTGGCAGGAAGGTCTTATGTGACTAGGAGGCATCCACTAAGAAAAGATTTTTGGAAATGATACCAAGGGGGTAAAAAGGGGGTTAGCAATTTGTATGAAACTTCGTCATTTTTGAAGTGAGACCTATGAAATTTTATATTTATGCTCTTAGTTAATAAAAAATAATAATTGTATATTTTATTAACTAATTATACGGGGCGGCGGCGGCGCGGGCGGTGACAGAGCGCGCTACCGCCGCTCCGTCTCCCCTTCCCGCACCCACCGCATGTACCCCACTCACAACCCGCGCCCGCGCGTATTTTGTTTTTTTTTTATAAATTTCATAAACGCGACACTAAACTGTATAATTTTGGTGAGTGCTATAGTCTATGTATGTACCACAGACCACGGACGAAGCCGGGGCGGACCGTTAGTAAAAACATATGTATTTATGTGTAAGTTACAATAATAGGCGTGAATAATAGGTCAAAAAACGAAATTCTGTTTAGTCCGTCAATCAGATAATCATACTTCATACTAATATGTACTAAAAGTTACGATGTTTGTATGTCTGTGAATTTGTTCCTCAATCACGCAACATCTACTGGATGGATTTCGATGAAAGGGGTTTGGGTAATTTTGTATGGACCAGTGGCGTCATTTTTATTTTTCGCGGCCAAGATAATTTTATTACTATTTGATAGCACCCTAATAAAGAAACATATCGTGGTGGTAAACATTGTTCTAAGTAATATGGGAGCTGAGGTATGATGTTTTAAAATATATATTTTTTGCCTGTAGTTCACAAGTATAATACACATTAAACATTACACTACAGCGCTAATCTTACCTAAGAGCTGTAGAAAAACGCAGAAATAGGAGAAGAAGGTAAGAAAACCTTCCTTTAAACAAGGGCGGATCAAACTTTCGCGTCAGAAAGGGGTCACATGGTTGAATGCGTGGTCGATACTCAACATAATCCCGAGAACATTCGCGGGCTTATATTCCAAGGAGGGCTATGACCTGGAGGCCGACAACCCGTCTCGCATCAGCCTTTGTGTTTAACTATAATAACGTAAACCTATTGGGTACATTTTTCTCATAATAGTACATTAAGTTAGATATCTCTCCGCGCATTAGTCGTCGAGGCCGCGCGACCTTACGCGTTGTGGCCAGCGGCTAAGTTCACAAGTTCTTCGTGCAACCACGTCGTAGTGCTCACGTAATTGGTCATGAAGTTATTCGTAAATATCATGATAAGCGGAAACTTCTACAAGTGGGTCAGCAAGAACTACTACAGGTTGATAACTTGCGCATTAACTTGTCGATCATAACGCTGAGATGACCTGCATATTTTGTCTTCTGTATTAAACTGTAATAAGTGAACACTAGTGTTAAACGCTACCAATGTACAGAAGTTAGGCCTTTCCACCTTTCCAACCAAATGACGAAATACGAACCCACAGTCGAATGTGCTGGATAGAAACTTCAGTATAACCCAGTTCCAAAATATCTTGGCCTATTCTATTACCTTTGACCGTAGCCACACTTACGCCCGACAGATATAAACAAACTTGAGTAAAAAGCTCCTAATAAGGAAGAATATCTTGCACAAACTGGCTGTAGACACTCAGCTAAATCAGATAATGAGAACAAACACTGCTCCGTGAAGCTACAAATATCCACAGAAACCCCAACCTGCTGGTACATCACCTATAAGTTTGCCAAACCGCCACCACACCATCTGAAATCACAGCCCCCATCACAGCAAACCGTAATCAAACTCCTTAACACCGAGCTGAACACAGCTAGTAAGTAGGAGTGAAATGCTAATACTCCGAAAACCATGAGGTCAACTTAAATCCCATGAAAAACTGGTTACAACGGAACCTCATTACCTTGGAGTGTATGATGTCAGCTTAACAAAGCACGAACTGGATGCGGACAGAGCAACGATTTCATGGCTAAGTGTGGTTTCCGAAAGTTATCGCCGTGCGAATGTGGAGCTGCAGTACAGGACATTGCGCATATTGTTAAAGATTGTCCCCTGTTTGACTTTTTTTACTTTTGGCTTGTGCAGAGAAAACAGTTCTAGGACCAATGGCATACCGGCAACGGTCTAAAGAGCCGAAATAGCTTTTTTAGACTGTCTGACAGTACAAAAGATGATACAGAATAATAGTTTCATGTCTTCAGTCTGCAAGCAGACGTGCAAAAAATACAATTAAAATATAAATTCTTAAATTCACTCTACAAAATGTCACATAAAAAAATTAATGGAAATAAATAATGTCAAAAATGTCAAATTATGCTTGATCAAAATATTCTTTAATGGTATAAAAACATTTATCTAATCCATACTAATATTATAAATGCGAAAGTTTGGATGTGAGTTTGTGAATTTGTGAGTTTGTGAGTTTGTGAGGATGTTTGTTACTCAATCACGCAAAATCTACTGGACGGATTTCGATGAAATTTGGTACAGATGTAGATAATGACCTGGAATAGCACATAGGCTACTTTTTATCCCGGGAAAAAGCACTGTTCCCGTGGGAAATTCACGCGGGCGAAGCCGCGGGCAAAAGCTAGTATATAATATTTATCTAATAATAAATATACGTTTTTCTTATATACCATTTTATAACAAAATGCTAATATAATAACTGCATGTATTTTTGTCTTGTTACTCTACCTTTACATTCGCCTCTTGTTTTATAGTACTCTGGATGAGATTTAACAAACAAGCAAACCTGTTTGATATACATACATGGCAGCGGTAATATATTACATTTTTTAAACAAAGGTTTGCAGCTATCCAGAAATCCTGCATTATTTATCGCACGGATACATCTTTTTTGAAAGATTAGGACTTTTTCAATATCTACACAATTGCCCCATAGCAGCAACCCATAGTCCAATTGTGAAGATACATAGCCATGATAAGCCGTTAAGGCTGCCTCTTCAGATACTGATTGCCGTCGCCGATTTAGTGACCTTCCAAGTTTTACATCTAATTTACAGGACTGTTGATTGACTGACTGACGTTTGAGCGAAATATTTTGAGTTTCACTCTGAGGGACTTTACTTTTTGGAACGCCACACGAGCCGAAGTTGTGCAAAGGCGGCTCAAACTTTATGTATCCTAGCAGCAACATCCTTTTCCGCTCCGCCAGACTTTGAGACTACACTTCGCGTTGATTTTAAGTCCAGCTTTTGCTGCCTCTCGCTGCAGCTCGTCCAGTTTAGCTTGCATATCGACATGCTTATGACTTAGCAGACACAGGTCACCAGCGTAGTCTAGGTCATCCAGTTGATCGGACAGCCCCCATTCTTTGCCGTCGTTCACTATGCGCATTATATACCCAGGGCGATAAGAAATAAAAGAGGCGAGAGAAGACACCTTTGCTTGACTCCGGCGTGAAGTGCAATATCTTGAGAGATTAGTCCTTTGTGAGCAATTTGCAGGAGTTATTTTAATATAGGGCTTTTAACAGGTCTTTAATCTTGGGCGAGATTCCGATTTCGTAAAGCCGGCGGTGCCAAATACTTGGCCAAATGGCCAATGCAATATATCGAAAGCTTTCTCGAAGTCGACAAGCGTAAATTGAACGCAAGTTGCTTCTTCGAGTATGATTCGGAGTGAATTTATTTAGCCCACGCAAGAGCGGTTGGAGCGGAATCCAGCCATCCACATACTGGTCTCATTTAATTCAATTTAATGATTTATTATTGCATTCGGATTTAGGGGGGGCGTGGGCCCCCATAAATCCGAATGGATGTATACATTATTTTTTCTATACTCAAAATAAACCTTGGGAACAGTGCCTGGCTAACAATACGCACTCGACCATGTGACCCTAACCTGACGCGAATGCTGGATCCGCCCTTGAAGGTATCTATACGTCTCATTGTTGGGCACAGGTCTCTGTATGAATCATGGCAATAACATAAAAACTGTAACTAATTGAAGAATTGTAGATTCATAACAAACAAAACAGTATGCCGTTATGGGACACCCGGCAGGTGTAAAAACATCTGAATATTATTAGAAACTAGACTTGTTTCAATCTAATCGTGCCGCATGTATAAAACCAGTATAAACAAAGCCGTTTTTTACATTTTATTAGCATTATTATTGAATTGTTAGACAAAAATTAAATGCCTAATATCTCAGCTCCGATATAGTTTAGCTATATGTACTCCATAATAAAGTTTCATCCCCTTGATATGTTCTTTCAAAATAACCAAGTTTGGTGAGTTGTCGCGAAAATTGAAAATGACGCCAACTTTACCCAAACCCCTTTGGTACAGAGATACTAACTTACTTAAAATATACTTTTTACCGCGGGCGAACCCGCGGGTAACATCTAGTGCAAAAAAAAACGTGTTTAAGTTTGAGAGTGGGGATAAAACGTCACGAATATGCATAAAACGCAACTAGACGTGACGTCATGCGTCTTTTTAACTTATTATATCTCTGTCATTTTAAGAGTATATGAAAAAACAAAAAATACGTATCTAATATTTTTAAATAATCTATCTGATGGACAAAGAATCAAAAATCATTCGTCATCCCTAATTAGGTCTGAAAACAAATAAAACTCCTTACTCCTTAAAAATGTATTTATTTATATAACATTTTCTTAAAATCAAGTAAGCATTTTAGGAAATACGTGGACATTGTATGCATCCAAATAAAATTAATTTTAGAAACTTACTACTGCAAAATTAAACTGTTAGCGGCGAATTTAGCTGCTTTAGAGCTAATTATGAATTCTTATTATTTATTTTTTAACAATTTGAGTTCAAAATATGAAGCTAAAGTGATAAAGGTATATGAGATCAATAATATATGTGTAACTTTTAGAAATTGGTCCTAAATTTAAAGTTAAACACCGAAGTTTAAAGAGCACTGACTGACATATTACTCCAGTTGGAATATTCTATTTTTTTGTCACAAATAAGCTATTAAGCACGCGAGCGATTGACCGAATTATGACGTATGGGGTGACGGCGGCGCGGGCGCGGTGGCAGAGCACGCTACCGCTCCGTCTCCCCGCCCCGCACCCACCGCATGTACCCCGCTCACAAACCGCGCTCGCGTGTATTTTGTTTTTTTATAAATTTTATAAAAGCGACACTAAACTGTATAATTTTGGTGAAAACATAATTGTGGCATCCCAAATCCTATAATTAAACAAAAAATCCACAGTTACGATTTTTTTTCTAGCGAGAAATACGTTTTGATTGAAACGTTAAAAAAAAATGTTTAATTTTTGTGTATTGTATCTATAAAGACTTTATTAAGCTTATCAGAGTACATAACATCATAGTTATTATTTTTGCTTAATGATATATAGGTATAAAACGAATACTACTAAAAAAAACACACATGCGAAATAAGATTTTGTTTAATTTTGATTTTAAGTAGTAGCATTTAAAAACAGCTTAAAATTATACTTACAAGGTTTTCGTCTACGTATTTTACTTTTACGATAAAGTTCGATGATTAACAAAATAGTGTGATTTTCATAAAAAAACATTACCACCCCGGAATTTTTACAACTCGGTATTAATTTATATTTGACATTTAATATAAATATCCAAAAAAAATAAATAAACATCGAGTTATTGAATTATGTCCGGGTTAAGCTAATTTGATGCGCCTAATAGCAATATACATAATACAATCAGTATTTGAGTGCAGAATTAATATACTTACATTACTTTGTGGAAAGGGGTCTACAGCTAGCCCCCTACTGCCTGTGGCCAAGAAGGACCCATGACTGCCACCAACCTCTGCTCGAGTAGTGACAGCTCGGGCAGTATGTCAAAGCCACCCCCTGTGCGCCTCATTGACTGAGCCCGTTGCTGGCAGAGCTTCTTTAGGGCAGATTTCTTTTCAGCATAGTACTGTAAGCCAAGGAAAGCAAATGATTTTGATTTAGTTATTAATATTAAAGATTAACATTGCTAAAATATATGTATTTTATTGCTCGCTTACCTTGGCCCAAGCCTGCCCATCTTTTATTACCCCACCCAAGGCATTTGTGGTAGCAGCAAACTCCAGCCACTTTCGTCTTGTTTCTACTTTCGCTTGCTGCGTCCGTAGGAGGCCTCGTGCTATTCCTGGATTTCGCTCCAGGAACTCCACTAAGGCTTCCATCTGTTGTGAGGTTGGTCTGTTTGCCATTTCTACAACAATAGGCATATAATATTATTATTGTGCTGCATAAAATCACTTAGATGACTTTCAATTAGTATTTGAAAATAAATAACATGCATTATTGTGCAGAAAAAAAAATAAAAGTGTACCTAATAATTACCTCAATTTCATCTGAGTAAACAACACGAAAATGTCGGGTTCCCTTGGGTACACTGTCGCGACTGCAAGCTTCATTTTTACTTTATCACACAAACTATGAAGCACCGTGCACTTAAAACCACTTAAAATGTTTAAAAAAATCAAAAACTTTTAAGTACCAAAGAGTATATAAGTATGTACCATTGTTTTTGTGTAAATTTGGTCACGTTTTAAAATTGCATACAAATGAAGCACAGAAACAAACTCATACAGCCATAAAAGTTTTTAGAAGTATTTAATTTGATAATTCTTGTATAAAACTAATGTAATTAGCAAGTTTTTTATTTTTATAATAAAAGAGACATTTTAAATAAATAATTTCACTAAAAATACCCTTATTTCATTGTTTTATTTGAAATTTTCATTCATTCACTCGTTCAATATTAGATGTCACGAATTGACGTAAGGTGGAACTGTAGCTAACTTCGTAACACAACGAAAATGTCGAAGCCATAATCGAGACGCAATCTCAAGAACAAGCCAATCGCGGTAACGATCATTTCAAGAGTAGCTTAGGCAAGATTGGGAGTGCATTGAAATTAAATTGAGATTGGAAGTAGTTTCGAGAGTAAGCCTGCTGTTATTGCTAAACTCTACTTTATTTTAACCCTGCACTGGTCACGTAAGAGGTCGCGCGGATGGGTCTGACAAACGTTTTTTTACTTTATATGCCAAAAAAATCTACAAAAAATTACGAGAAAAACGGTGTTTTTACTTTTTTCATATCTTAAAAAATGGCTGATATATTTACGATCAAAGTTCGTATTTCCGACTGTTGGTTTTTAAAAAACGCGGGCGGGCGCTCCCAAGCCGCTGACGTCATAACCTTGCTCACTCGCCAGACACGCTCCCGTTCGCGCGCCGCTGTGTAGTAAAAATTAAAATTATTAAGTTCTTTGTGGTAAAATGGGAAAAAGATACTGTGTTGTGCCTTTATGTTCCAATTCAACAGTTAAAACACCAGATAAACTCTTTTTTTATGTGCCGGAGGACCCGAAAATGAGGAAAAAGTGGATGACAGCCATAAATAGAGTCGATTCAATAGGGCCTAAAACTAAAGCGCACTGTTGTGAAGACCATTTCGATGTAAGTATTTGTTAATAATAAGTTTATCCTTTACTTTCAATCGTTTAAATGGGTATACACTAGTCTATACCTATGTTAATAGCCCTGACGAAACTTTATTATTAATAGGTACGTAATAAATAAAAGATACAAGTGATTGCATACTGAAAGGCTCCGTAATTTTGATGATTATGAATCATTAGACTATATATATATATATATATATATACTATTATTTATAAATTATTAAATATATTTATTATTAAATAGAAACATTAATAAATACGACCCTAGCCGTGTGGTGTCCGGCAGAGAAGAATAGGATCATTCCAAGTGCTCTCACGGATGTCGAACAAGGCGACTAAGAGAATACAAGCTTAACACGTCTGTAATCATACCTCAATAAATCATACACATATATGTAACCTAGGATTGTTTCTGGTTTAAAACCTTTAGGTTGTAAAGTTCAGTTCGACAGGTCGCTCTGTAAAAACCACTAACATCGTCAAATCCAAAGCCAAGGTTAGGTAGCGGACCCCGGGCTCTTAAGTTGCCGTTGAGGACGCAACCGGGAATACGTAAGGACGAAGAAGGGAATACGACCCACACGATGTCTAGGTAAACAGCGCAGTGCAGAGTTTCTCACTGAACCGACTGCATTGGCGGGGCATTGGGCGGGGCGAATGTTTTGTCAGGGGTATCAAACTCGCGGCCCGCATTTATCCTTTTAGTATTCGTGGTACCTTTCACGTACATTGAACACGGACTTTATTCGGGTTTTTTATTGTTTTTTTAACGAAAGATGGGTTTGCTTTGTTTGTTTTTGTTTGTTTGGGTTTGACCTCAATCTTGGTTCAAGAGCAAACCCTTTCGTTAAAAGAGATGGCAAGGACAGAGATGAGATCTGCGGTGGTGTAGCGAGCTTACTCAGAAGCAGCCTATTCAAAGGTTTTGAATTCGTTTTTAAAGTGTTATTTATTCTTGTTTTAGGTGGAAAATGACATGGAAAATTATATTAAATATAAACTAGTTGGAGGAAAACTTAAACTCAAAAAAGGCGTAGTGCCTCATAGGTTTGAATGTCAAAAAGAAACAGTCGAAAAACCTGAGCGTTCTGTTCTAAAAAACTTAAAGTGGCAAAATTATTAAATTCTTCAAGCGAATGTGTTGCGGCGGCGTCTACTTCACATGACGTTGAAGAAATCTTCGTTGTGGACTCCATTCCTCAAGTTGAAGATATTGTTAATGACCCATTAAAAGATGGAAATGTAATTAGTACCCCTGAAGAAATTTTAAAAATGAAACACAAGAAAATTCAAGTAAATGTAAGGAACAAAGTTTATCATAAAAGTACTAAGACAGAAAATAAATATTTTAATTTGACATCCATCGATAAAAAACAAAACAAAACCAAGAAACTAAATCTGCTTAAAAATATATCATCGAGTTCCAGTTTTGAACAATCTATGATATCAACTCACAGTGATTACAATATATCAGATGAAACAGAAATTACCGATTCTGAAGCCGATTTCGATAACGAATCTTTTAAAATATACATGCAAAAGGCCGCTCTTTTATGCGTATCTCGGGAGCCTCAGATGCTTTTAGGCATCCCAAAACAATGGTATTGCTGCATTCAACTTTTAAGTGATTCTTGCAAATGCTCACCAAGAGTCGTTCACCGTCGATGGTAGTCTTAAAAAAGATTCGCGTATATCAATCCAATGCATCACTTGCGCTTGATTTTGGTATTACAAGCGCTTCTGTAGGAATTATTTTTAGAAAAAATATTCCGAAAATTTCATATTGTATGAAAAGTCTCGTACTTTTTCCAAAATCAACACGAGTTGTGTCTAATTTGCCAATGCCATTTCGAAAGAGATACAGCAATGTCAAAAGTATTATAGATTGCCTGGAAATTCAAATCGAAAAACCGACTGAAGCTGCAAAGCAAGCATTAACGTGGTCAGAATATAAATCATGTAATACTTCTCTTCCTGACCTAGAACAATATTACTTCGATTGTTTTTTAAATAACCTACAAAATGTACTTTTTTAATCAAATATTAGAACGGCTTAATCGATTTTGATAAAACATGTCTACTACTAATAAAAAAAAAAATTAAAACGCATCGATCATACAGACAGACACACATAGCGGTCAAAGCTCTCTTTTTGCGACGGACGTTAATAAATCTATACTAATATAATAAAGCTGAAGAGGTTTTTGTTTGCGTGAACGCACTTGACCGATTTATAAAAATATTTGATCGTTGGATAGGTACGTTATCTCTGTCATATATTTGAAGCTTCTACACCACGGCAAAAGCAACATTTATTGGTCTTTCATTATGGTGTAAGTCAAAAAGTGTCACAACACATGGGACGAAACCGCCCTTTCTCCTATGCGGCCCGCAAGTTGATCAGCACTGATTTCTTAAAAACGTATTTTTATTTAAAAAAATCGTTGATGTAAAAAAAGGTAGGATATTGGATAAAATTTATCAAAAATATCTAGGCATAATACCTATTAACAGGTAGGTATTTGCCTACTTAGAAAACTAATATATAGGTAGGTACGTAAATACCTACTAGTGCTTCTATTCTGTATATGGATAAATAATGGCATTTTATTTAAGTTTATACCTACTAGGTAATAAACACAAAATAATCATCAACAACCTCGAAATGCTGATTGGAGTACCTACCTAGGTAGGTACTGTATTTTTACCGGTCCCATAATAAAAACAGCAAATGAAACTCTCATTAGGTACTTTCAGTTAGGTTTGAACAAATACCTACCCAAGAATAGGTGTTACAACATACATACCTTTTTAACTTTATTCCTCGAATTTCGGCAGCCGTAAAATCCTGATTATTTATGAAATATTGTGCCACCATCAAACTATCCACTCTTGGCAGATTGTTTGATTGACCTTTAAGAAAACCTTCTTCCATTCTGCACACTTCACGTTTCACTTTAGTCAGTCACACACACACACTAGGGACGCAAACTTTATATTAATACTGTACTTATATTAATAAATTTCAAACAAAATGAAACAAGACGCGAGTAATTTAGTAGGGTCATCGAACCATACTGATAGCCGCCTGCTCGCCGACTGTATCACTCGCGCGATCGCGGCGGCGCGGTGAACAAGGGTGTGACGTCATCGCGTTAGCGCCCGTAATTTCGGAAATTAAAAAAGGGCTTAAACTTCTCGTAGTTATAACTTCGGAAATACTGGATGTATTGAAGTGAAATAAAAACTATTGTAATGTACATGATCTACGCTCCAATTTTAGGTATATTTCATAGTAATATTTCGACCCTTTTGTGTTCTCTTTCAAATCAAAATAAAACTACAAAATAATTAATCAACACACTTTAATCAACTTTAAACATAACAAGGTACTTTTTCTTTAATATTTTTAAACATAAACAAAGTTAAACTCTTACAATAAAAAAATAAAATAGGAACATTGACGTTTTTCAGAATCAGCCTTCTTGATTCTATTTACTTTAATAATTGTTAGCAATACAGGAAGAACATATATACTTGGAATGATCAGGACAGACGAATTTGCTACATGCTGTGCATGATCGGCGAGTGCTTTTATTAGGCGCGTTCCAAAGTTTCGTTTTCTGAAGAAGAACTACGGGTGTCAAATGTCTGGTTTGGGGTTTCTTCTTTTCGTTCAGAATCCGTTTGGTGATCCGGCTCCTCAAGTATGTCTTCTTCATCGTTTGAGCTTGCTTCAACTTCAAAATCATAATTATCCTCTTCTAGCCAGGCCTGAATTTGAGCTACCTGGCGTTCATCCATAGTTATTCTGAAAATATACAATTTTATTAGAGAAAGGTTTATATTACTGCTCGAAATTTACTTAAAGATCTTTTTATATATAATGCAGTTATATAATATACGAACAATAGTAAAAAAACGATAAAATAAAAAAAATGTGTCGACAAAAATACTCACGTAATAAGTCGCGCGGATTACAATAGTAGTCCAGTACTCCAGTCCACTTTGAAATGCTCCAGATAAACAAAACAACCCTGCGATGCCGGCGCTCGCGCCGCGCTGCACTGAGTGAACGCGTCGGTTGTCTAGCTTCAAGTAGGTACCTAAAGGCATCATCGATTCGCACGAAACAATTCTCGGAAATAAACGATTTTGTATCAATGGACTAGTATTGTAGTCCGCGCGACCTGTCCAGGGTTAAAAGAGATATGTTTGGTTTTTGTTACTCGTAATGGTCTTTCAACGAACTAATATACCAAGAACTCTAACAACACCAAAAACATGGTTCCACGAAATATGATCCTAGGTGGGCGGGGCGTAAAATAGATACCTCAGTTCGCCGTGGCGCTGCGAGTTCAACGGTTGTACTTTACCTACTTACCTAACCTAACGCATAAGTGTCAATTGTACGTATCATCGAGTAATTTCGCAAGTTTAATTAGCAAAAATATGCCAGCGTGTGTCGTAAAGTGGTGTAAAAGTCACACAGATATGACGAACAGCGGAATTACCTTTCATAAGTAAGTATATTAATATTTTATTTAAAACATTTTAAATACTAGGGGAAAATGTTATGCAATATGTATCCAAGATTTAAATAAACAGTAAAGCCTAACTTTACATAGTGTACTAGAAAAAATAATTTTTTTTTTTACTTTGATTATTGATATTATGCATTAAATAGATCATTATATTATATAAATAACTGTATTTAAAAACTCATACAAAATTATCACTTAATTATTCACGATTGCTTATGCGTATTTTTTTAAACCGACGTCAGTCGAGATATCGAAAACTAACTAATCATACTAATTTACTAATACTGATACTGATTCGGAAACTGATACTGATACTAGTACTAATACTTAATATTATATTATTAAGTATATATTATAAATGCGAAAGTTACAATGTTTGGATGTTTGTATGTATGTATGTATGTTTGTGAGTTTGTTCACGTAAAATCTACTTCTATCTATTTTTAAAGAAATCGGGCACTAGATGGCGCTTAAAATATCTATGCAGTATTTTTTTCTAAAATCAACCCGCAAGATTAAAAACATGACTTACTTAAAATATACTTTTTGCCACGGACAAAGCCGCGGGTAACAGCTAGTTATAAAATAAACAAAGCAAGTTGATTCTCACGAGAATAATTTGTAGAAAACTAGCTTATGTCCGCGATTTTGTTTAAGCGCAATTTACTACGATTAATGTCCTAGGTTCTAAGCGGCATATCAAGATGAAACATACATTTGGATAATACAAGTTTGACTTAAAACTTGGTGTTAACGCGAGATTAATAGATTTGATCGAGTAACTAGAAAATGATTTCATTGCCACAGGTTTCCGTCAAATGAAATCCAGGCTGAAAAAATGGGTGTCCGCGGTTCGTTTGGAACGAAATGAACTTGACTGGATGCCTAGCAAAAGCAGTATAGTATGCAGCATCCACTTTCGAGATGAGTACATGTACTTTATTGACAATGGAAAGCGCAAACGATTAAAAAAATCTGCGGTGCCTATTTGTACTGTAAGTTTTTGTTTTAAATATTTTATAATTACTATAGTGTATCATGTATTTCTCTATTAATCCATTATACAAAATTACTTTCGTTTTTGCAGATGGTTAGTCATGCAAATATAGATTCCCCGGGTGATTTATTAAAACAATTTTTAAGCACAAATAATGCAAATATGCAGGTATAGTACTTTTTTTAAGTATTCATAATTATATTGTTAAATATATAAAGTTAAATTGGTTACAAGGAGTCCACCTTAAATGGGCGTATATATTTTTAGGCAAACTGAAAATCAAGAAAACCTGAAATCAATGTTATTCTGACCTAGCTTTTAGTCTGGCTTTTTACTCCGAGTAAAATGTATGCTGAAATTAATTAACATTATTATTTTATATGTTGCAGAAAGAGTCTTTAATACTACGAAAAAATATAGGTGGTGAAATTAGTTTAGATAAAAATAATAGAAAAATTAAATTTCATGACCCTGACTGCATTTTTCAAATCAGTCCAGTCAATACATACGGAGCAAACTGAGAACTTCCTTTTTTGGAGTAGGCTAAAATACCAAAACCTTCTCCAAAATGTGACAAATATTTTTCTGAAAACCGCTTCAAAATCGGTTCAGCTAAACGTGAGATAATTGCGGACAAACAAACATTCATACGTCATATATGTATGTACATACAAACATACAGGTCAAACTGAGAACCACATTTTTTTGAAGTCTGTTAAAGAAATATATATTGAAAATAAGTAGATTAGAACCACTCCAAATCCTCTCGTGGATGTCGTACAAGGCGACTAAGAGAATACAAGCTTAATTATCACTGCCTTAATATCGTTAAAACCTCTCCTAGGATTGTTTCCTGGTCTACTCTTTGGGTTGCGGGGGTCAGACGACAGTCGCTCTGTGTAAAAACCAGTAACATTGTCAAACCGCCAAGATATGGTAGCGGACCCCGGGCTCTTAAGCATTGCCACTGAGGACGAAACAGGAAATACGCTAGGATGAAGAAGATTTTGAAATGAAAAAAAAAACAGATTATCCAAGACCCTATTGTATGTACTTAAAAAAATATATAAGAACGCACTCAATATTTGAAATTTGTACTTTTTTGAGATATGTCTTTTAATTATGAAAAACCTGACTCTATTTTGTTCCTACCAGTATTAAGAAACTGTATTTATTGTAATATTTCATATTTATTTATTCACTATAATTTGTATTAATAACATGCACTTAACAAGTTTGCTAAGGTCTTCAAAATAAGTATTACAAATACAAATATTTTAGAGAATAATATAAATAAACATGTTATCAAATACATGTTTACTTATTTTAGACTAATGTTGCATAAAACCATCCATTCCTCTAACATCGCCGCCATTATCGCCGCAGCGCGTTCGAGCTAATCACCTGATTCGTCAAATCATCCAACATTGACGATGACGACTAACAGCGTTGAAGTATGGTCGATGAGTTGCAATGGTACCTACCGAGTTAAAGGCGATCATTGTATGGGCGTTATTTTTCTATGGTATATTAGTTTGTTGTGGTCTTTACACCCTTGTAATACCAAGGAATTGGACCGTTCTAATTGGTTATATTTCAGTGTGCAAAATAGGTTGTTGTGTGAGTGTTAAGGTTTTGTAGTCTTCTTCTTCAAGTTTTTATATGCAGGTTCAATCGATTATTTGAGATTAAATAAAACAACACGCCGTTCTTAGAACACAATTCTGAATTTCTGACCAGGGCTTGCTAACCTGGTTAAAATTCTAAACCAGCTCACTCGATGCGCCATACATTTAAAAAAAGAGCGTTTTAAATCAGTTACGGTTGAGCAAAACCATATATTATTTCTGGTTATGTTCAAAGCGCGATATCATTTCAGTTCCTGTTCAAAATACCGGAAAGACCCAAAACATTTCGCTCTTTTCGACGATCGTGTTCTATCTCGCTCTAACTATGATTATTTCTCACTCTCGCTCGATATAAATCTAACCAATCTACACGTTGAGACTT
The DNA here is from genome assembly GCA_018467065.1 of Ephestia elutella. Classification (NCBI taxonomy): domain Eukaryota; kingdom Metazoa; phylum Arthropoda; class Insecta; order Lepidoptera; family Pyralidae; genus Ephestia; species Ephestia elutella. The sequence continues at coordinate 2,106,468 of CM031587.1, read as the reverse complement.
GCAAATGCGTAAGTGAGATAAAACGCTGAGCGATATACCCGTCCTTGTCACTCGCCCGCGCGGGATTAACCAGGTAATTTCCGCTCGCGAGACCGATTCAAAAGGGTTTTCACTCCGATCGTAATGGCCCGAGCGTTACTGCGTAACCAGGTCAAAACACTTATTTTTTAGGTTTTTTATTAACCGGTTTCAAGCCCTGTTTCTGACCTCTATATTTTTTCTTCATAAAGTGACAGACAACACATATGAACTGTCAGTTATTTAACATTGACATATGGTTGACGTTTAAAACAAAACAACTCTTATGATCATCAACAGTGAGTTTGGCGCCAGCGGTCACCCCTACTTCCCCCAATCTACCCCTTCTTTCACCCCTAGGAAGGTTGTCAATTAAAAATAACCCTGTATACTCTCAACTAAATAAAAGCGAGTCGTTTTTTTAATTTCCACTTTTTTCAAGCTTTTATTTAACTTGCAATGTCGGTATGTTCGCTCGGGTGGAATCTTAGAACTCAATTTTGAAGTAGATATCTTCAACCGATTGAGCTGGAATTTTGTACACACGTTTAGTTTGGATAACAATGCATGATATGGTATGTGACGTCATTCTAAATCCAATATGGCGGACCATCCAAGATGGCGGATTAGTTATTTTAATTGTAATGCATTGGTATCAAATGAAACGGTTTGTTGAGAGTGAGAATGAAAGCTTTATTAAAAAAGTTTTTTTACTATTAATTTATTTAAAAGTTAAGAGCTTTTTTTGTCTCCAGGAACAGCCATCATATCGGTCGATGGCGCCGCAAGACTTTGGGGACGGGCGCGTGTCTCCCATCACGGACCCTGAGGATGACCAGCACGAGGCGGAGGCAGAGTGTGACGACGAACAGGTCAATTAATCATAACTAATATTATAAATGTGAAAGTGAGTTTGTTTGTTTATTGGTTTGATGGTTTGTTTATTTGTTTGTTACCTCTTCTTGCTTTATCTATTAAACCAATCTTCCTGAAATATTGCATACACATATGATATAAATGGGTAAGGCCGAGAATTTTCCCACTTTTCGAAAGTAAAAATTGTCCCATTTTTTGACAGCATCACTATCACTACTCACTAAGTACATAGTATAAAACAAAGTCGCTTTTTCTGTCCCTATGTCCCTTTGTATGCTTAAATCTTTGAAACTACGCAACGGATTTTCATGCGGTTTTCACTAATCGATAGGGTGATTCATGAGGAAGGTTTTAGTGTATAATTTGTTTAGGTTTTTTGTATATTAGTTGAAATATGACGATAATTGTTAAGGAAGTCGGAAAAAAATTAGCCGCCCGGCAGCTTTCATCGAAAACGCTGTCCAATCCCTAAGAGATGTATCAAAACCATGTATGGAGGAATTGTGTATCTATAATAGGTCTACAAAAAAGTCCGCGATAGCATATATCTAGCTTTTATATTTCAGCCACAATAACCACTTTTATGTTTTAAAAATAATTAAAATCCTTAGGTGTTTTTTAACTGGTGATAATAACCACAGTTTATTAATCCTTATCAAATTACACAAGTCTATCATCACAAGTACTTAATATATTTAATATTTGCTTTTTACTGCATGTAATTTGGATCAATAGTTTACGAAATACTACGAGTTATCCAATGCGCCGCGTAACCACCTTGCACTCGCAAAGACGCTAGGCGCAGTAGGTATATAAGTACTGCGGGCGCATTTTCGTATCTATTTATTTTAGGAGGTAATAATGTAAATATCATATTCATTCACATATTATCTCACATTATAGCTCTAACTAAAAGACCAACTAATTTAAAAAACAAACTTAACTTTGTAGTTCGATCCCAAGGATTCATACTGCATCGAGCGCAAAAATAAGTTTGTAACACTTTTTTTTAGACTTACAACAACATATTTACAACTTTCAGATTTATTACTGTACAAGTACTGTTGGACCTTGCTTATTGTCAAATTACATAATTTTAGGTCAACGTACTTTAGGTAGGGAAGTAAAGTACCCCATAGCTTTTGATTGCTGTCTGAAATCGCAAATTCGCAACATTTACGGTAATATCTCCTAATCGCGTTGACGTATAATTTTGGTTATTTTTTTGCTGAAAGAGACCGTGGATCCGAGTGTTCAGTATTAATTTTAACTTGATACCTTTAAGCGTTCCTGAGAAAAAAAAGTTTGACAGACACACGCACAGTCTGACAACAAAGTGATCTTATATGGGTTCCATTTTTGCCTTTTGAAGCACGGAACCCTAAAAACCGGCCAAGTGCGAGTCAAGCTCGCGCATCGAGGGTTCCGTACACACAAAGCATCTCACATTATAGCTCTAACGGCCGGTTTACGACTTTGCGCGTCGGCACAGAATACATAATAGTATAGATAGCGTCGGTCTAAGCGGGGCGCTGCGCGGGAGTCTTAACGGCGCGGCGGGCGGGGCGAAAAGCAAAGCACGCCACGTACTCTCAGTAGCGGTTAGCGGAGCGGTTTAGGTGGACGTATTCAGAGAGTCGGAAATTATCCCTTTTTGTTTTGAAAGTAGCAATTTTTTTAATATGACATTCTCGATATCAGCAAGGAAGTGTACGAACTAAAGAAAATAGATACCTTCACGGAGAATTTCGTAATTTATACCAAGATTATAGGAAACATCCGAATAAGTTTTATGACTACACTAGAATGAGTGTGGAAACGTTTGACTTTCGGTTCTCACTACGCCACTGCAGAAGGAGCAGATGGGCAAAAATTTCATAATGCACCGTTATGGAATTTCCCTCCACAGTAGGTCCCCCCGCCCCCGTGCCCTCCCCCCCTACATCCGCTACTGCTACAGCACATTGATAGACATATGTTTCGACATCGATATTGGGGGTCTATGTAATATTTCGCTAATAAAAGCTTCTCTAATAAAACTCATGGTGAAAACGTTTTAAAATATACTCGCGGAGTCCGCCAATCCTGCGCCGCTGTTGCTGCCGCAAGAAATTCTAAAAAAATATTTTTGCTTTCTATTATTCTTTTTAAGTGTCCCTCTATCCATTTCAGTCAAAAATACTAAATGTACAGACAAAATATTTTTACTGTTTTATTATATGTATACTGTTAGACCTTGCTTTTTGCCAAATTTCATAATTTTAGGTCAACGGGAAGTACTCCATAGGTTTTAATTGCTGTCTGAAATCGCTATTATGTGACAATTAGCAACATTTACCGACTTTTTTGCTGAAAGAGACCGTGGATCCGAGTAGGTATTCGATATCGATGTCATACCTTTAAGCAACGATTTAAATCGGCCTTTAAACGTTCCTGAGAAAAAAGTTTGACAGACAGGCGGACAACAAAGTGATCTTATAACGTCCGGAACCCTAAAAACAAATATATTGTCCACCCGAGCGAAGCCGGGGCGGGCCGCTAGTATTAAATAAAAATTAGTTCAAAAACTAAAACCCAACTACTGCACCCTAAAAAGCACGAAACAAGGAAAGCCGTGGTCACACACATACATACTTACATACCTACATACATACATACATACCGGTCAAAATCATAACCCTCCTTTTCGCTTCGCCGTAGTCGGGTAAAAAACTAACCAGTAATATTCAATTGATGAACTCTTATTGTGTTTCTTGGGACTCTAAATTATATATTTTTATATCAAAGTTGAAATACCCCTTAAAGTTTAATAACTACAGTAAGTTCGATTCGTCCATTACCCCAAATTTTACAAAAAAACTTGCTGTCTTTTTCATGCATCCAAATATTTGGAACTACAAATTTGTATTTTTTTCTATTGAATGACAAATTCACAAGAACTGACTGAAATAAACTTAAACTTAGCAATTTATTAGTAGTTTCGTTCTTTTGGAATAAATAGATTTCATGACTTTATCGCAATTTAAATGTTTGTCCCCGTATTTTCGCTTCTACGTTACAATTTTGTATGTTACCACAATTTCCCCTATAAACAATGTTAATCTTTTGTGGTACTATTTTGTATTGACACTGGCAACACTAAGTATCTATGCGGATAATTAAAAAAAGACGCCATTTTGTGGTCTGTGAAGTCAAATGTGTGCACTGCATGTGTTGTGGTCAGAGTTTTTTTAAAGTGAATTTGGACGATTTCAAAGGTAAATAACAGCTTTTATTACACTTGTTCCAAATAAAATAATGTATAAGTGGAGAAGCAATGCGTGGCGTGTGTTTTTGTTTTAAATTAAGCTCGAATTATCAATTTATGGTAAATTATAACCTAAAAAATCTCGCTTCTATGTTACTTTTATGTTACTTCTATGTTACCGGTAATAAATAAAAAATAAATAATAAATAAAAACTTTATTCAAAAAAAAACTTAAGCACTAATAAACTTATACAAAGGGACTTAATATAAAATAAAAAAAGACTTACAAAAATTGATGCCTAAGCTAGGATCTGAACGATCCTGTGTTTTAGGCGGTTATGTGCTAACCTAGTATAAATTCTACAAAAATAAACAATTACTTACACTGTAAACTGAAATACAACAAAAAAATAATAATTCGAAACAAAAACAGTAAAAATTAAATGGTTGTAAATAATTATAACCTAATTATGTTTGAAGATAAGCTAACAGTTATTTTACTACATTTAGTAATTCCTCGGTTTCTTCGTAAGACATGCTGAGGAGTGCTTCTGTGAGGATTTTCTTAATCATGTTAGAAGTGAGGGGATATAAGTCTAATTTTTTATTTAGTTTATTGTACAGAAATGGACCTAGGAAAAAGAAAAATCGCTCGGTGTATGCATGTTTTCTGATGTTTACTGGGCAAACAATATCTTTTCGCCTTTTTTTTGCATAATCGGTGTCAAATTGTAATGCTGCGTGCTGTTTGATGACTGTGCTGAATATAAATAATTGCCTAACTGTTAGTACTTTACAAGATTTATAAAGCAGGTTAGTGGGGTAAAGGAAAGGGCGGAAATTTGACACTTTAAGGACGGCGCGCTGTGCTCTCTCAATGGTTAGAAATGTTGTTTTAGCTATGCCTCCCCATGACGTAATACAGTAAGTTAATATGGACTGGCATAAGGCAAAGTAAACTTGCCTAATCAATTTTGAATCCGCAATAGATCGTAATTTTTTAAAAACAAATATTAACTTACGGATTCTGCCATTTAAAATATCAATATGGTGCTTAAATGAAAGCGTTTTGTCAATAATAACACCTAAATATTTTAATTTGTCAGTTGGGGTAATAACAGGACAGTCGCACGGATTAAATGATGGGTTTCTGCAGTGATGAGCGTAGACTTTTAAATTAGAATAAGAGTTCAATTGGCGCATTGAAAAATGTATAAAGTTAGTCTTATCTGTATTTAGAGTTAATAAGTGATGCTGAAGCCAGTGGTTTACGATATTAAAACCTTGTTGTGCTAATTTATATACTTCATCAACTGAAGTTCCAGAAAATAATAGGGCTGTGTCGTCAGCGTATGAGATAATTTTACCTCCTTGTACATTAAGATTACATAGATCGTTAATATAAATTAGAAATAATGTCGGGCCTAAGATACTTCCCTGGGGAACTCCAAAAAGATTGTTTTTAGGTCAGAACTAACCATATTGTCTATTTTAACACATTGAGAGCGCTCATCTAAATAATTTGTTAGAAGTTTTAGCTGATTTCCTCTTATGCCTATGCTTTCAAGCTTGTGCAACAGAATGGGGATAGAAATTGTGTCGAATGCCTTGGCAAGGTCAAGGAAAATTCCTATTGTTTGTCTGCCTTTATCGAGTTCTTGAACAATGTAATCAGTTAAATTGTGGACGGCGTCTGCTGATGACAACTTAGATCTAAATCCGAATTGCGTTTTGCTAAGCAATTGGTACTTTTCCAAATATTTAACAAGCCTGACGTTTATAATTTTCTCTAAAATTTTGGAAATCGACGGCAGTAATGATATAGGTCGGTAGTTAGTAATTTGATCTTTTTTGCCGGATTTATGCACTGGAACAACGACGGCTTTTTTCAAACATTTAGGAAATACTCCTTCTGCAATGCCTTCATAATCTATAGAGTTAATGTACCTTCTTTCGGCCATCAATTTCGCTGGACAATTTGGGTCACCTGTCTTATGGTCGCTTGGCTTCTTGAAACGAAGGCAGGTCGCGCATTTTGGAGAATCTGCCTTCTTTGTACACTCCTCAATGGCATGGCCTACCACACCGCAGTGACCGCAGGTGTTGACCGCCTCCCGGCATGTTTTGGCTGCATGACCGTACTGCTGGCACTTGAAGCACCTGGTCACCAAAGTAAAGTCTCTCACAGGGCATGAGGACCAGTTCACGAATATTCTATCCTTGGTGATAAGTGCCTTGCGTACATCTGCCGGGACTTCGATTATATAGTTGCAGGTTTCGGCGTCTTTTTTCCCAGATTTATGGCTTAGCTTAACGGATCCCAAGAAGCTATCCAAGGTCGCGCCGCTTAGTTTGTCAGCTAGATTCTGCTTATAAATGCAGGAAAACACCTCAGTTTCCTTCATGGACGTTGGAACTCCAATAACTACAATTCTGGGCTTGCGTTTTTGTGGATCATCCACCGTGAGGCCCGAGGTCTTAAGTTGAACGGAGTGCTTTAATTTTTCGACGTCATTTTTGTTTTCAGTGCTAATAATAACACCTCCATTCTTAGTTTTCCTCATTCCCCGAACATGGAGTTGCATCTGGACTGGGCTAATAATTTTTTGAACCAGAGTTTTAGTATCCTCACTGGTTTTTTCCTTATCTGTAGGATATATTGCTACGGCTGTTATTTTAGGCGGCTGAATAAAGTTGTTTGGGCCCTTTTTTACCATGTCTGCAAAGGAGGACGCTCCTGATGGGGATTTCGAAGACTCCTCAATGGAATGTTTTAGATCTTGAAGGCGCATTGACAAATCGGATTTGTCCTTTAGGGCTTGATTGGTGGTGTAGGACTGTATAGCTCTTTGCTTCAAGGACTGGTACTGTACTGCCAATTGCGATGTACTATGACTTACTTTCCTGCACAGGGCGCTAATCCTTAACTTCTGCTCAGAGTTAAGTTTTCCATCAGATGAGATAGAGCAAACTTCCGTCAGACATTTTTCTATGTTGCCCATCCAGGTCTGGATTTCGGCCGTAGATATAACTTCAGGGGGTGATTCCTCCAAGGGAACTTGAATGGGAGGTGTGGGCGGCGGGCTGCGGGCTGTCATCGCACTCCTATTAAACGGGCTGCTTTCCATTTTATATTGAATATATTTCACTAATCATAACACACAATTAAAGTATCCTCAATCATAACACTAAAAAGGTTACACAAGTCAAGTCACTGTTGTAGTGACGCAGATCTGCATCTAGGTCAACGCTGCGAAGTAATTGTTTATTTTGACTAAAAACAAATTACACGACCGAACTCATCGGAGGCGAAAATTGTAATGTTCATAGTATGTTACGTAACGTCGAAGTGTTGTAAAGGTTTGTTCATATCATTATATTGTGCTATTTATAGCTTTTTTTGGAAACACTTTAAAATATCGTCAAGGCGCGTGAGGCGTTTGTGTGCTGTTGATTGATTTTGTTGATAACATTTAATTCATTTAATAATCTAAATATTACTCAACGCACGCACTACAAGCACATGCGAAAAATAACCTAATTTTTTAAGAATTCGTTTAAAACCTTTTATTGAGTTTTGATCGCTAAATTCAAGGTATTAGAGACAGGTTTCCTACAACAGAAAGGCATGATCAGTCTTTGAAACTGAACAACTTCCACTAAGAAACATATCACCGCAAACGTAAAAAAAAAGAGCGGTATTTTTTTTAACTACTGGTGATATGTTTCGTACGAAAGCTATTCAGTTTTATTGTCTGATCATAATAATAATATTAAATTTATTTAAGATTATTCATCCATATTTTTGTTAGTAGGTAATTGAATATATACAAAGCAACTTTTGTCTAGTGTTAATCATGCCTCGACCTGTCCCTTACATCCATCGTTTAATAAATATATTTTACTAATCCCCGATTACGCGTTTTTTCTGGCTTTCTGGGGGGAGCTCCCTGTCCTGCAGTGGACGTTTAATGGGATGTTATGATGGTTTTACTATTTGATTTAAATATATTAACAATATCACAGATGCCGATGACTGCAGCTGAAAAACAAAAGAAATATCGCCAAAAGCTGAAAAACGAAAACCCCGACAAGTATGAAGAAACTAAAAGGAAGTCCAAAGAAAGATCTGCACGACACTATGAAAGAAAAAAGAGTACTTATACTGAAGAGGACAAACAAAAATTACGTCTAAAATGGAAAGAAGATCGAAAAAAGGCAAATGATGAAAAAATTGTGCCCCAAAATGAACCCTCAACATCACAAGTTTCGAGCAAGCAACAAGCTGATGACTCATTAATGTACCAAAATACACAACGACGCTTGGAACGCAGGCTGACACGAGAGAACGCAGAATTACGTTCACGGCTACATACATTGGGAAAAGGATTTAAAAATCTCCAGAAAACTGCAGTGTGAAATCGGACTTACATACTTTACTCGTTACTTTCGTGTTACTTCTACGTTACCGTAACATAGAAGTATCTACGTTACTCAATGTTAATAAGTGGGAAAATTCTCGGCCTTACCCAAATACGGAGAAGGACATAGGGTACCTTTCATCCCGGGAAAAGGCACGGTTTCCGTGGGAAATTCACGCGGGCGAAAGCTAGTTATTTATATATTTACTAGCTTTCGCCCGCGTGAATTCCCTATGTCCTTCTCCGTACTTCCAGCTATATCTATGCGAAATTTCAGGAAGATTGGTTCGGTAGATAAAGCGTGAAGAGGTAACAAACTCACTTTCGCATTTATAATATTAGTTAGGAAGTTAGGATTAAAACACAAAACTTAACTGCTAACAGTGTACAAAAACCAAGTTATTTTAAATGAATTTGATTGATGATTTACTTATTTGTATTGTTTGTATCATACATTTATGTATTTGTTATAAAATATAGTATCGTTGAGTTAGTATCCCATCATAACACAAGTCTCGAATTTACTTGCGGGCTAAATCAATCTGTGTGATTTGTCCGTATATATTTATTCTATTATTTATTTTGTACTAGTCGCGCCCCGGGGCTTCGCTCCCGTAGGAATTTCGGGATAAAAAGTACCCTATGTGCTATTCCTGGTATTTTTCTACCCGTGTACCAAATTTTAATCGAAATCCATCCAGTAGATTTTGCGTGATTGACTAACAAACATCCTCACAAATTCACATTTAAACTTTCGCATTTATAATACTAGTAGGACTAGTAGGAAGTAGGATAGAACTTCTTCTTCTTCTCTCAGCCGAAAGACGTCCACTGCTGGACAAAGGCCTCCCCCAAACATTTCCACGTTGCCCGGTCCTGCGCTGCCCGCATCCATGCGCGTCCCGCGACCTTCACCAGGTCGTCGGTCCACCGAGTGGGAGGCCTGCCAACACTACGTCTTCCGGTTCGTGGTCGCCACTCGACAACTTTTCTGCCCCAACGGCTATCTGTTCTACGAGCTATGTAGGAGGGATAGGACTAGTTGGATTTATTATATATTTTTTTTGTCTCCAGAATCAGCCGGGGTCCTCTCGGCCGTTGTCGGTACCGCAAGACTTTGGGGATAGAAGCGTGATTCCCATATCGGACCCTGAGGATCACCAGGACGAGGTCGAGGTGAAGATGGAGGACGAGTATGATGACGGACAGGTAAGCAAGCTAATCCTAACTAGCACCTTTGATAAGCGGTAGCAGCAGCTAGCGAGCGATGGAGGTAGTTGAAGAGATAAGGGGAGGCTTTTGCCCAGCAGTGAGACCTATTGGTTAAATAAAAAAATATTAGAATAGAATAGGTAATTTTATTTGCATTAATTATTATAAACCAGCCGCGCCCCGGGGCTTCGCTCCCGTCGGAATTTCGGGATAAAAAGTACCCTATGTGCTATTCACGGTATTTTTCTACCTGTATACCAAATTTCATCGAAATCCGTCCAGTTGATTTTGCGTGATTGAGTAACAAACATCCTAACAAACTCGCATCCAAACTTTCGCATTTATAATATTAGTAGGATGTACAGACACAGACCAGTTACAGTTTTATTATATGTATTGATCTGACGGTGGTGTCTCCCAGCACCCCGCCCCGCTGCCGCAGGAGCCCCCCTCCCGCGCAGCCGGGGACCCGCTGCAGCCTCCGCACGCGCAGGTCAGGGTTGACAGTATATTGAATCGATTGTTTTTATTTAAATAGGCTTGAAAATAGCACTTTGAAAACGTCATATTCATGTTTTTTAGTTAGTTGACGTCATAAAATGACTTAAAAGGTTACCACCGCCTCCAAAGCGCAAGTGGAGAAGAGGCGGCGCAACAAACTCCACTGCTGCATTTTCTCCAAATACGTCACTTTACAACATATGTCTTACAATTAAGTGACTATCTATATGGACGAGTATACATTGAATTTTTATATGAAATTTCAGATTTATAAATTAATAAATAACATCTCTCCTCCCCCTGCTTTAGTCGTTTTCCTCACTAGCCTGTGTGAGCGCTAGCGTTGCAAGACTAACGATAGTTAGATGACCTTGAAAAATAGTCATAGGTACTATCAATAGGCCTATCGATAGCCAATAGTTTGCAATACTATTGATGATAACCAAAACCATCGATACTATCGATAGTACTGCTTTTCGATACTATCAATACTATCTATGCTATTGATGTTTTATAATCAATACTATTATTGAATTACATACTTTTGACTCCTGGGATACCCCTGGTGTTGTGGTTGTCCATGGGCAGCGATGATTACTTACCATCAGGTGACGCGCTTGCTCGTTTGCCATTATGTTTAAAAAAAATGAATTTTTAAAAGCTATCGATAGTGCGATACTATCGATTTTTGGTGAAAGATAAGTGTCAAAAAGCAATACTATCGATAGTATTTATAGTATGAATACTATCGATAGTATTTATAGTATGAATACTATCAAGGCCTCTCAAGGGCTATCAAGGCCAATCGATAGTGTGACTATTTTTCAAGGACACAATACTATTGACACTACTATCGATAGTAAACACTACTGCGTGCAGCGAACGACTAAAGTGCGTTTCGTCAAATAGTTCATATTATGACTTAGATTAACCAATAGGTACTTTTCATAGCCAGGATTTTCGTAAAAGATAAACGTCTTAAGCGTAAAAAGTTCAAAACTCGTAAAAAGCCACTGTAACTGCTAGTTTATAATATAAGTTTTACTGCCAACATGACGGCAAAGGGACTATTTCACGAAACGCACTCTATGGGTACTAGATTAATAATTTTCGTTGTATGTTACAGCCGTCCTCAACCACGCCCGTCATCAAAATAGAAATAGAAGATTATAAAGAACAGTTCTTGAAACTCCAACAAGAGGTGGAGACGTTGAAAGCTGATAACCACATTCTAATTATCGAAAATCATAATCTAGAAAGAGAAATATTTAACCTAAAACGGTCTAAAAATGCGCCAGACGACCAAGTAATCGATAGTTTAAATGATGTTCAGAGCGCCAAGAATGATAATGAACTATTACAGGAATTGGCTAAAGAAAATAAACGCCTCAGCGAGAGAATTAGTGAATACGCTGATAAAATCCGAATTATAACCTCCAAATATAAACTTGACATAAGTACAATGAATCTAGATGAAAATGTCAGCGAGGGGCGCGAAAAACTAGAAACTTTAACCGATAAATTAAGAAGGCTCACTGAAGAGAATAAAAATGTTATTTCTGAACGTGATAACCTGAAAGATAAAGTACAGAATCTGCTCGTGGATTTAGAAAACTTAGCGGAGGATAATAACGCCCTCAAAAGAAAGGTTATATTGCAAAGGAAAAGAATTGAAATGCTTAGAATTCAATGTGTTAATAAATCGAGAAATATTAAAAGACTGGAGGACAGTTGTTTTAAATTAAGGTCTGTGTATTCTAAATTGAAAATGACAAGACAGAATTTTTAAAATATCGCTGCTTTTTTTAACAAATAGGTACCTAATTATTCGACATAGACAATTCAAAAATATGAAATAGGTAATTGTAAAATGAAAAATCATTCGGCTCACGCTTTTTTGGTGAGTCACACTTTCAAAAATAGGGCCCCGAGCCCTATTTTTGAAAGTGTGACATACCGCCGAAAACGAATAGACTATTATGTCGCTCTCATCCTATTATGTCACTAAAAACATAAAAGCCGTATTTTTGAAATCACTCGTCTAGCAATGTTGCCAGTGATATGAAACAATTTCTGATCCATTCTACGCAACGAAAACCGAATCGGTAACGAATCATAAAAAAAATGTTCGTAAATCAATCAAAGAGAACGTAAGCGTTAAACGGAACGCAAAATTGAAAATTCTAATAGACTCCATCTATATCCGTATCCGGTTGTCTATGTCATTCAAGATTTTGACGTAAAAAACGTTCGACTACCAAATCGTACGAAAACGAGTGGTCTAGACCACTTGTTGCCAATTATTCGACATAGACAATTCAAAAATACGGAATAATTGATATCGAATGAAAAATCATTCGGCTCACGCGTTTTTAGTGAGTCCCACTTTCAAAAATACGAGGTACGAATGAGATAGAAATAGTCGGCCATAAAAATGCTTCCCCGTTTCATAGATCAGTGGTCAAAACGTAGTGACAAAGAATATAGTACTCCTACGGAGATTACATGGTGGTTAACTCTTTTCACTTTCCAAGGAGTTTTGTAGGAAACACACTCGCGTTCGCCTCCGGGCGTACTGATTACTGATAAAGAACCATAATGGGCGATTTTCCGAGACCCAAATTAAAAAAACAAATAGTTCCAGATGACTTCATAGATGGCGCTTAGTAAAAGGATTTTGCATTCCGTGCAATAAAATAAAACCTAATAAAAAACATCTAAAAATTATCAATATTGTTATTTGTGCAACTGTCAAATTAGGTGATTACGCGACTGACCAAAAAAGGAGTGTTATGTTTTCAGCGTTCATGTATGTATGTAAGTTTCTTTATTCCACCATAAGTCCTAAACGGCTTAATAGATTTTGATGTGAGAGGTATCGTTGGATTCCTTGCATTCCTTCGAGTGACATAGGCTATGTGACGTCATCATAAAAACAAAATGGCGGATTATATACGTGTTTACAATCTATGTTGTTTTGTTCCGTTCGGCGCTCGTGCGCGATAGTTTAAAGGCAGCCGTTCGGTGACGCCATTTTGAAACAGGTTTGATACGACTCGCTCGCGGCAGTCGGCGGACGGAGCGCTGCTCCCAGTCGCCCGAGATAGTTTGGCGGGTGAACCGCGTTCGTCGTAATAAAAACTCACGTGGCTGTGAAATTCGCGTGGACGCGGATTAATTATACTGTTTGATTGATTAATTGTTTGTGAACTTAAGTACTAGTTTGTTTCGCGTGATCGCGCAGAGAATTTGAAGTTTGTATTGAAATATTCGGGCGAGAGAGTTTATTTACACGTGGAGTTAACGGTCTGATGTGGGGTCAATTGCATCACCCAGAATTACCCTAATTGTCTAAATGTTTGTGTTGCTAATGGACTTGAACTGATTAAACTAAAATAACATAAGTGTGTGAGCAGAAGTGACGCGTGCGTAGTGAAATTATCAGTTTGGGGCGGTGGCCACCTTTGGGGGGTGATGAGTGAAGAGATGAATTCCCTAACACCCGTTAGGGAATTCATCTCTTCACTCATCGCCGCTCATCCGCCGTGCCGCGACCTGACGTCGCGGAGTGGACATCCCTCGCGGCGCGACCCGCCGTCGCGCAGTGGAGATCCGTGACACAGTGGATATCCGTCACGCAGTGGAACAAGTATGAGGTTAGTTTTAATTCTTAGTGTGTAGGTCACGTTACATGGGCCCAGCGCGTGATTGAGAGCCTATAGATTAAGAAAGACCAGTTTGTACGTAGTTCGCAAAAACATTTGATAGCAGACCGTGGTTTGGCTACAACATCTGTAGCAGAGCGTAGTTTGTTTGCAACAATTTGTAGCAGAGCGTAGTTTGTTTGCAACATATACGCGATAAACAGCTCACCGCAAAAAAATAAATTTGATCAATCTTATCAAGTGTGGTATTAAAATGAAGGGCTTTGGAAGGCGATTTCAAAAATATATACCTGTTTGTAATATAATGGGTGAAACGAAACGCAAGCGTTTCCTATTGTCGCCACCAGGCGTTCGGGGTTCTCACACTACTGCTCGTGTAAAATGGCGTCGCGGACGGTCGCCTTTTGTCCTGTGCGATTTCGGTTTGTTTAATACGCGAGAGGTCCCGCGTCCCTTTGTCTAAAACCACGTTGATTGTTGGTTAGTTTGAACTATAATTGTGAGTTTCCCTTTTGTTAAATAACTATGGAACGTGTGTGTTTGTGAAACCTTTTACTTGGACTGTTTGTTGTGACCGACGTGACCTGTGGCTGCCTGGAGACGCCGAAACCTGTTGCCGAGTGGAACTGCTAGACGGATCAGGTATTTTTTCTGGGGATTGAGATCTCATGGGGTAGGTTGGGTGATTTAGGGAACAACCCCCTCCTCTTCCGAAGACACTCGAAGTTGGATCCGAAGATTAAGAAGATTCAGTTTGGTAAGTGGTTTGAATTGTAGTTATTAAGTTAGGTTAGTATATAGGGCCCCGTAGCTCCCTATATAAGCTACGGTGGTAGCAGTCTGCGTATAGCTTAAGTTAGATTCTAGTCGGACAAGCGTGGTGCCGCGTGGAGATTTTTTCCCGGTACTTATTTTTACCGGTGGGTCTTTTCCCGGTAAAGTTCCGGTACAGAATTCTTCCCGCTACTTCGTTTGTCCGGATTCTCTGCGCACATTTTCTGGTAGCAGAGCGTAGTTGTTCTGCACATTTTCTGGTAGCAGAGCGTAGTTTATCTACCCTCTATTTGTTCGTTTGTAAAAAATAATTAATTGTTTGTAAAAATTATTAGATTTTTCTTAGTTTGTTTGTATAAGAATATTTGTAACCTTTTTTGTATTTGTTTGCGGTTTGTACCGTGCGTTCCGGGTTTGTGCCATTCTCATACCTACCGCGGTTCTTCGTGTAGTTGTTTGATTTTGTTGTTTTTTATTTACCTTTTGTTATTTTTTGTTTGTGACTTGACGCGATGGCGAAGGTCTCCAATGCTAAGGCGACACTCGCCAACGAACTGAGATGGTTTGTGACGGCCGGAGGACTCCTGTCCCGGAAGGACAGGGAGGGCGCCATACTGCTAAGAGCGGATCACCTCCACTCACGATTGATTAGCGCGGAAGCGGCCATGGTGGTGCTTACCGAAGCCAAACTTGCCCCGGAGGTCTACGCAGGTCACATGGCGGACATGGACCAGATCCTGAGTCTGCACGATGATATCGCGGAGGCGGCGACCGCAATAAGGGCGAGACAGGCTGGCGGACCAGCCCCTCGCACACCTGTTAGACAGGAAGGACCAGCAGTTACTGGTCGGCTCCCCACCCTTCAGCTGTCCCACTTTGGGGGTAGGATGGAGGAGTGGGTAGCATATAAAAATATGTTTGAGTCCCTGGTCGTAGCACGACAGGATTTGTCGAAGGCCCAGAAGATGGCCTACCTCCTCTCCACTCTTGAGGATGAAGCGCGGTCGCTCATCCAGCACCTCCGGGTGGAGGACGACCAGTACGATACGGCTTGGGAGTTATTGAACTCCCGCTACCAAAACTTACGTTTGTTAGCGGATGCGCACGCCGCACAGTTGATGGCCCTGCCCAAGGTGGCCAACAGGGCACAGTTGCGCCTGCAGTTGCTCACGCCCGTTACAGTGGCCTGTAACGCGCTCCGCACACTGGGGCTGCCGGTGGACCAATGGTCTTTTTTGTTGGTGCACATTGTATTGGGCAAATTGCCCAATGACATCCGCTCGCGGTTTGAGCGCGAAAATGCGGAGCGGGATAGCACCACCCTACCAACATTCACTGACTTGGTGAAGTTTTTGGAGTTTGAGGCACGGGCTGCTGAGAATACCATGACGGACTCAGCGCCATCCAGAGCGCCTGAACGTAGGCCCTTGGAACCCTCATGATGAGGGAAGCCCCAACAGGGACGGCAACCGCCACCGCGTGGAGCTGGTGCGCGGGTTGCACACACGGCAGCAGTCGCGAGGGACGCGGACTGCCTGCAATGTGGTCGGATGGGCCACAGCCTGCTGCAATGCAGGGACTGGCAGAGACTGCCAGTACAAGATAGGCGCCGCATGGCAAAGCGGCATGAACTTTGCTTTTACTGTTTGGGCAGTCACTATGCACGTGACTGTCCCAGGGCCATACCATGCAGTGCATGCCGTGGGCTGCACCACGCGATGCTCTGCATGAACCGGAACGGGGATGGCCCCCGGTTGTTGAGGCAGGGGTCCCCTATGGGCGGGGGCGCTCCTGCGCGAAGCCCTCCACCATCGGACGGAGGACGCGGCTTCGCTCGTCGCACCCCCCCTCGGGAGGGGGGTCGCGTACCTGCGCGGGTCTTGGCGGACCGGGACCACGCGCCCCAAGGTCATGGCCAGTATGTAGCTGGCCAGGCCCCGGATAGGGCCCCCATGGGCGGGGGCCCTAGATCGGACGTGAGCGTGGGGACACCCCCCTCCACGCGGGTTACCAATACCCAACACATGCAGCCGCAGCGGTTTTCTCCGCCGCTGCACGAGTACCCACGGCTGGAGTACCACCCGCCGTACCATATGTATGGCCGGGCCGCGGGTTATGCCCCCCTTCAGGTAGGGATGTGCACTCGCCCGCCATACTATCCGGGTCAGTGGCGCGCCCCTGGTTTGGAGAGAGTGGGGAGCCCGTAACTAGCTTGCTCCCTTGCTGGGACAGAGCCGCGGACGGTTCTGCTCCCTACCGCGGTGGTCCGCGTATGGGGTCGTGGGAGGGAAGCCATTAATTTGAGAGCTCTGTTGGACTCAGGGGCTCAAAGCAGTTTGGTTACCACTCGAGTGGCACGCCAGTTAGGTTTAGTCGTGGAAGACTCGCCTGTGCCACTTCTTGGAGTTGGTGGCATACAGGTGAAGTGTCTGACGGGCCAGACACTTGTCACCTTTTCTTCGCTGAAGTCCTCCACAATGAGGATCACGACTTCGGCTATGGTAATGGATACCATTGCGGGTTGGCAGCCCTCGACAGACATACCGCCGGGTGTGTTGTCTTTGGTTTCGGGTCTGGATTTGGCCGACCCCTTTGTTTTTCATCCCGGCCCAGTGGACTTGCTCCTGGGCTCGGACGTATTGGGTTGGATTTTGTTGGGTACACAGAAGGCTCTGGGTTCGTCTTCACTGATGGCAGTGTCTACGATTTTTGGTTTTGCCCTGATGGGCCCTGTGTTTGATAATAGCACCGTGGAGGAGCCACCGGTCGTCGCATCAGCGTCCTTGGCCAAGACCATGCAAAGGTTTTGGGAGGTGGAGGAGCCACCTATGAGTTCCAGGGTGGATCCGGAACACGCTGAGTGCGAAGCCCTTTTTCGATCGACCACGGAGAGGTTGCCCTCCGGTCGGTTTGTAACTAGGTTACCCTTTGTTGCCTCTCGTCCTAGCCTAGGGCAAAGTAGGGCGCTTGCGGAGAAACGACTGCTGTCCATGGAGCGACGCATGCAGCGTGACCACGTACTTCGCGATAAATATATTGAATTTATGCGCGAGTACGAGGATTTGGGTCCCATGTCTCCGGCTCGAGTTGATTGGAGCTCAACTGAGCATTATTTTTTGCCCCACCACGCGGTGGTGAAGGCCTCAACAGGCAAATTGAGGACCGTCTTCGATGGGTCCGCACCCACTTCGAACGGGGTTTCGTTGAATCTGTGTTTGCATTCGGGTCCCAAATTGCATAGGGACATAATTGACATCATCTTGAACTTTAGAAGACATCAAGTGGTTTTTGGTGCGGACATCCGGATGATGTTCCGCCAGACAGTCATACATCCTGAGGACAGGCGATTCCAGTTGATACTCTGGCGTGAGCGCCCTGAGGATCCTGTGACGGTGTATGAACTCAACACAAACACGTATGGTTTGAAATCTAGTCCCTATATCGCCATCAGATCATTGCTTGAATTGGCAGAGCGGGAACGGATCCGCTTTCCCCGTGGGGCTTCCGTGCTGTCACGTGACTTGTATGTTGATGACGTGTGCACCGGAGCCCAAAGTATTGAGGAGGCCCTCCTACTGCGGGATGAATTGATTGAAATATTGAAGACAGGTGGCTACGAGCTACGTAAGTGGTTGTCTAATGAGCCTAAAGTTCTAGAAGGGATCCCGGAGGATCACCAACAGAACCCTCACCTGTTTGAGGATGTGGATGATCCCAACAGGATAGCGGTGCTGGGCATGCAGTACCAGCCGCTAACCGATATTTTTACATTCCAAGTGGACTTGGAAATACCAAAGGTCTGGACTAAGAGAACGGTGTTGTCCGTAATAGCCCGTATGTTTGATCCAAGCGGTTGGATCAGTCCAGTGATATTCTCTGCAAAGTGTCTTCTTCAGAGACTTTGGACTTTGGGCGTCTCGTGGGACGAGCCGCTGTTTGGCTCTCCATTGGATGATTGGCTCGAGTTGTTTTCATCGATTAAGGAAGTCAATCGGATTGCCTTGCCTCGTCGAATATTGCCCCCGGGAAATATCGAGCCAGCCTGCATGGCTTTTGTGACGCGTCGGAGCGAGGCTACGCCGCGTCAGTCTATATGCGGACAGTTGACGCCGATGGCCGGGTCAATGTCTCGCTTTTGTTAGGGAAGAGCAAGGTCGCCCCCATCAGGACTAGGCTGACTATTCCCAAGCTTGAGTTGAGTGGAGCTCACCTTCTCTCTAAATTGTTGCATCACGTTGCATGTGAGCTGGCGGCCACGGTCGAGATACGGGACATCTTCGCCTGGTCGGATAGCCAGGTCGCGCTTGCATGGTTGCGCGCGGCCCCACATACCTTGGAGGTTTTTGTTGGAAACAGGGTTTCCCAAATCCAGAATATCGGAATTGATATAACATGGAGACATGTGCCGGGAGAGCTTAACCCAGCGGACTGTGCTTCCCGAGGTTGTACGGCACCAGAATTGGTGTCACACCCGCTCTGGTGGGGTCCAGAGTGGCTGATGGGATCAGAAACATCTTGGCCTGTCTGTCAGACAGATGTTACTTCTTTGAGTTTGACTGGGCTTCGTGTACATGCTGTAGTCGCTGAGACGACGTCGGAGCCGGATTGGCTACTTGCTCGGTATAGCAGTTTGGATAAGCTTCTGGGTGTTACCAGTTGGATTAAGCGTTTCATACATAATTGTAGAAACCCACAGGCAAAGCGGTTGGAGCCGATTGCAGGTGCAGAAGAGCGCCGGAGCGCATTGTTGCATTGGGTCCATGTCGTGCAGACCGGACGGTTTGAGTCAGAGCTTCGTATTTTGCGCGACGGACGCGCTAAGTTGAAGGGCGCGGTCGCTCGTTTGAACCCGTACATCGACTCGGATGGGCTTCTTCGGGTTGGAGGCAGGCTCCGGAAGGCGGATCTTCCCTATGAGACTCGCCATCCTCTGTTGTTGCCCAAGGGCGGACCCTTGGTGCAGCTTTTGGTGTCTGATCGACACATTCGTAACGCCCATGCTGGGTGCAATGCTTTGTTGGCTATTTTGCAACGCGAGTTTTGGATTTTGTCTGCCCGAAGAGCAATCCGTAGTGTCCTGTTTCGATGTATTGCATGTTATAGGTTGAAGGCATCCACGATGCAACCACAGATGGGTGATTTGCCCGCTGATCGAATCCGACCTTCGAGGCCGTTTGACGGCGTTGGAACCGATTTTGCCGGCCCCTTTTCGATCAAGGCTTCTCCCTTTCGTAATGCCCGTATTGTGAAGGGCTATTTGTGTGTATTTGTTTGTTTGGCCACCAAGGCTGTCCACTTGGAGGTGGTGTCGGCTCTGACTACGGAGGCCTTCGTCGCCGCGTTGGATCGCTTTGTTTCGCGTCGAGGTCTACCTTCCCTTATTAGGTCTGATAATGGCACAAACTATAAGGGAACTGTAAATTATCTTAAGGATGTTTCTGTGTTTATTGATAAAAATTGTACTAGTTTAAGTCAAATTGCTGCCCAAAGGGGAATAACCTGGAAGTTTAGTCCCCCAAGTTGCCCCCATTGGGGAGGGATTTTTGAAGCGGCTGTGAAATCCGCAAAGACCCACCTCCGCCGCATTATCGGAGAAACGGCTCTAACTTTTGAAGAGCTGGCCACAGTGTTTTGTAAAGTTGAGGCGGTCCTCAACTCTCGTCCTCTCTGTCCGCTATCTCCAGATCCAAATGACTTGGAAGCTCTCACCCCTGGTCATTTTTTGGTGGGAGGGCCTTTGAATGCCCTGCCCGAATACCCGTGGAAGGACGAACGCGTATATCGGTTGTCGCGTTTTCAAATGTTGCAGCAAATGAGCCAGGACTTTTGGCGTCGCTGGTCGCTTGAATATTTGCATTTGCTGCAGCAAAGAGTGAAGTGGACAGACAGGACTGAGCCTCCCAGGGAGGGTGATTTAGTATTGTTAAAAGAGGCAAATTTGCCCTCATTGCTTTGGCGACGAGCTCGCATATTACGTTTGATTCTTGGCGGAGATGGCACTCCGCGTGTGGCTGAGGTGTTGGTCGACGGTTCGATTTTAAGGAGTGGTGTGACCTCTCTCGCCCGCCTTCCGGTAGAGTAAGCTAGCGGTCTGCTTCTCAGACCGGGACGGGGGGATGTTTGTAATATAATGGATGAAACGAAACGCAAGCGTTTCCTATTGTCGCCACCAGGCGTTCGGGGTTCTCACACTACTGCTCGTGTAAAATGGCGTCGCGGACGGTCGCCTTTTGTCCTGTGCGATTTCGGTTTGTTTAATACGCGAGAGGTCCCGCGTCCCTTTGTCTAAAACCACGTTGATTGTTGGTTAGTTTGAACTATAATTGTGAGTTTCCCTTTTGTTAAATAACTATGGAACGTGTGTGTTTGTGAAACCTTTTACTTGGACTGTTTGTTGTGACCGACGTGACCTGTGGCTGCCTGGAGACGCCGAAACCTGTTGCCGAGTGGAACTGCTAGACGGATCAGGTATTTTTTCTGGGGATTGAGATCTCATGGGGTAGGTTGGGTGATTTAGGGAACAACCCCCTCCTCTTCCGAAGACACTCGAAGTTGGATCCGAAGATTAAGAAGATTCAGTTTGGTAAGTGGTTTGAATTGTAGTTATTAAGTTAGGTTAGTATATAGGGCCCCGTAGCTCCCTATATAAGCTACGGTGGTAGCAGTCTGCGTATAGCTTAAGTTAGATTCTAGTCGGACAAGCGTGGTGCCGCGTGGAGATTTTTTCCCGGTACTTATTTTTACCGGTGGGTCTTTTCCCGGTAAAGTTCCGGTACAGAATTCTTCCCGCTACTTCGTTTGTCCGGATTCTCTGCGCACATTTTCTGGTAGCAGAGCGTAGTTGTTCTGCACAATACCTTTAACTTACATGTTTGTATGTACTTTTAGTTGTATAAGATAGAAAGATCAAAACCTTTAGATCGTCCGTCATCTCGGCCTTCGGCCAAGCTCAAGTTGTCAGTCGTGTTTTTTTTATTTTTTAATAATTAGCTTGTATTTGCCTCTGGTTGACAGGAAAAAGCGCACAATATAGGTACAGCCAAAATTACGACTCGGCTTTCATAAAACGCCATCTATTGAGTTTTTTTTTCTTAATTTGACCTATCAGAAAATCGCTCATTGGAAACGCATATAATTTCGTACTTACTGAGAGGATGGGGCGAATGATTACGAGTGTCAGCGTTAGACTTCTTTATTAACATCACATCTTTATATATAAGTATAATACCTAAATGTTTATATGCCTGAATGAATACAGTACAAAATACTTGACAATACAATCAAAATACAATGTCGTTTCGTGTTAAATGTCAAAATTATACTTCATCACTACACATTTTAATGTTAGTGATGGGCGTTTGTCAACGCGAGCGAAGTCGTGGACACAGCTAGTCTTATATACTTTTGAATAGTTCTACGTTGACAATTCAAAGTATTTCTCAGCAGTGTGAATTCATTCTAATATGACGTGATGAGAGAGATCTCTTGTTGTGGCCTTCGAAAGACATTTTACTGGAATGGTTTCTCACCACTATGAACTTTTGTTTTGCCATCGACACGCGAAGAGGAAGAATGAATTCTCAAGTGACTCAATAAGACTTGCTTTCGATTAAACCGACTATGGCACACGTCACATTGGAATGGTTTCTCCCCAGTGTGAGTTCTCAAGTGTCGTGATACATCACTTTTAGTATAAAATGTCTTATAACAGATATCACATTGGAATGGTTTCTCCCCAGTGTGAGTTCTCAAGTGTCGTAATAAATGCCACTTTTGATTAAAACGATGGTCACAAACATTACATTTGAACGGTTTCTCCCCAGTGTGAGTCCTCAAGTGCCGTAATAAATGCGACTTTAGATTAAAACGATGGTCACAAACATCACATTGGAATTGCTTCTCCCCAGTGTGAGTTCTTGAGTGTATTATTAAATACCCTTTAGTAGTAAATGCTTTATGACAGACATCACATTGGAATTGCTTTTTCCCAGTGTGAGTTCTTGAGTGTATTATTAAATTCTGTTTAGTAGTAAATGCTTTATGACAGACATCACATTGGAATGGTTTCTCCCCAGTGTGAGTTCTCAAGTGTCGTAATAAAGTAGACTTTAGATTAAAACGATGGTCACAGACATCACATTGGAATTGCTTTTCCCCAGTGTGAGTTCTTGAGTGTATTGTTAAATACTGTTTAGTAGTAAATGCTTTATGACAGACATCACACTGCATTGGCTTGTCCCCAGTGTGAGTTCTTGAGTGTATTATTAAATACTGTTTGGTAGTAAATGCTTTATGACAGACATCACATTGGAATGGTTTCTCCCCAGTGTGAGTTCTCAAGTGTCGTAATAAAGTAGACTTTTCATTAAAACGATGATCACAAACATTACATTGGAATGCTTTCTCCCCAGTGTGAGTTTTCAAATGTCGTAATAAAGAAAACTTTTGATTAAAACGACGATCACAAGCATTACATTGGTATGGTTTCTCCTCAGTGTGAGTTTTTGAATGTATTATTAATTTCTGTTTAGTAGTACATGCTTTATGACAGACATCACATTGGAATGGTTTCTCCCCAGTGTGAGTTCTCAAGTGTCGTAATAAAGTAGACTTTAGATTAAAACGATGGTCACAGACATCACATTGGAATTGCTTTTCCCCAGTGTGAGTTCTTGAGTGTATTGTTAAATACTGTTTAGTAGTAAATGCTTTATGACAGACATCACACTGCATTGGCTTGTCCCCAGTGTGAGTTCTTGAGTGTATTATTAAATACTGTTTGGTAGTAAATGCTTTATGACAGACATCACATTGGAATGGTTTCTCCCCAGTGTGAGTTCTCAAGTGTCGTAATAAAGTAGACTTTTCATTAAAACGATGATCACAAACATTACATTGGAATGCTTTCTCTCCAGTGTGAGTTTTCAAATGTCGTAATAAAGAAAACTTTTGATTAAAACGACGATCACAAGCATTACATTGGTATGGTTTCTCCTCAGTGTGAGTTTTTGAATGTATTATTAATTTCTGTTTAGTAGTACATGCTTTATGACAGACATCACATTGGAATGGTTTCTCCCCAGTGTGAGTTCTCAAGTGTCGTAATAATTGCGACTTTTGATTAAAACGATGGTCACAAACATTACATTGGAATGGTTTCTCCCCATTGTGAGTTCTATAATGCCTCATCATTGATGAAGGATATGTAAACCGCCTCTGACAAACATGACACTGGTGGTGTCCCTGAGCAGTGGGAGTTGTTGTCTCTCGTGGAGACTCGCGCTGTGTCCTGTTGGTTGTGCTTCCTTCAGCTTGTCTCCGTGTGCCAGCGCACGACATCTGCGCTGGAGCGACATCTGGCAATGGTTTTCTTTAATAAAACATTGCCATAGTTCTGTGTTCTGCAGGCAAAGTGTTTACCTGGCCCACTAGTTAGGAGTCATTATTATGTTTGCAGGAAAAAATAGCAATATCATTTTAATAAAATGGTAAGAACGTGGTGCTCTGCGAGGCTTTGACCGTAGACCACCATAGACCATAGACTTGTCAAGCTATTGTTTGTAAATGATAATGAACTATTAAAGATTCACGTGTATCACAAACATTCAGTAGTATTTGAGTTTATAGAGAAGAGACAAACAGACTCCATTGGGAACTTTATTTTATGTATTGATAAGTCATACTGTTGCTAGTTGCATAGAATCTATGTAATAGAAGCAACCACAACTGTTGGACCAGAAAAGTTCTTATAGAGCTGAAACAAGAGAAAAACATACCTTCCCATAGCTCCCCCTGCTCAGTCGTGGCCACCTCTGTATCACGCGGCTGTGACAGACTCAGGGGGACTTCATCCGAGTCACACTCTGTATCACAGACATCGGCTGCTGGCTGCGGAGGGCCTGCAGATACGCTCCCTGCACATTGGACCAATTTCCTTCATTTTGAACTTAGTTAAAGAAGCTGACTTCTCTCAATTATAAATGCTGCACAGGCATATAGTAACACATTGTATGAATGCACAAGTATTTAATATTTGAACAGATATCAAATCTTGGAAATAGCATTGAATAATTGATTTGAGTATCCGAAAAGCACTTACCATCTGAGTCCTCATATTGAAACTCGGTCTTGACAATATCTGACTTTGGCTCAGCTTTGATCACAATGGGGGTCGGTACTTCACCATCGTCATGTTCGACTCCACAGCATCTCAGCGACCCACACAGTCCAAGGGCCATGCGGTCAATCTGGGATATTGATGTTTCAGTTACCTGTAATCCATACTAATATTATAAATGCGAAAGTTTGGATGTGAGTTTGTGAATTTGTGAGTTTGTGAGGATGTTTGTTACTCAATCACGCAAAATCTACTGGACGGATTTCGATGAAATTTGGTACAGAGGTAGATAATGACCTGGAATAGCACATAGGCTACTTTTTATCCCGGGAAAAAGCACTGTTCCCGTGGGAAATTCACGCGGGCGAAGCCGCGGGCAAAAGCTAGTATACAAATAAATGAAATACATGTACTTACTAGAACTTTATTAGATTATAAGGAAATTGAACTTTCTACCTCTGATTGTCTGTGCAGTATATCATTCAGCACAATTTCTGCCAATGCAGAAGTCCGTATCAACTTGTGGCACTTGTTGAGCTGAGCGTAACAGATATAACACGCCGCCACGGGCCTACCGTCAGCCGTGTGCAGCTGAAATGTTTGAAAAAACATTTAGATTCTTCAAATAAACTATGAGTTAATATTATGAGCTTAATATGCAGAGCTGGCCGTTGTACTCACAGCATTGTTAGTGATCCTCTCATACACCAGCTGCAGCGAGCCGGCGATGGTTAACAACCGCACTTCCACCGCCAGACAGACGCGACAGGCGGCTACTGCGTCAGGCATTACAACAATTCTTTTCTTAACAAATCACTTTGCTCTCGGTCTTACTTTCCTGTAGATACTGTGTGTTCACAAGTTTTTACAACATAAATAATGGACTGGGTGATGTTGTTTATTTAATCCGCCTTGTTGTTAGGTTAGGAGTATGTAAATTAAATGATAGATGTAAATCCATTGAGTTTCGAATTTCAATTTCTTACTAGGTACTACTAGAGTGATTGATTGTTTAAGCCAAATCCTATTGTTTTCTGCGTGAGCGAGCAGAAAATTCATAAACAAGATAGAAACAAATGACAAGATAGATGTATTAGTGATTGGCACAGCCGACACCCGCACATAAATATCATAATCAATAGATTCATTTAAATATAGAGTTCATTTGTTACATGTAAATAATTTAAAGTAATGTATAAAGTTCATATTACAAAATAAAAATGCAAACAGGCCTCAAATATTTTATTTATCTTCTATTTTATTATAATCGAAATTAAGTACTTAAAAAAAACAGCATGATTAATGATTGAAAAGTTTACATGTCCCATCACTATCAAATTTAACTGTCAAAAGATGCACCACGCGATGCACCGACGTGTCACGATTTGCGAATGAATCCTTCAAATTTTCGAAGACATTGACATTGACACTACACTAACTTACAGCTGCGTTCATCGATGTATATGGGAGATTTTGCCAACGAATACTATAATCCTCTGACGAGAGTGTATTTTGTTAATTTTGTGTTGATTGATTTATCTTGGATTTATCCAACGAACTAATATACCATAGAACTCTAACAACGCCAAAAAAATGGTTCCACGAAATAGGAACCTCGGTGGGCGGGGCGTAAAAAAGACACCTCACTTCGACTCAGTTCGCCGTGGCGCAGCGCGTTCAACGGTTGTACTTGTACCAAACGCATAAGTGTCAATTGTACGTATCATCGAGTAATTTCGCAAGTTTAATTAGCAAAAATAGGCCATCGTGTGGTGTAGAAATCACACAGATATGAAGAACAGCGGAATTACCTTTCTTTCCTTTGCCGAGACTACGTAGTACTTATATTAATTCTGTGCCGAGACTTCAAACGCCAAGCGGCTGGCCGTTTGTTTGAGCGGTAGCCGGCTGCCGCGGTGTGTTGACCCCGCCCCGTGACCTTGACGCGCCCAATCGTGTACTAGCTTTTTCTATGAGAATGTGTGAGTGTCTTGTTGTATTTAAGTACATTTGTTTGCGTAAATGGAACCAAGATTTGAGCGTTCGTTGTATGAGAGTTACACTTCCATATTTATTTATAATTCAATGGATTTAATGGTTAAAAACTTTATCATTGTCACTTTGACATTGACACTACATTATAAGCTACGCATGGAAGTAATATGTACTTTGATGAAGCTGCGTTCATGAATGAGTACATGTACATTGATGGCTGCGTTTGTGATGGCTGCGTTTATGTTACCTGCCGCTCCGTGCAAGATTCTTGGGCTATGTATACGTATGTGTTCTGATTTGTTCTTGCCAAGAACAAAGGTAAACACATACAAAGTCAAAGTAATTTTTTTTTATTGAAACTTAGCCTTCAATTCAACAAACATAGCCTACACTTCAAACTTACTACAATACCTTCCATAGTATCCGAATTCGGTATGTAATGTATGTACCTACCTATTGTTTTTGGAATAAGATTAGGAATTCCATGCGACAAAACGTTCTTTTATCGTTGTGTGATAGTTGGCCATGAAAACAGTGCATCGAACGAAACTAATTGGTACTCTCGATAGTGTCGCATTTTGATCTATCGATGATGGTAGTTTTGAAGCAGTGGTGGCCAAGTGGTAATGACACCCGCCTGAGATAGGACCCTGGTTCAAATCCTACCTGTGTCACATGAGTTTGTAGATCAATCTGACTCGTGTAAGGTAGTATTATAGACTACCACCTGCTTTCGATGAAAGAAAACATCGTGAGGAAACCTGCACATTGGCTGACTTATTATTTATTTATTATTTACTATGTGGGGACGCCAGCGCGAGCACCAGACGGGTGATCAGTCCACTTATGCTGGGACCATTTCACCCAATTCCCCGAGACCCGTATAGGGTTTTGAGTTACCTGGTAACTCACGTTGGTGGCGACCCATTGAATCTACCTGTTACTTTGCAGAATTTTAACATCTGCCCTATTGTAATGTTGCTCAGATCATCCTCAGATAGGACGTCTGAGCCCAATATTTCTCTCCTTGCAGCGGCAAATGCAGGACATTCTGCTACTAAATGAAAGCTAGTTTCCTCTTCTTCCAGGCAGCTGGGACAAATGGGATCGTCCATTTGCTTAATCACTGTCAAGTGCCTGTTCAGTTGACAGTGTCCTGTGAGGATTCCTATAATGATTCTAATGTTCTTCCTGCTCAATTTGAGCAGGTGTTTTGATTTCTTTTGGTCTACTGCTTTGATGAAGATTTTAGATTGTCTTAGACTTCTAGTTCTTCTCCATCTTCTATTGGATTCTACTTTCATTCTATGCTTGATGACGCCTTTCGTTATCCCATAGGCTATGGGAAGTCTGGGTTCAGGTCCCACGAAGGTTTCATCTGCTCCCTTCCTAGCAAGTTCGTCTGCTCTTTCATTGCCAGTTATGCCTCTATGACTTGGAACCCAGGCCACAGTGACCGCAGTATTGTTGGCCAGCCTGTTCAGAGCATCCTTGCATTCTTTAACTAATGCCGATGTTGTTTCTTCTTTATCTAGTGCTTTTAGCGCTGCTTGACTGTCACTGTATATGATGACTTTTTCCGTATTGTCGGGCCATTCGCTTATAGTGTTCACACACTCCAGGATTGCGTTTATTTCTCCTTGGAACACGCTAGCATATTTGCCCAATTTTACGGTTCTTTCATATTCTGTGCCGTCCTGATGTATGATCAGTATACCGGAGCCAGATAGCTTTGTAGATTCTTTCCTGGAGCCATCAGTGAAACAGGTTGTCGCGACAATGCCCGCCTCATCTGCGACTTTCCAGTCTTCTCTGGTACCTATGTGTATCTTGTACTTTTTGTCAAAGATCCTTGCTTTCCTGATGAGATCATTATTTGCTAGGATCATTGACAGGTTACCTATATATTCGCGTTCTATTTCCACGTGACCTTTGTCTGTGTGTATCCCTTTCCAGAGTTTATGGCTTTTTAGTCGAAACCATTGCTCTGTTGCCCTCCTTTTTATTTCTATGTCCAATGGATTTAGACCGAGGGCCATTTCTAGTGACGCCGTCGGGGTTGATTTCATCACCCCCGATACCATCAGTCCAGCCAGTCTTTGGACCTTGTCTAGTTCCCTTTTGTTGGTACTTTGAGCAGCTTTATGCCACCACACTATGGCACCGTGAAGAATTCTTGGCATTATTATTACCTTGTATACCCATATGAATATTTCGGGTTTCATTCCCCAGGTTCTTCATATCGCTCTTCGGCACTGCATCATGGCCACTTTCGCTTTTGCGCAAGTGTCCACGATGTGAGTCTTGAAGGTAAGTGTGTCGTCTATGATAACACCCAGATACTTGATTTCTCTTACCATCTCTAGATTGGTGTTATTGATTTGGATAGGAGCAGGTAACGACTTGTTCCTTTTGGTGGTAAATAAAACGAGCTTGGTTTTATTTGGATTCAAGTTTAGTCCCTTGCTCCTACACCATTCTAGGGTTACTTTTAATCCTCTATTCATAATATCTCTTATGACACTAAGAACTTTTCCTGATACTAGAAGTGCACCGTCGTCTGAATATACTTGTGTGTATATGTGCAGTTTGTTTAGTTTTTGGATAAGTTCATCTATAAGCAGACACCACAGGAGGGGTGAAAGACAACCACCTTGTGGGAAACCCCTCTTTGCTTTTATTGTATGTGTGGTGTTTGCTAGCTCTGCAGTGATTGATCTATGTTTCAGCATGTTTTTTATCCATCCTGAAATCTGTTTGTCTATACCCTCTCGTTCAAGAGCTTGTTCTATTGATTCCGGGGTTGCTTTATCGAATGCTCCTTCCACATCGAAGAAACACCCAAGGGCATATTCCGATTCGCTAATTGATCTCTGAATCCGTGTCACTATGCTATGGAGGGCAGTCTCTGTAGATTTGCCTTCCATATATGCATGTTGATTTCCATGTAGTGGATTTGAGGTCTTTTCTATTTCAGTTCTTATTTAGACAGACATACTCAGTTGGGAACTTTATTTTATGTATTAATAAGTCATACTGTTGCTTTGTTGCATAGAATCTATGTAATAGAAGCAACCACAACTGTTGGACCAGAAAAGTTCTTATAGCGCTGAAACAAGATAAAAACATACCTTCCCCAAGCTCTCCCTGCTCAGTCGTGGACACCTCTGTATCACGCGGCTGTGACAGACTCGGGGGGACTTCATCCGAGTCACATTCCGTGTCACAGACATCGGCTGCTAGCTGCAGAGGGCTTGCAGACATGCTATCTGCACATTGGACAAATTTCCTCCATTTGGAACATAGTTATGCTGCTCAGGCATATAGTAACACATTGTATGAATGCACAAGTATTTTATACTGAACAGATATCAAATCTTGGAAATAGCATTGAATGATTGATTTGAGTATCCAAAGAGCACATACCATCTGAGTCTTCATTTCCAATCTCAGTCTTGACAATATCTGACTTTGGCTCAGCTTTGATAACAATGGGGGTCGGTACTTCACCATCGTCATGTTCGACTCCACAGCATCTCAGGGACCCACACAGTCCGAGGGCCATGCGGTCAATCTTGGAGATTGATGTTTCAGTTATCTGTAATATACAAATAAATGAAATACATGTACTTAATAGAATTTATTTTATAAGATTAAAAGGAAATTGAACTGTCTACCTCTGATTGTATGTGCAGTATATCATTCAGCACATTCTCTGCCAATGCAGAAGTCCGTATCAACTTGCGGCACTTGTTGAGCTGAGCGTAACAGATATAACACGCCGCCACGGGCCTGCCGTCAGCCGTGTGCAGCTGAAATGTTTAAAACAACATTTTTAGATTCTTCAACTAATTATGAGCTTAATATGAAGAGTTAGCGGTTGTACTAACAGCATTGTTAGTGATCCTCTCGTACACCAGCTGCAGCGCCCCGGCGATGGTCAACAACCGCACTTCCACCGCCAGACAGACGCGACAGGCGGCTACTGCGTCAGGCATTACAACAGTTCTTTTCTTAACTAATCACTTTGCGCTCGGTCTTACTTTCCTGTAGATACTGTGTGTTTTACACAAGGTTTTACAACATAAATAATGGACTGGGTGTATGTTGTTTAATTACTCTGCCTTGTTTGTTGTTATGAGCTAGGAGGTTGACGGAGGTTGTGTTGATATACATCGAGTTTCGAAAATTCCTTACTATTAAAGTGATATTAAACAAAGAGTATATAATCACTAGGTACGTTTTAATTAAAGGCCAAATCCTAATGTTTTTTGCGTGAGCAGAAAATTCATAAACAAGATAGAAACAAATGACAAGATAGATGGATTAGTGATTGGCACAGCCGACACTCGCACATAAATATATCATAATCAATAGATTCATTTAAATATGGAGTTCATTTGTTACATGTAAATAGTTTAAAGTAATGTATAAAGTTCAAAACACAAAATAAAAATGCAAACAGGCCTCAAATATTTTTTTATCTTCTATTTTATTATAATCGAAATTAAATACTTAAAAAAAACAGCATGATTAATGATTGAAAAGTTTACATGTCATATCACTATCGAATTTAACTGTCAGATATCGATCGATGCACGCACTCCTAGATTATTGAATCACATCTTAGTATAGATAGGTATAGATCAAGCCTATAATTCGCAAATCGTGACACGTCGGTGCATCGCGTGGTGCATCTTTTGACAGTTAAATTCGATAGTCATGAGACATGTAAACTTTTCAGTCATTAATCATGCTGTTTTTTTAAGTATTTAATTTCGATTATTATAAAATAGAAGATAAATAAAATATTTGAGGCCTGTTTGCATTTTTATTTTGTGTTATGAACTTTATACATTACTTTAAACTATTTAGATGTAACAAATGAACTCCATATTTAAATGAATCTATTGATTATGATATATTTATGAGCGAGTGTCTGCTGTGCCAATCACTAATACATCTATCTTGTCATTTGTTTCTATCTTGTTTATGAATTGTCTGCTCACGCAGGAAACAATAGGACTTGGCCAATAATAGTCCTCTAGTAGTAAGGGAAATTCTTTGAAGCTCTATGGATGCACTGTTTTCACACAGACATATAATAATAGTAAGCAGACTGAACATGTCATTTGAAATTGCATGGCAAAAACACACACTAAGATCATTATTCACACAACGACAGAATACAGGGTCGGATCTAAGATAATTAATTACATTGAGTACAGTGTAGCAAAACCAAAAATTTTGTGACGCTGAATCTTGTGCCGTGCGCGGTATGCGGATGGATCTGCATCAGCTTTTTACAATGGGAAATTCTATTCCCTTTTGGGAAAAAATACTATTCATTAAATAAATAAAATATATTTTAAATTATTTAAAATCACGTGCAATGAAACATTGCAATGATGTTGATGGTTGCTGGCGTCCATTCAATGTCCTGGTACTCGTAGTACGGAAAAGACATACTCCCCACATAGCAGTTCTCTTTCTTGAGGTACTATTTTCTGGCATATTTTCCTTGTCCTGAAATAAAATTCACTGTCAGTATTTTTATAAAATGTGCATTTTAATCTTCAAGAAAGAATTCCTAAGATTTTTATAGAATAGGTACTTAATTCGTATATTTGCCTTGATTCGGCCCAGTCATAGTAAACAAAACTGGATCTGTCAAACGATCTATGCTATTTACGAAATTATTATATTACTTGTAGTATTCCTTATGAAATGGTTATAAATATTACACTACTTTATAAAATAAATAATGATATTGCTGATAAATAGCATTCAAAAGTCTAATAATGGTTATTGTTTCAAAAATAACACGAAATTGTATATTATCATTGGGCACGTCAAAAAAACATGAATTGCTTACCGAAAGAACGATATTCCAGGAATATTTTTATAAGAAACACTTCCAC
Source organism: Ephestia elutella (assembly GCA_018467065.1). Classification (NCBI taxonomy): domain Eukaryota; kingdom Metazoa; phylum Arthropoda; class Insecta; order Lepidoptera; family Pyralidae; genus Ephestia; species Ephestia elutella. The sequence goes on along the minus strand of CM031587.1, from coordinate 2,073,721 downwards.
ACATTGTACACGTTGCATTTTATCATTTCTATTGAGTTTAAAAGCACAAAACAGTAAAAAATAATTTTAAATATATATGACAACTTTGACAACACAACAAATATGACAGTTAAGGATCATTTCGCATGAAAAAACTGTCTCGGATGATAAATCTTTCAGTGTAGTGGTTCGTGTTGCAATACATTGCAATACTAAGGAAGGAAAGGGACAGAGTTATGTGACAGTCCTTATCATGAACAGGATGCAAATATTGTCAAATATCATCAGTGTGTGTGTGAAATTTGTGTTTCTTCTGCTTATATTTAAAAAAAGAATTATTTCTGTGTGTTTTCATGGCCAACTATCGATATCAATTTTTTGGCTATTGCAATGCAACAACACTATTTTGAGGACGGCACAGCACAGCACACTACGAAAAAAGATTATCGCATGGAATTCCTAATCTTATTCCAAAGAGAATAGGTATTGTAGTTGTATGTACATACACTACTACCGAATTCGGATACTATGGAAGGTAGTAAGTTTGTAGGCTATGTATGTTTGTGTTCAGAACATACATATACATAGCCTTCTTCTGTGCTTAATCTTGCATGGAGCGGCAGCTAAAATAAACGCAGCTATCAATGTACATGTACTCATAAACCCATTGAGTTTCGAATTTATTCCTTTACTAATAGAGTAATTGTTTAAGCCAAATCCTATTGTATTCTGCGTGAGCAGAAAAATCATAAACACGATAGAAACAAATGACAAGATAGATGTATTAGTGACTGGCACAGCCGACCCTAGTACATAAATATATCATAATCAATAGATTCATTTAATTATGGAGTTCATTTGTTACATGTAAATAGTTTAAAGTAATTTAATAAAGTTCATAACACAAAATAAAAATGCAAACAGGCCTCAAATAATTTATTTATCTTCAATTTATTATAATCGAAATTAAATACTTAAAAAAAACAGCATGATTAATGATTGAAAAGTTTACATGTCCCATGACTATCGAATTTAACTGTCAAAAGATGCACCACGCGATGCACCGACGTGTCACGATTTGCGAATTATAGGCTTGATCTATACTAAGGAGCGATTCAATAATCTAGGCATAAACCTCAATGAACGCAGCTAAGGTAGTGTCAATGTCAAAGTGACAATGATAAAGTTTTCGTAGGTTATATACAGTACAGGTTTCCTTACGATGTTTTCCTTCACCGGAAGCAGGTGGTGGTCTATGAGAAAACTACCTTACACGAGTCAGATTGATCTACAAACTCATGTGACACAGGTAGGATTTGAACCAGGGTCCTATCTGACCTCAGGCGGGTGTCATTACCACTTGGCCACTAGCGTTTCAAAACTACCATCACCATCGATATATCAAAATGCGACACTATCGATAGTACCAATTAGTATCGATCGATGCACTATTTTACCCTTGTTATTGGGTGAATTTCCCAAACGAGTTTTTCGATTGTACTTCTTGAAATTCGTAGTTTATAATTAAAATGGCGGACCGAATTATTTTTTTTTGTTAAGATAAGATAGTTATTGGTTTGTGGCAAAAATATATTTTTTTTGAGACTACTTTTGAGGGTAGAAATATATACATAAACACCAAATTTTCTGTAATCGGTGGCTGTTCTTCTACTGTTCTTGTAGACAAAGAAGCTCATAATTTATCAAATATGCGTAAATCCAGTTTAAAACTTATCCATTTTTATAGAATATTAGTTCCATTATTAATATGAAGCATATTTTCTTACATAACTAGCTAAGTTTTTTGCTGACAGGTTCAAACGTATTGTTTTACAAAACGTCCTGAGATCGGTGAGCAAAAGTAATTTAGGCCTAACATTACATATCAGAAAGCGAGGGTATCCCCGCCCCTAATTTTGTTTCACGTCAGTTTTGTGCTAAAGCGTAGGCAAGACGGACGTGCGCCAGATCGTCGCGTTTTCGCGCTAATAAGTTAAGTAAGCCATTTCAGTTTCTCCCGGACATTTTTTTCCTATGATCGGTGGTCTGATTTATCTAGTCTAAAAAGCAGTTATGTCATAGTTGTTGGATTCAAATACATGTAGTTAGAGTATAAGTTTAATTATCTGTTATTGAAAATAACGTACATATTATGCATCTCTTCTAATTTTTGAAAAAGTGCATTTTTTCTGACCTCGGTGTTCTGAAGTCGGTGGCATCGGTGGACATTTTTGTCCACCGATCTCATAAAATCCACCGATAACACCAGAAAATTTGAATCGGTGGCATATGTCTGTAATCGGTGTCAAATTTATAATTTGAAGCACAGTTATCTGAAATCGGTGGACTGCTTTATCAAATCGGTGGGCAATTCTATCTTCTCGGTGGCTTGTTTTATGAAATCGGTGTGATTTCAATTTTTTTTCTAATATTTTATTAAGTTTTTGCATTAACACCTTAGGTTAAGTACTAAATCGTATTTTACATGTTCCACATCCCTAAATATATTACAAAACAGTTTTCAATATTAGAAGGCCACCTTCCATTATTGAATCTTATATCGGTGTATAATCTTCTCAAATCGGTGGATAGCCGTCTCAAATCGGTGGATAGGATTGTATACTCGGTGGACAGAAAATCTAATCGGTGGACAATTTACATAATCGGTGGCAACCAAATTTGATCTCAATTTTCTCCTTCGTTATGACTGATACGTTGTTGTCGTAAACAATGCAAATATATAATATCATAAGGAATACATAAAAACTCAAAAATACATAAAAAAAGGAAAACAAAAAAATCCACCGATAACATAAAAAAATCACCGTTTGTTGAAATTCACCCTATTATATCTTAAAGCAATTTGAACGTGCTTTGTACAAACAATTAAATTAAGAATTATTTTTTTACTTTTTATCAAAAATATCGATATTTTTGTATGAAATGATGGCAAGTTATTATCAATAATGAATTCCTGATGCTTGATTTATACGAAAACGATACCAGACTCGATATAATATTTCAACCGAATAGTCAGCAGTTCTTCGCTTGTAGCGCGCGGGGTGCACTCCTCCCCCTCCCCCAATTGGAAGAGGTACTGTTGATGATGGTAATATATGTCAACACGAAGTCTGGGACCACTACAATGTATATCAGAAGTCGAAAGCTATTCATGGTATTAAATACGAAATTCTACCATGACCGTGCAATAATAGAAAACGTCCGAATTTTTCAAAAAATCGTCCTAGTAACATGGGCATATTTTGTAAACTATAAGTTCTTTTAACATGCATCTAATGGCACTATTATAGAGAACTTAATGAAGAACATATTGGCCTTTGACAGTTTTTGCGTAGCTTTTACCGTTTTCATAAAAAATGAGAAAAACCACGATTTGGGACATAAAAGGGGGGGAAACATTCATTTCTCGAAGTGTTTCTATATCAATATTAAAATAGATATATGAAAGCTACAATCATGCCAAGTTTCATGCTTTCTTCCGGATGGGACCATAATTCACGTTAAGGACCCTAACTACATGGCCAATTATCGATATAAATTTTTTGGCTATTGCAATGCAACAACACTATTTTGAGGACGGCACAGCACACAACGAAAAAAGATTGTCGCATGGAATTCCTAATCTTATTCCAAAGATAATAGATATTGTAGTTGTAGGTACATATACTACATACCGAATTCGGATACTATGAAAGGTATTGTAGTAAGTTTGTAGGCTATGTATGTGTGTGTTCAGCTTCTGTTCAGAACACATACGTATACATAGCCCAAGAATCATAATCACATAAACGCAGCTATCAATGTTTTACATGTACCTACTCATATACCTCAATGAAATGAGCGCAGCTATGTTAGTGTAGTGTCAATGTCAAACCCCCCCGAACGGGTTCTGATCTTGTAGCGATGGGGGGGCTCAGTACCAGCGGTTTGCCTCGGCCGCAGGGAAGCTAACAGGAACCCATGGCCCGGGAGTGACGACCCCGGGCCGGGAGGAGGCCACTTTCAGTGGCCTGGCTGTGAGAGTAGGGGGCACACACGCCCTACTCTCACAGCCGTGGTAGGGGTCGCGGGGGAAGAGGAGTGCTGGTATTGCGGTGCGCCGTTCTCCCTATCCTCCGCTCGCGAGCGTGGCCGTGGCGCTGGGCACGGTGTCGGTGGGGCCGCAGGGGAAGAGGCGTGTCGGTATTGCGGTGCGCCGCTCTCCCTGTCCTCTGCGGCCGAAGCGTGGGTGGCCTGTCTCGGCCGCAGTAGATAGGGACAACCTATCCTCTGCGGCTGAGATGTGGTAGGGCCTGACTTGGTCAGGTCCCAAAAAGTTGAGGGCTGGTTGGGTGGCGGAAACGGGATTCCGTCGCTCGGCTAAACGGCCCTCGGGTGGAAAGGCGCACCCGTGTCAAGTGCGCCTTTACCCTAGCGGGAAATTTTGGAGCCGATCCCGCTGGCCGCTCCGACCCTCTCGCTGGAGAGGTGCTTCGAGAGCGAGCCGCGCTGGGGCCGCCGTGGTAGCGGCCACCGCGCCGTGGCTGTGGAGCGAGAGAAGCACACGGTCCCGGCATATATGCGGTCGGTGTTGACACCGTGTGGTTTTAGTGGGTTCGAGTCCCACATACCTGTCTGGCTTCCCGTGGCTGGATGGATGAGACGAGGGTCTTTCCACACAAAAAAAAAAAAAGTGTCAATGTCAAAGTGACAATAATAAAGTTTTCGTATTTACAGTCTGTCGCAACTTCATACTGGAGAAAAAATGTATGGAACACAGTAGCGCATTAATGTCGGCTCATGTCACTCTATAGTTATCTCACTCACTTCCTGTATCTTTCTCATTCTTTCTTTGTTGTCAACCGAACACGTTGTCTAAGTTGTCTTACAATAGGTTATCTTTGTAGGTTATGTTTTAGTGAAAAAAATATGAATCAAATAATTGAAAAAGACGAGTGAAATCTGTGTCATAGGTATTTTGGTGAAAAACAGTCTCTATTTATGTAATTTGTAGTGAAAGAAACTAATCGTGAAACATAGAACATGCGAAATCTGAGGTTTAAAATCTGAACGAAAAAACGGTATTTTTAATATTTTTATGGCCCAATTTCCACTGGATGAGTTTCGGTGAGTAACAATTTAACATTCGTATGCAGTGTTTATGAGATGTATTCGATGATGTAATCGCATAATTTTAGTAAAAACGAAAAATAGTGTGATGGTATGATACGTTTATAAATATCGTTATGGATGCTTTTAATTTCAGTTGCAAAGAATGGTTGAAGGTATCAGGAAAAGAGGATCTGGCATATATACCAATTGAGAAACTCCACCAATTAAAATTAGTTTGTGGAAAACATATAAGGAAAAAGAGAAAAAGGCGTGATAATATGTATGTACAAATACAAAATCATTTATTCAAAAAAAGAACACAGCTAAAGAATTTTGCCATTCCATCCCTCAGACTAACCACTAAACCACTTTCGGAGGACAAATTAGTAGGATTTCCCTATCATATTTTAAAGATCAGCTGTCACCGATAGAAGGTCAGTAATAAACTTTACATGTAAAACTGGTTTTGCGTTTGGCCCCCATCTAACCTGATGTTAAGTGACAATACCAGCACCCTGCTGCATTACTTACTCAGACTATATAATGGTCATCACTCTGGACTGCCACACCAGAGGTCCCGGGTTCGATCCCCGATCGGGTCAAGATGGAAAATTATCTTTTTCAGATTGACCTGGGTTTTGTATGTTTATCTATATATGTATATGTAGTAAAATATAGTATTATTGTGTTAGTATCTCGTAACACAAGTCTGGAACTAACTGCTAAATAGCTGTCTGGAACTTACTGCTCCTGTGGCTAGCTAAATAATTTCATTTTTTGATGGAGACGAACAGACCAATTTGCCCAATTGATGAGCTCAGCAAAATAACATAAATAAGTACCTCTGGGCAAACTAAGCTAATTTGGTAAATTAGGAAAATACTATGACAGTTACTGTAAATTCTATTTCTTCTTTCCAGTCCACATTCTGAAGGTGCTAAGAGTTTGTACCACACTAATACGAAGAGAATGTAAATAATTTCATATTTTGATGGAGACGAACAGGCCAATTTGCACAATTAATGAGCTTAGCAAAATAACATAAGTAAGTACCTCTGAGAAAACTAAGTTTTAATTTCTTTCATCGACCTCCGGGTTCATTGACTCAATTTTTTTGGATTTGGTCGGATTTCAGTCGTCATATTTACACCCCTATTTTATTATGCCATGTCATAGACGACCTCATGGCCAACACATTTGGTCATGTAAATTTTTTTCGCGCGCCCCCTAGTTTCCGAGAAAAAAAATTAGTTAGATTTCTTTGAGCCAAAACGGGGTGAGGGATGGTTTCCAACAAAAGTGTCCCATACAAACGCTTCCAAAGACCTTATCTATCCACTGAGAACATAAAAAAGGGGGGTTATAATGACACGGTAACCTTCGAAAAAATTACAAGTCCAGACTGGACTTAAAAAATTTTTTGCTCGATTTTTTTTTGTCATATTAACACCTGTTTTTGAGTGCCTCATGTCATAGATGACCTCATGGCCAACACATTTGGTCATGTTAATTTATTTCGCGCGACCCTTAGTTTCCGAGAAAAAAAAAAATTTAGATTTCGTTGAGCCAAAAGGGGGTGTGGGCATGGTTTTCAACAAAAGTGTCCCATACAAACGTTGCTCCCAAAGACCTTATTTATCTACTGAGAACATAAAAAGGGGGGTTATAATGACACGGTAACCTTCGAAAAAATTACAAGTCCAGACTGGACTTGAAAAATTTTTTGCTCGATTTTTTTTTGTCATATTAACACCTGTTTTTCAGTGCCTCATGTCATAGATGACCTCATGGCCAACACATTTGGTCATGTTAATTTATTTCGCGCGACCCCTAGTTTCCGAGAAAAAAAAATATTTAGATTTCGTTGAGCCAAAAGGGGGTGTGGGCATGGTTTCCAACAAAAGTGTCCCATACAAACATTGCTCCGAAAGACCTTATCTGTCCACTGAGAACATAAAAAAGGGGGGTTATAACGACACGGTAACCTTCGAAAAAATTACAAGTCCAGAGGCTGGACTTATAAAAATTTTTGCTCGATTTCTGTTGTCTGGAGGGACGTGCCCCCGTGCTCCTCTCCCCTTAAATCCGCTACTGCTTTCAATAATGTTGGAATATAAATGCATAAGTGCTGCCTCTAATTCAGCGTTTTTATAATTTGTTTTAATTTTAATTTCAGGTTTACTTGCAACATATTATCTTTATAATATCGAAGGCCTCAGCGACTACTGAACAAATGAAGCTAGTAACAAGTATGGACTGAGAATAAACGCGAAAAATACAAATTTCATGATTATATGTATATATTAATAAGAAAGATAAGACGAAGCCACAAGTCCTGGCAAATGAAAAGTTACTATAAGTAGGTAACCCAATAGCACGCGTTGATAAATTTAAGTACCTAGAGAGTTACATAAACGTACACTGGGACAGTCAACAGGAGATTCGTGCCCGCATCGAACTGGCTAGAAGTGCCTTTTGCAAATGGAAAAAGATATTGTGTAGCCGCAAATTCAATCTGAAAATCCGCATGAGACTTGTTTTATGCTCCAAATTGGAAGCCTTCGAGATGTGGATCTACAAGCGTATGCTCCGTATATTGTGGGTTCAAAGGGTAACAAATGCCGAGCTCCTACGGAGAATGAATAAAAAGTTGGAAGTGTTAAAGTGTGTCAAAAAAAGGAAGCTTCAATATTTCGGACACGTCACGAGAGGGGAAAAAGACCGCATTCTTCAGTTCGTAATGCAGAGGGAAATCCAGGGCAAACGTAAACCCGGAAGGAGAAAAACCTTTTGGCTGAAGAACCTAAGAGACTGGTTTCACTTGAGTACCCGGACGTTCTTTCGTGCAGCAGCTTCAAAAGTCCGATTAGCCATGATGGTCACCAATCTTCGATGAGAAACGGCACTATAAGGAGAAGAAAATCTTTATATAATGATAAATATTATAGATAAAAAAAATCATTTATTTGTTGCTACAAACACACACATACAAAGAATAGAAGTACACGAAACATTAAAACAAGAAAAGAAAAAGAAAACATGGATAGGATAACACATATTCCATAAATGTGTGTGTTGCAGCAAAACAAAAAGGTCATGGCTCAGTGGAATTATTGCCCGTACAGCAATACACTGATTTTCAGCCATGACCTTGAGGTGCGAGTGCGAACCTAATGTGAGATGAAACAGGTTGAGTAAGTACTTACAGGCTCTATGCGTGATTTGTCCAAATAGGTAGTAGTATTGTATTATTGACATTTAAAAGGACCCAAAAATTATATATTATATGTACTATATGTATGGTCAACAAATACCCGTTGAATTCAGCAACCTCTACCGATGACGACGTGTTGGATTATTTATTTTTTGTTGATCTAGGAGGTGTGAGCGAAATTTGATTTTAAAAGAATATAAAGATGATTGAAGCCTAATTGGGGGAGGAATGTTGTTCCAACACTTCGTCGCCTGGTATCGAAAGCTGCCCCTGAATGCAGCAGTTTTATGTCTTTGCACTAGCAGAGGAGGTCGGCCTGGTCTAACATTACGATTAGTAGTATAGAACAAGAGCTTACTGTGGAGGTATTGCGGGATGTTACGATTTAAAACCCCAAATAACAGGGTTGCCAGATGTAGTTGTCTACGCGCGTTCATATTCAGCATGGAAGCGTTATTTAGGTAAGGCGTTATGTGGGTTCGTGGAGGGATATTAAAGCAGAATCTGCAGCAAGCATTTTGGACCCGCTGTATTAAACGCTGAGTCTCTTTTAGCAAACGAGGCCCGTATACTACATCCCCGTAATTAAGTCGAGATAGTATCAACGACTCACACAATCTGATGCGAACTTTCTCAGACAACAGGTGTCTGATCTTGTACAGAATCATAAGCCGAAAGAAACAATTCCTGACTACCTCCAGTACATGGTCCTTGAAGCAAAGCTGGCTATCCATAATTATACCCAAATTTCTAGCCTTTTCTACCCGTTCCACAGTTTTATCGAGTAGCACCACAGTTGGGTTACAGGAGAGGATATTAACAACTTGAGCTCTTGACCCGAGAACCATAGTTTTCGATTTCAAGGGATTGAGAACGAGGGAGTTTCTCTCAGACCATTCCGCAACATGTTTCAAGTCTTGATTCATTTTTTGCACTGCCTCAGATATCCTTTCCGGTGTCTCAGAGATGTATAATTGGACATCGTCCGCATAACAATGAAATCGACAGTGTTTAATTACCTCAGCAAGATCGGCACTATAAATAATAAAGAGAAGTGGTCCAAGTATAGATCCCTGAGGGATTCCTCGATTCACAGAGCGAGGTTGAGACAAAAGAATCGATCCATCTTCTTTTGTGAGTTTGACCCGCTGAGATCGACCACTAAGATAGCTATGAAACCATTTGGTGGCATGATGGTCCAAGCCATAATAAGCCAGCTTAGAGAGAAGCAGCGATATGTCCAGACTATCGAACGCACGTGAATAATCCAGCAATGTGAGGATAGTACCACGACCGTTATCCTGATCAAACAATATGTTGTCAGTAACATCTAGTAATGCAGTGAGAGTACTATGGCTCTTGCGGAAGCCAGACTGGAACGGAGACAAAATATTGTTCGATTCAATATAATTTGAAAGCTGTATGTGTACAGCCTTTTCCAAAACATGTTTCTATTGTCGCTTGATGATGTTTATGGAAGTAAATTTACGCAGATTATGTGCAGAGCACAACAAAGACATAAAAGACGTTTGCTGTTGCATTTGACTGCTTTGCTAATACGAAATGAATGTAAATAAATTCATCCATAAATGAAGACCAGCAGGCCTCGATTAATGGATGAAATTCGAACCAATAATGTTCCCAACTAATGAATTAATTTAATAATAGTTAGTTAGTGGAGAAGGAAGTTACCAGATGTGGTTTATGCATTTGTGGACTAGCCGAAACCCATTGGAGAAACAACGGGCATTTCTTTAAGGAAAGGTAGAAGGCACTAGACCACGCGGAAGGTCACCCACCCGTTGGACTGACCAGATCAAGTCTGCCATTGGAGGATCAGTTAACGAGTGCAGCAGGATGACATCCAACAGACAACGGTGGCGGGGCGTCGTGAAGCGCATTACAACTGCCTGCTCCATAACACTACATAACGATCACGACCGCTCTGTCAAGAGCGTACCGGATAGGAAGGAAGGAATAATAGTTAATAGGTTTAAAGTCCGTTTTTTCATAATTATTCTATTATGTAACCAATATTACCATGTCTTTTTATGATTTTACAACAATATAAATTAAAATAGACTTTTCAGGAAATTACTTTCGTGGTTAATAAATGCTCTACTTTAGAATGATTAGGTTTAAAATAATATTTGATTTATTTTCAACAAAATTCAACAAAAAGTACTGTGAAGATTGTTTGCATAATAGGACAATAGGGTATTTGACAATGTTTTTTTTAATTTTATTTATGGAAAGATCATATAAAAGTTTAATAACGAACTGTTTTTATTTTTTAAAATTTCGACTTAATTATCACTGGTATCAGTTCGGTAACTGGTCGGCGTATTTCGTTACTATGAATTTGAAATAACTAGCTACCTAATTAAATCGAAAACAAATAAAATAAAAACAGTTTGTAATAAAACTTGTATATGCTCTTTCGGGTTAGTGTAAATTTGTCCCTAGAGTTAATTCGGTACCTAATTAATATTCCATACTTTCAGAGTAAATTCGGTACTTCGATAAAAATTATAAAATTTTTGTGGTAAATTTGCTACTCAAGTTTATTTTATGTAAAACTAGCTTTTGCCCGCGGCTTCGCCCGCGTGAATTTCCTACGGGAACAGTGCTTTTTCCCGGGATAAAAAGTAGCCTATGTGCTATTCCAGGTCATTATCTACCTCTGTACCAAATTTCATCGAAATCCGTCCAGTAGATTTTGCGTGATTGAGTAACAAACATCCTCACAAACTCACAAATTCACAAACTCACATCCAAACATTCGCATTTATAATATTAGTATGGATGTACAGTTAGCAGTAAAATGATAATTCACAATGTAGTATTAACTTGCAGATTTTTAGCAGAGCAGTATGTAAAATTATAACTATTTTATACCGTGATAATTGAAAACTTATAATTATTATTATCCTGATTTATTGACTATGTCAATAAACTAATTGTCATACTTTTGATACATATAGATACATTAAAATTAACTCGACTGATTTTATATATAACTAGCTATTGTCGTAAATTAATATTTAATAATAATACCTACCTATCAACTATTAACTACCCTATCAACCTACTTTGATTTTATCATATTAGGTGCTTCATTTTTGTTGCTGTCTGTACGAAAAACCTTACGTACCGAATTTACTATAAAAACAACAACGAGGGACAAATTTACAGAAAGTTTTTAAGTACCGAATTAACTCTAGGGACGAATTTACAATAACCCATTTTTTCTTAATGAAATATAAAATGAAATAATGATGATGCGACATTTCAAGAAGATTGGTTCAGTAGATAAAGCGTAAAGTGAAGAGGTAACAAACTAATAAATAAACAAAAAAACAAACTTTTACTATTTGTAATAGGTATAAGTTAGGATAAGGAAAAGATACAAATAAACTTGGATATATAATTACAACCAACCAATTTGGTTGCGATGCAATTTTTGTTAATAAGTCAATTTTTTTATCGTAAGTTTTCAATGATCACGGTATAAAATAGGTAGGTAGTTATAATTTGACATATTGCTCTGCTAATAATCTGCTAGTTGTTAATACTACCTACATTGTGAGTTATCTCATCTCCAGATCACCAAGTCCAAGGCCGGTGCAGCAGCAACGGAAGCAGAGAGCCTCAAAAGGCGCAAATTTGTGGTTATTGACAAGAACTACATTTTTGAGCTTTTTGGGATGGAAACTTTGGGACCATGGGGTCCATCAGCTCACCAGCTTTTTATACTTATTTCGAAAAAGCTGGTCGAGGTATATCGCGACCGAAGGGCTGGCAGCTTCTTCGGCCAAAGGCTAAATATACAGCTTGGCAATGCAGCCAGCCTTTGGGAACGTTGCCGCGGGGTTACGCTTTACAACTTGTTATTATTTTTTATTTTTGTATTCCTTACCTTAGTTTTAAATTTTAGTATTTTATATCAATAGAATTAATTAAAATTACATTTGCAAGTTCAACCACAAAAAAAAACCGGCCAAGGGCGAGTCAAGCTCGCGCACCGAGGGTTCCGTACACGAAAAGCATCTCACATAATAGGTCTAACTAAAAGACCTACTAGTTTGAAAAACAAACTTAACTTTGCAGTTCGATCCCTAGGATTCATACCGGATCGAGCGCAAAAATAAGTTTGTAACGCTTATTTAGACTTTACAACTTTCAGATTTATCCCTGTATAAGTACTGTTCGACCTTGCTTTTTGCCAAAAGACATTGTTCATTGCCGGCTTACTGCGGACAGTTCGTTCAATAAATAAAAGTATTATCATTCATCATAATTAATGTCAAATAGATTTTTGGAATATATGAATATCTATAATTAAAATATACCATTTTGTAAGTATTTTTTGCGATTCCGTTATTAAAATCAAAGATGTCGGCCTTCACGTATGTTCTGGGATGCCATTATCCTAACTAATATTATAAATGCGAAAGTGAGTTTGTTTGTTTGTTGGTTTGTTACCTCTTCACGCTTCATCTACTAAACCATTCTTCCTCAAATTTTGCATACACATAGCTGGAAGTACGGAGAAGAACATAGGGTACCTTTCATCCCGGGAAAAAGCACTGTTCCCGTGGGAAATTCAAGCGGGCGAAGCCGCGGGCGAAAGCTAGTCTTAAATAATATTACATTTAAGTAGTTTATTTTTATTCTTTGATGAAAGATTGGATTAATTAGGTAATTTTTTAGCATAATATGTTAGTTTTATTTATTAAGTACACTCATATAATTTCATGCTAAATATTACATTTAAGTAGTTTTTTTTTTAATTCTTTGATGAAAGATTGGATTAGTTAGGTAATTTTTTAGCATAATATGTTAGTTTTGTTTATTAAGTACACTCATGTCATTTCATATTTATATTTTTGAATGAAGAATTATGTATTTATTTTAATTTTTACTTAAGTAATTCAATATTGCGTTTTCTTTACCTGGTAACACTCGATTCTTTAGCGCGGCTTTATTTTGACGTTGACAAGTTGTCGTCGGTCGACATTGACACTTGGATACTTGTCAACAACTGTCAACGTCAAAATCAAGGTGCGCCTAAGAATCGAGTGTTACCAGGTAAAATAAAGGCAATATTTAATTAGGTAGGTGTTTAAGTAAAAATTAAAATAAATACATAATTTTCTCATTCAAAAATATAAATATGAAATGATATGAGTGTACTTAAACTAACATATGCTAAAAAAATACCTAATTATTCCAATCTTTCATCAAAGAATATAAAATAATAATATGAAATGATTGTAAATAGTACCAATAAACGTTTTTTTAAATAAACATGTTTAATTGTATGACCCACACGAGATGTTGATGTACCTGTAAGACCCGTAAGGCCGATTTTTTTAATTTTATCGATATCGATGTTTTGTTTCTGACCTAGTAATCAAAACATCGATATCGATAAAATTACTACATCTCTATTTTTGCTGTTAGGTTGGCCAATCAATTTGCCAGTCGTTAAGGTTGGTAACGTTTCTGTCCTTGCGATTTGACACTTCCGCCGTTTGACGTTTCTTTAAGTTCATTTTGCTCTATGGGAGTCCCGTCTCTTAAAACGTAGTGATTATATGCTCTTTGGTTTTCGAGGGATTTACTCCTAACAACAAGGTCAACAAGGCGGAAATAAACATCACCCAGTCCCATCAGTCCATTATTTATGTTGTAAAACCTTGTGAACACACAGTATCTACAGGAAAGTAAGACCGAGAGCAAAGTGATTTGTTAAGAAAAGAACTGTTGAAATTAGACATGGGTAATCTCGACTCCGAGACGTGTTTCGGCTCACTGAATCTTAATCCGCATTCGGTACCGACTCCTCTTAATGATTCTTACTCCCTTATCGGCTCCCGCTCACAGACGTCCGTTCAACTCCGTTCGGTACCCGTTTCAACAGTAAATTGTTTTCCCTTCGTACTTTCCAGGCTTAGGACCTGTCAATCTAATACTACTTAGGTAATTTTACTGTACATTAGTATTTGTTTTCAATTTTCATGAAAATAAAGATAGGTACATTAAACTTTTATGTGGATTAGATTGGCGTACTTAAAAATAAACCAAAACCTTAAGACTTTATACACCGTCAATTGTTCTTTTTAAAAAAAATATCCGTCTCGTTCTTTTCTCTATAAAAATCAGTTCGCATCTCACTCTATTATAACCGAACGCTATCCGATTCCTCCCGAGTCCGAGAGCCGGCTGGCACTAGCGAGTCGCGACACTCGCGACGCAAGTGGCAAACGCGACGAAACGAATCCCGGCGGAACGCGGATCTAATAAGACTAATAACTCCCGTGAGTCGATAAGAATTGCTCGGACTAAGTAAGGGTTTCGACTCCGGCTAATGAATCGGCTCATTTAAATCTTCGAGTCCGGAGTTACCCATGTCTAGTTGAAAATGTTGAAATGCCTGACGCAGTAGCCGCCTGTCGCGTCTGTCTGGCGGTGGAAGTGCGGTTGTTTACCATCGCCGGCTCGCTGCAGCTGGTGTATGAGAGGATCACTAACAATGCTGTGAGTACAACCGCCAGCTCTGCATGTTAAGCTCTTAATTAGTTTATTTGGAGAATCTAAATGTTTTTTCAAACATTTCAGCTACACACGGCTGACGGCAGGCCCGTGGCGGCGTGTTATATTTGTTACGCTCAGCTCAACAAGTGCCGCAAGTTGATACGGACTTCTGCATTGGCAGAGAATGTGCTAAATGATATACTGCACAGACAATCAGAGGTAGAAAGTTTAATTTCCTTTTAATCTTATAAAATTCTACTAAGTACATGTATTTCATATACAGTGTAAACTCTTTATAACGAAACTCAAGGGACTGAGCATTTTTTGTCGTTATAGAGAGTTATCGTTAGATATATGGAGTGAACAAAAAAACAACCAAATTAACAAGAATTTTTCCTCAACTCTAATCGCTTTCCGTTTACTGGCCATGTTAACAGTTTCAAAGTAGGTTTACGACTGATAATACGATAGGTACCCAGTATGCTTGGTCGAAGATCATCACTTCCGAGAAAACAATGCGTCATACTGCACGTGTTCAAGGCAATTAAGGATAACAAAAGCTAGACCGACCTCAGATGTTTCGGAGCTTCAGTCTTTTGTTACCTGATAACATAATATAAACAATAATACCGATAATAAATATTTACTGTCTAAAAATATGAACACATTTCTTCGTAATAGAGAATGTCGTATCGCTATAAAGAGTGTTTCAATATGTGGGTTTTAACGCAAACCAACCAAGTTGGGCTTACTTCAACGTTACAGGGAGTTTATTGTTATAAAGGATAACGTTATAAAGAGTTTACACTGTATTTGTATATTACAGGTAACTGAAACATCAATATCCCAGATAGACCGCATGGCCCTCGGACTGTGTGGGTCGCTGAGATGCTGTGGAGTCGAACATGACAATGGTGAAGTACCAACCCCCATTGTGATCAAAGCTGAGCCAGAGTCAGATATTGTCAAGACTGAGTTTGAACATGAGGACTCAGATGGTATGTGCTCTTCAGATACTCAAATCAATCATTCAATGCTATTTCCAAGATTTGATATCTGTTCAATATTAAAAATACTTTTGCATTCATACAATGTGTTACTATATGCCCGTGCAGCATTTATAATTGAGAGAAGTCAGCTTTTTTAACTAAGTTTGAAATGAAGGAAATTGGTCCAATGTGCAGGAAGCGTGTCTGCAGCCCCTCCGCATCCAGCAGCCGATGTCTGTGATACAGAATGTGACTCAGATGAAGACCGCCCTAGTCTGTTACAGCTGCGTGATACAGAGGTGGCCACGACTGAGCAGGGAGAGTTTGGGGAAGGTATGTTTTTCCCTTGTTTTAGCTCTATAAGATTTTTTCTGGTCAAACAGTTGTGGTTGCTTCTCTTACATAGTTTCTATGCAACTAAACAACACTATGATTATCAAAACATAAAATAAAGTTCCCAACGGAGTATGTATGTCTTAAACTCAAATACCACTGAATGTTTATGATGCACACGATTCTTATAAACACAGTTTTATTGTTTACAAAAAAATTTTTGCCAAGTATGGTTTGCGGAGGTAGGTGCCTCTTACCATTTTATTAAAATGAAATGGCAATTATTTTCTGCAAACATGTAAATGACCCCTGTACGCTAGTGGGCCAGGTAAACACTTTATGGAACACTGAACTATGGCAATGTTTAAATTAAAACAACCATTGCCAGATGTCGCTCCAGCGCAGACGTGGTGCGCTGGCACACGGAGACAAGCTGAAGGAAGCACAACCAACAGGACACAGCGCGAGTCTCCACGAGAGACAACAACTGCCACTGCTCAGGGACACCACCAGTGTGATGTTTGTCAGAGGCGGTTTACACATTCTTCAATAATGATAAGGCATCATAGGACTCACACTGGGGAGAAACCATTCCAATGTAATGTTTGTGATCATCGTGTTAATGATAAGTTTAATTTATTAAGTCACAGTAGAACTCACACTGGGGAGCAGCAATTCCAATGTGATGTCTGTCACAAAGCATTTACTACTAAACAGTATTTAATAATACACTCAAGAATTCACACTGGGGAGAAACCATACAAATGTAATGTTTGTGATTATCGTTTTAATCAAAAAAGTACATTAAAAAGTCACAGTAGAACTCACACTGGGGAGAAGCAATTCCAATGTGATGTCTGTCATAAAGCGTTAGCTTCTAAACAGAATTTAATAATACACTCAAGAACTCACACTGGGGAGAAGCAATTCCAATGTGATATCTGTAACAAAGCATTTACTACTAAACAGTATTTAATAATACACTCAAGAATTCACACTGGGGAGAAACCATACAAATGTAATGTTTGCGATTATCGTGTTATTAAAAAAAGTACATTAATAAGTCACAGTAGAACTCACACTGGGGAGAAGCAATTCCAATGTGATGTCTGTCATAAAGCATTTAGTAATAAACAGTATTTAATAAAACACTCAAGAATTCACACAGGGGAGAAACCATACAAATGTAATGTTTGTGATCATCGCTTTTCTCAAAAATGTTCATTAATAAGTCACATTAGAACTCACACTGGGGAGAAACCATTCCAATGTGACGTATGTCACAAAGGATTTACTTTTAAAAAGAGTTTAAGAGATCACTTGAGAACTCACACTGGCGAGAAACCATTCCAATGTAATGTTTGTGATTATCGTTGTAAACAAAAGTCTAATTTATTACAACACTCAAGAACTCACACTGGGGAGAAGCAATTCCAATGTAATGTCTGTCATAAAGCATTTACTTCTAAACAGTATTTGATAATACACTCAAGAACTCACACTGGGGAGAAGCAATTCCAGTGTGATGTCTGTCATAAAGCATTAACTTCTAAACAGAATTTAATAATACACTCAAGAACTCACACTGGGGAAAAGCAATTCAAATGTAATGTTTGTGATCATTGTTTTAATCAAAAGTCTACTTTATTACGACACTTGAGAACTCACACTGGGGAGAAACCATTTCAATGTGATGTATGTCACAAAGGATTTACTTTTAAAAAGAGTTTAAGAGATCACTTGAGAACTCACACTGGCGAGAAACCATTCCAATGTAATGTTTGTGATTATCGTTGTAAACAAAAGTCTCATTTATTACAACACTCAAGAACTCACACTGGGGAGAAGCAATTCCAATGTGATGTCTGTCATAAAGCATTTACTACTAAAGGGTATTTAATAATACACTCAAGAACTCACACTGGGGAGAAGCAATTCAAATGTGATGTCTGTGACCATCGTTTTAATCTAAAGTCGTATTTATTACGGCACTTGAGAACTCACACTGCGGAGAAGCCATTCCAATGTAATGTTTGTGATCATCGTTTTAATCAAAAGTCTACTTTATTACGACACTTGAGAACTCACACTGGGGAGAAACCATTCCAATGTGACGTGTGCCAACGTCGGTTTAATCGAAAGCACATCTTATTGAGACACTTGAGAATTCATTCTTCCTCTTCGCGTGTCGATGGCAAAACAAAAATTCATAGTGGTGAGAAACCATTCCAGTAAAATGTCTCTCGAAGGCCAAAACAAGAGATCTCTCTCATCAAGTCAAATTAGAATGAATTCACACTGCTGAGAAATTCTTTGAATTATCAACGTAGAATTATTCAAAATTATATAAGACTAGCTGTGTCCACGACTTCGCTCGCGTTGACAAACGCCCAAAACTAACATTAAAATAGTATAGTGATGAAGTATAATTTTGACATGTAACTCGAAACGACATTGTATTGTTAAAAATTTTGTACTGTATGTATTCATTCAGGCATATAAACATTTAGGTATCTTAAATAGGTATATAAAAGATGTGATGTTAATAAAGAAGTCTAACGCTGACACTCGTAATCATTTGCCCCATCCTCAGAGTAAGTTCGAAATTAATCCAATAATCCAATGATCAATCCAAATGATTTTCTGATAGGTCAAATTAAGAAAAAAAAAAATGATTTTGCGTGATTGAGCACAAACATCCTCATAAACTCACATCCAAACTTTCGCATTTATAATATTACTAGCTTTCGCCCGCGGCTTCGCCTGCGTGAATTACCCATGGGAACAGTGCTTTTTCCCGGGATGAAAGGTACCTATGTCCTTCTCCGTACTTCCGCAAAATTTCAGGAAGATTGGTTCAGTAAATAAAGCGTGAAGAGGTAACAAACAAACTTACTTACTACTTGTCAGTAGTTTCGTTTCAGAGCTATGAGGAGCGCAAGTCACTGCATCATTGCGAAAAAAAAACGTTAAGAGAAATGGTCAGTTTTAGTTCCTTTGGGAGAATGGTGTCTCCACAAGTGAAACGAGTTGGTCTGCCGGCTCTCAGTGGTTGCATTTCAGTTTATATTGTTGTAAAATCATAAAAAAGACATGGTAAGATTGTTATATGATAGGACAAAAAACGGAGTTTAGTTGACTTACTTCACTCAGTCCATCGTTATGTAGTTCCTGTGATGCGCTAGGTACCAATTCGTTAAAAAAAAACAGCGATATTTTAAAAATTCTGTCTTGCCATTTTCAATTTAGAATACACAGACCTTAATTTAAAACAACTATCCTCAAGTCTTTTAATATTTCTCGATTTATTAACACATTGAATTCTAAGCATTTCAATTCTTTTCCTTTGCAATATAATCTTTCTTTTGAGGGCGTTATTATCCTCCGCTAAGTTTTCTAAGTTCACGAGCATATTCTGTACTTTATCTTTCAGGTTATCACGTTCTGAAATAACATTTTTATTCTCTTCATTGAGCCTTCTTAATTTATCGGTTAAAGTTTCAAGTTTTTCGCGCCCCTCGCTGACATTTTCATCTAGATTCATTGTACTTATGTCAAGTTTATATTTGGAGGTTATAATTCGGATTTTATCAGCGTATTCACTAATTCTCTCGCTGAGGCGTTTATTTTCTTTAGCCAATTCCTGTAATAGTTTGTTTGTAATATATTGGGTAAAACTAAACGCAGGCGTTTCCTGTTATCTGTGTTTCGGGGTTCTCACACTGCTCGCGCGAATGGCTCGCGGACGGTCGCCATTGCATTGCTATGCGATATCGGTTTGATTTTTAATACGCGAGAGGGCCCGCGTTCTTTGATTGCTAATTAACTTGAGTTGTATTTGTGAATTTCCTGTTTGTTAAATAACTATTGAACTTTGTGTTTGTGTACCCGTCATTGTGACTTTCTCCTGTGGGATGTGACGCGTGGCTGCTCGCTCACATCTACCTGTTGCCGAGCCGATTTCGGGAAGAAATCTATTTATTTGTCCTGGGGAATTGAGATCTCAAGGGTTAGGTAGGGTGATTAGGAAGTCCCCCTTCCCGAAGATACTCAAGTTTGGATCCGAAGAGAAAGAAGATTTAGCTTGGTAAGTGTTTTTTAAGTGTAATTAATTTATAGGTTAGGTTATCATATAGGGCCCTGTAGCTCCCTTCATAAGCTACGGTGGTAGCAGACTGCGTTAAGTTATTTAGGTTTTAGTCGGGCAAACGTGGTGCCGCGTGGAGATTTCTTCCCGGTACTTATTTTTACCGGTGGTTTTTTCCCGGTGAAGTTTCGGTACAGAATTCTTCCCGCCGCTTCGTTTGTCCGGATTCTCGCTGCCACATTTTCTGGCAGCAGAGCGTAGTTGCTCTGCACATTTCTGGTAGCAGAGCGTAGTTTATCTACCCTCTATTTGTTCGTTTGTAAAAAATAATTAATTGTTTGTAAAAATTATTAGATTTTTCTTAGTTTGTTTGTATAAGAATATTTGTAACCTTTTTTGTATTTGTTTGCGGTTTGTACCGTGCGTTCCGGGTTTGTGCCATTCTCATACCTACCGCGGTTCTTCGTGTAGTTGCTTGATTTTGTTGTTTTTTATTTACCTTTTGTTATTTTTTTGTTTGTGACTTGACGCGATGGCGAAGGCCTCCAATGCTAGGGCGACACTCGCCAACGAATTGAGATGGTTTGTGACGGCCGGAGGACTCCTGTCCCGGAAGGACAGGGAGGGCGCCATACTGCTAAGAGCGGATCACCTCCACTCACGATTGATTAGCGCGGAAGCGGCCATGGCGGCGCTTACCGAAGCCGATCTTACCCCGGAGGCCTACGCAGGTCACATGGCGGACATGGACCAGATCCTGAGTCTGCACGATGATATCGCGGAGGCGGTGACCGCAATAAGGGCGAGACAGGCTGGCGGACCAGCCCCTCGCACACCTGTTAGACAGGAAGGACCAGCGGTTACTGGTCGGCTCCCCACCCTTCAGCTGTCCCACTTTGGGGGTAGGATGGAGGAGTGGGTAGCATATAAAAATATGTTTGAGTCCCTGGTCGTAGCACGACAGGATTTGTCGAAGGCCCAGAAGATGGCCTACCTCCTCTCCACTCTTGAGGATGAAGCGCGGTCGCTCATCCAGCACCTCCGGGTGGAGGACGACCAGTACGATACGGCTTGGGGAGTTATTGAACTCCCGCTACCAAAACTTACGTTTGTTAGCGGATGCGCACGCCGCACAGTTGATGGCCCTGCCCAAGGTGGCCAACAGGGCACAGTTGCGCCTGCAGTTGCTCACGCCCCTTACAGTGGCCTGTAACGCGCTCCGCACACTGGGGCTGCCGGTGGACCAATGGTCTTTTTTGTTGGTGCACATTGTATTGGGCAAATTGCCCAATGACATCCGCTCGCGGTTTGAGCGCGAAAATGCGGAGCGGGATAGCACCACCCTACCAACATTCACTGACTTGGTGAAGTTTTTGGAGTTTGAGGCACGGGCTGCTGAGAATACCATGACGGACTCAGCGCCATCCAGAGCGCCTGAACGTAGGCCCTTGGAACCCTCATGGCGAGGGAAGCTCCCCCACAGGGACGGCAACCGCCACCGCGTGGAGCTGGTGTGCGGGTTGCACACACGGCAGCAGTCGCGGGGGACGCGGACTGCCTGCAATGTGGCCGGATGGGCCACAGCCTGCTGCAATGCAGGGACTGGCAGAGACTGCCAGTACAAGATCGGCGCCGCATGGCAAGGCGGCATGAACTATGCTTTTACTGTTTGGGCAGTCACTATGCACGTGACTGTCCCAGGGCCATACCATGCAGCATGCCGTGGGCTGCACCACGTGATGCTCTGCATGAACCGGAACGGGATGGCCCCGGTTGTTGAGGCAGGGGTCCCCTATGGGCGGGGGCGCTCCTGCGCGAAGCCCTCCACCATCGGACGGAGGACGCGGCTTCGCTCGTCGCACCCCCCCTCGGGAGGGGGGTCGCGTTCCGGCGCGGGTCTTGGCGGACCGGGACCACGCGCCCCAAGGTCATGGCCAGTATGTGGCTGGCCAGGCCCCGGATGGGGCCCCCATGGGCGGGGGCCCTAGATCGGACGTGAGAGTGGGGACACCCCCCTCCACGCGGGTTACCAATACCCAACACATGCAGCCGCAGCGGTTTTCTCCGCCGCTGCACGAGTACCCACGGCTGGAGTACCACCCGCCGTACCATAGGTATGGCCGGGCCGCGGGTTATGCCCCCCTCAGATGGGGATGTGCACTCGCCCGACATATTATCCGGGTCAGTGGCGCCCCCTGGTTTGGAGAGAGTGGGGAGCCCGTAACCAGCTTGCTCCCTTGCTGGGACAGAGCCGCGGACGGTTCTGCTCCCTACCGCGGTGGTCCGCGTATGGGGTCGTAGGGGAAGCCATTAATTTGAGAGCTCTGTTGGACTCAGGGGCTCAAAGCAGTTTGGTTACCACTCGAGTGGCACGCCAGTTAGGTTTAGTCGTGGAAGACTCGCCTGTGCCACTTCTTGGAGTTGGTGGCATACAAGTGAAGTGTCTGACGGGCCAGACACTTGTCACCTTTTCTTCGCTGAAGTCCTCCACAATGAGGATCACGACTTCGGCTATGGTAATGGATACCATTGCGGGTTGGCACCCCTCGACAGACATACCGCCGGGTGTGTTGTCTTTGGTTTCGGGTCTGGATTTGGCCGACCCCTTTGTCTTTCATCCCGGCCCAGTGGACTTGCTCCTGGGCTCGGACGTATTGGGTTGGATTTTGTTGGGTACTCAGAAAGCTCTGGGTTCGTCTTCACTGATGGCAGTGTCTACTATCTTTGGTTTCGCCCTGATGGGCCCTGTGTTTGATAATAGCACCGTGGAGGAGCCACCGGTCGTCGCATCAGCGTCCTTGGCCAAGACCATGCAAAGGTTTTGGGAGGTGGAGGAGCCACCTATGAGTTCCAGGATGGATCCGGAACACGCTGAGTGCGAAGCCTTCTTTCGATCAACCACGGAGAGGTTGCCCTCCGGTCGGTTTGTAACTAGGTTACCCTTTGTTGCCTCTCGTCCTAGCCTAGGGCAAAGTAGGGCGCTTGCGGAGAAACGACTGCTGTCCATGGAGCGACGCATGCAGCGTGACCACGTACTTCGCGATAAATATATTGAATTTATGCGCGAGTACGAGGATTTGGGTCACATGTCTCCGGCTCGAGTTGATTGGAGCTCAACTGAGCATTATTTTTTGCCCCACCACGCGGTGGTGAAGGCCTCAACAGGCAAATTGAGGACCGTCTTCGATGGGTCCGCACCCACTTCGAACGGGGTTTCGTTGAATCTGTGTTTGCATTCGGGTCCCAAATTGCATAGGGACATAATTGACATCATCTTGAACTTTAGAAGACATCAAGTGGTTTTTGGTGCGGACATCCGGATGATGTTCCGCCAGACAGTCATACATCCTGAGGACAGGCGATTCCAGTTGATACTCTGGCGTGAGCGCCCTGAGGATCCTGTGACGGTGTATGAACTCAATACAAACACGTATGGTTTGAAATCTAGTCCCTATATCGCCATCAGATCATTGCTTGAATTGGCAGAGCGGGAACGGATCCGCTTTCCCCGTGGGGCTTCCGTGCTGTCACGTGACTTGTATGTTGATGACGTGTGCACCGGAGCCCAAAGTATTGAGGAGGCCCTCCTACTGCGGGATGAATTGATCGAAATATTGAAGACAGGTGGCTACGAGCTACGTAAGTGGTTGTCCAATGAGCCTAGAGTTCTAGAAGGGATCCCGGAGGATCACCAACAGAACCCTCACCTGTTTGAGGATGTGGATGATCCCAACAGGATAGCGGTGCTGGGCATGCAGTACCAGCCGCTAACCGATATTTTCACATTCCAAGTGGACTTGGAAATACCAAAAGTCTGGACTAAGAGAACGGTGTTGTCCGTAATAGCTCGTATGTTTGATCCAAGCGGTTGGATCAGTCCAGTGATATTCTCTGCGAAGTGTCTTCTTCAGAGACTTTGGACTTTGGGCGTCTCGTGGGACGAGCCGCTGTTTGGCTCTCCATTGGATGATTGGCTCGAGTTGTTTTCATCGATTAAGGAAGTCAATCGGATTGCCTTGCCTCGTCGAATATTGCCACCCGGGAAATATCGAGCCAGCCTGCATGGCTTTTGTGACGCGTCGGAGCGAGGCTACGCCGCGTCAGTCTATATGCGGACAGTTGACGCCGATGGCCGGGTCAATGTCTCGCTTTTGTTAGGGAAGAGCAAGGTCGCCCCCATCAGGACTAGGCTGACTATTCCCAAGCTTGAGTTGAGTGGAGCTCACCTTCTCTCTAAATTGTTGCATCACGTTGCATGTGAGCTGGCGGCCACGGTCGAGATACGGGACATCTTCGCCTGGTCGGATAGCCAGGTCGCGCTTGCATGGTTGCGCGCGGCCCCACATACCTTGGAGGTTTTTGTTGGAAACAGGGTTTCCCAAATCCAGAATATCGGAATTGATATAACATGGAGACATGTGCCGGGAGAGCTTAACCCAGCGGACTGTGCCTCCCGAGGTTGTACGGCACCAGAATTGGTGTCACACCCGCTCTGGTGGGGTCCAGAGTGGCTGATGGGATCAGAAACTTCTTGGCCTGTCTGTCAGACAGATGTTCCTTCTTTGAATTTGACTGGGCTTCGTGTACATGCTGTAGTCGCTGAGACGACGTCGGAGCCGGATTGGCTACTTGCTCGGTATAGCAGCTTGGATAAGCTTCTGGGTGTTACCAGTTGGATTAAGCGTTTCATACATAATTGTAGAAACCCACAGGCAAAGCGGTTGGAGCCGATTGCAGATGCAGAAGAGCGCCGGAGCGCATTGTTGCATTGGGTCCGTGTCGTGCAGACCGGACGGTTTGAGTCAGAGCTTCGTACTTTGCGCGACGGACGCGCTAAGTTGAAGGGCGCGGTCGCTCGTTTGAACCCGTACATCGACTCGGATGGGCTTCTTCGGGTTGGAGGCAGGCTCCGGAAGGCGGATCTTCCATATGAGACTCGCCATCCTCTGTTGTTGCCCAAGGGCGGACCCTTGGTGCAGCTTTTGGTGTCTGATCGACACATTCGTAACGCCCATGCTGGGTGCAATGCTTTGTTGGCTATTTTGCAACGCGAATTTTGGATTTTGTCTGCCCGAAGAGCAATCCGTAGTGTCCT
Organism: Ephestia elutella; assembly: GCA_018467065.1. NCBI lineage: Eukaryota > Metazoa > Arthropoda > Insecta > Lepidoptera > Pyralidae > Ephestia > Ephestia elutella. The sequence goes on along the minus strand of CM031587.1, from coordinate 2,048,372 downwards.
GTTTCGATGTATTGCATGTTACAGGTTGAAGGCATCCACGATGCAACCACAGATGGGTGATTTGCCCGCTGATCGAATCCGACCTTCGAGGCCGTTTGACGGCGTTGGAACCGATTTTGCCGGTCCCTTTTCGATCAAGGCTTCTCCTTTCGTAATGCCCGTATTGTGAAGGGCTATTTGTGTGTATTTGTTTGTTTGGCCACCAAGGCTGTCCATTTGGAGGTGGTATCGGCTCTGACTACGGAGGCCTTCGTCGCCGCGTTGGATCGCTTTGTTTCGCGTCGAGGTCTACCTTCCCTTATTAGGTCTGACAATGGCACAAACTATAAAGGAACTGTAAATTATCTTAAGGATGTTTCTGTGTTTATTGATAAAAATTGTACTAGTTTAAGTCAAATTGCTGCCCAAAGGGGAATAACCTGGAAGTTTAGTCCCCCAAGTTGCCCCCATTGGGGAGGGATTTTTGAAGCGGCTGTGAAATCCGCAAAGACCCACCTCCGCCGCATTATCGGAGAAACGGCTCTAACTTTTGAAGAGCTGGCCACAGTGTTTTGTAAAGTTGAGGCGGTCCTCAACTCTCGTCCTCTCTGTCCGCTATCTCCAGATCCAAATGACTTGGAAGCTCTCACCCCTGGTCATTTTTTGGTGGGAGGGCCGTTGAATGCCCTGCCCGAATACCCGTGGAAGGATGAACGCGTATATCGGTTGTCGCGTTTTCAAATGTTGCAGCAAATGAGCCAGGACTTTTGGCGTCGCTGGTCGCTTGAATATTTGCATTTGCTGCAGCAAAGAGTGAAGTGGACAGACAGGACTGAGCCTCCCAGGGAGGGTGATTTAGTATTGTTAAAGGAGGCAAATTTGCCCTCATTGCTTTGGCGACGAGCTCGCATATTACGTTTGATTCTTGGCGGAGATGGCACTCCGCGTGTGGCTGAGGTGTTGGTCGACGGTTCGATTTTAAGGAGAGGTGTGACCTCTCTCGCCCGCCTTCCCGTAGAGTAAGCTAGCGGTCTGCTTCTCAGACCGGGACGGGGGGATGTTTGTAATATATTGGGTAAAACTAAACGCAGGCGTTTCCTGTTATCTGTGTTTCGGGGTTCTCACACTGCTCGCGCGAATGGCTCGCGGACGGTCGCCATTGCATTGCTATGCGATATCGGTTTGATTTTTAATACGCGAGAGGGCCCGCGTTCTTTGATTGCTAATTAACTTGAGTTGTATTTGTGAATTTCCTGTTTGTTAAATAACTATTGAACTTTGTGTTTGTGTACCCGTCATTGTGACTTTCTCCTGTGGGATGTGACGCGTGGCTGCTCGCTCACATCTACCTGTTGCCGAGCCGATTTCGGGAAGAAATCTATTTATTTGTCCTGGGGAATTGAGATCTCAAGGGTTAGGTAGGGTGATTAGGAATTCCCCCTTCCCGAAGATACTCAAGTTTGGATCCGAAGAGAAAGAAGATTTAGCTTGGTAAGTGTTTTTTAAGTGTAATTAATTTATAGGTTAGGTTATCATATAGGGCCCTGTAGCTCCCTTCATAAGCTACGGTGGTAGCAGACTGCGTTAAGTTATTTAGGTTTTAGTCGGGCAAACGTGGTGCCGCGTGGAGATTTCTTCCCGGTACTTATTTTTTACCGGTGGTTTTTTCCCGGTGAAGTTCCGGTACAGAATTCTTCCCGCCGCTTCGTTTGTCCGGATTCGCTCTGCGCACATTTTCTGGCAGCAGAGCGTAGTTGCTCTGCACAAGTTCATTATCATTATTGGCGCTCTGAACATCATTGAAACTATCAATTAATTGGTCGTCTGACGCATTTTTAGACCGCTTTAGGTTAAATATTTCTCTTTCTAGACTATGATTTTCGATAATTAGAATTTGGTTATCAGCTTTTAACGTCTCCACCTCTTGTTGGAGTTTCAAGAACTGTTCTTTATAATCTTCTATTTCTATTTTGATGACCGGCGTGGTTGAGGACGGCTGTAACATACAACGAAAATTATTAATCAAGTACCTACCTAGTGTTGAAGCAATAGTGTTGACTATCGATGGTATTGTCAATAGTATTGTGACCTTGAAAAATAGTCATACTATTGATAGACCTATCGATAGCCAATAGTTTTCAATACTATTGATGATACCCATAGTATATTAAAATATCGATAGTATTGATTAGAAAACATCAATAGTATCGATAGTATTGACACGTTTCAATACTATCGATAGGCCTATCGATAGTATGACTATTTTTCAAGGTCAACTATCGATAGTCAAACTATTGATAGTTGACCTTGAAGGACCTTGAGGATTAAAAGTAACCTTAGAATGGTGTAGAAGCAAGGGACTAAACTTGAATCCAAATAAAACCAAGCTCGTTTTATTTACCACCAAAAGGAACAAGTCGTTACCTGCTCCTATCCAAATCAATAACACCAATCTAGAGATGGTAAGAGAAATCAAGTATCTGGGTGTTATCATAGACGACACACTTACCTTCAAGTCTCACATCGTGGACACTTGCGCAAAGGCGAAAGTGGCCATGATGCAGTGCCGAAGAGCGATAGGAAGAACCTGGGGAATGAAACCCGAAATATTCATATGGGTATACAAGGCAATAATAATGCCAAGAATTCTTCACGGTGCCATAGTGTGGTGGCATAAAGCTGCTCAAAGTACCAACAAAAGGGAACTAGACAAGATCCAAAGACTGGCTGGACTGATGGTATCGGGGGTGATGAAATCAACCCCGACGGCGTCACTAGAAATGGCCCTCGGTCTAAATCCATTGGACATAGAAATAAAAAGGAGGGCAATGGTTTCGACTAAAAAGCCATAAACTCTGGAAAGGGATACACACAGACAAAGGTCACGTGGAAATAGAACGCGAATATATAGGTAACCTGTCAATGATCCTAGCAAATAATGATCTCATCAGGAAAGCAAGGATCTTTGACAAAAAGTACAAGATACACATAGGTACCAGAGAAGACTGGAAAGTCGCAGATGAGGCGGGCATTGTCACGACAACCTGTTTCACTGATGGCTCCAGAAAAGAATCTACAAAGCTATCTGGCTCCGGTATACTGATCACACATCAGGACGGTACAGAATATGAAAGAACCGTAAAATTGGGTAAATACGCTAGCGTGTTCCAAGGAGAAATAAACGCAATCCTGGAGTGTGTGAACACTATAAGCGAATGGCCCGACAATACGGAAAAAGTCATCATATACAGTGACAGCCAAGCAGCGCTAAAAGCACTAGATAAAGAAGAAACAACGTCGGCGTTAGTTAAAGAATGCAAGGATGCTCTGAACAGGCTGGCCAACAATACTGCGGTCACTGTGGCCTGGGTTCCAGGTCATAGAGGCATAACTGGCAATGAAAGAGCAGACGAACTTGCTAGGAAAGGAGCAGATGAAACCTTCATGGGACCTGAACCCAGACTTCCCATAGCCTATGGGATAACGAAAGGCGTCATCAAGCATAGAATGAAAGTAGAATCCAATAGAAGATGGAGAAGAACTAGAAGTCTAAGACAATCTAAAATCTTCATCAAAGCAGCAGACCAAAAGAAATCAAAACACCTGCTCAAATTGAGCAGGAAGAACATTAGAATCATTATAGGAATCCTCACAGGACACTGTCAACTGAACAGGCACTTGACAGTGATTAAGCAAATGGACGATCCCATTTGTCCCAGCTGCCTGGAAGAAGAGGAAACTAGCTTTCACTTAATAGCAGAATGTCCTGCATTTGCCGCTGCAAGGAGAGAAGTATTGGGCTCAGACGTTCTATCTGAGGATGATCTGAGCAACATTACAATAGGGCAGATGTTAAAATTCTGCAAAGTAACAGGTAGATTCAATGGGTCGCCACCAACGTGAGTTACCAGGTAACTCAAAACCCTATACGGGTCTCGGGGAATTGGGTGAAATGGTCCCAGCATAAGTGGACTGATCACCCGTCTGGTGCTCGCGCTGGCGTCCCCACATAGTAAATAATAATAATCGATAGTCCTGCAACGCTGGTACCTACCTATACATACAATGTTTTGTTCTTTCTCGGTTGTTTTAATAATGTTGAGGTTTACTCACTTAATTAGGTATAAGTTCTTAATAAAAAATGAGACATTATAATGATACAACATGCATCTACAACACAGATAATGTTGTTACGTGCGTCCCTGTGTACCCGAGGTGGAGGCTGAAAATCAGTGGTTTGTTCTGAGAGCAAACATATTGCTGAGCCTAAACCTATTGCTATCGCTGCGGCACACGTTTAATTTTTATGTTTTTATTTAATTATTTGTCATATTGTTGTGTTTGTATTTCTTCTATTAATGTTAATGTAACGTGTGTCTTTTTGACGTGAAACGTCTTTAAAATCAGCGCCATACGGGTACCATGCCAGGATTTCAGACCGTAACGAAATGGGATATATCGTTTCATCTTAATAACTACAAAACTATTAATCTTAGAAACATGAATCTAGTATCATTATTTAGCTTATATAGTCAGTTTGGTGATAAGACCTTGAGATATGGTTGGAGCCCTACGGGAGGGGCGGGGGGTGCCGCCGCGTGAAATTACGAAAAACGCCGTTTTGAAATTTTCAATTTAGTATTACTCACGACTCGTTTGTGATAGAGCGATGATTCTTTCATGAATTTCTGGTTATTATTGAGAACTATTGATTTAATTAAAAATAAAAGTAATTTTAATAATATTAGTACCTAAAAATAACCAGATAATGTGAAAAAATAAAAAAATAATTACGTTTTTAGCCACAGCTCGAGCAAAGGCCAGGATGAAATATAAATCACACCTATCATCGGAAAGAGGGGGTTCTAGGCTACACATAGGTACACTAATATCCAATATCGGTCGAGCGAATTAGTTTTGGCAGCGTCGTTAACCGACCAAGACAAAACGGAATTTACGTCACTTTCAGGGAAAGTAACCTTAACATTAAAGATATCATGTTTACTTAAAAGGAACATTCTTTTATTTTTAAAAAACCAAATCTGCATTTAGTGATTTTTGAAAACTCGCTTGCCACGCCCGGGAATCTAACTGGCTAAAATCCGAAAAAAATTACACCTGTACTTTTATAGAATCAATCGATAGAGTAAATCAAAAGGGTCATACTTTGTAACAAACATGGTAAATTTAAGTGAAATGAAAATTACGAAAACTAAACGTAACCCTCAGACAGAGCCAATCAGCAGATTTTCGTAATGGCGCGAAAAATTACCATCAATTTCGATTTTCACAAAATAGTTTATTATTCTGTAACCAAACCATATTTTATCATTCTGTAAAAGGCAATTCCCTTATGCATCAAAACAAATGTAATTTTTGAATTTCTTAAACCCCTAATAGCATTTTTGGTAGGCATTTGGTAGGCCAGGACTTATCTCCCTAATAGCATATATTATATGCTATTAGGGAGATAAGTCCTGGATGTCTTACCAGATATTGACGTGTAAAGATATTTTTAGATTCCTCGCATGATGACATAGGATGTGACTATTCTAAAATTGCGAACTCTTTGGAACTTTTTAAACAGACCCCATTTTTTTTAAATATCACATTTTCATAGATGTAAACTTCGATCAACTATAAAGTTCATCAAAGGATGTAAAGGCTAGGAAGGCTGGAAGCTGTGGTGATGGCCGAGTGTTAGGGTGCCAGCCAGCCTGTGGCTGCAAAGGTCCCGGATTTAAATTCTGCCCGTGCTATATGACTTTGTTCACCAATCTGACTCGTGTATGGTAATTCTCATCGACCACCACTTGCTCCCGGTAAAGGAAAACCTCGTGAGGAAACCTGCACTATGGTTGATGGTTGATGATTATCAGCTAGTGTGTGAAATGAAGAAGGCATGGCGAACGACTCCATTAATATTGCCAAGAAAGTCGTTGTGTGTATTTCATTCCATCCATATATTGACCACAATCCTCAGTCATGTGGAATACGACTAAAGGAGGAAAGTTATAGGTACCTACTTGTATAAACTTGAATAATAGACATAAAATATTTACTTACTTAATAATAGAAATAACATAGTCCAGCGACTCGCTGACATAGACGTTTCACGTTAAAACCAACGGCCGTGTCCACCGACACAGCCCCACCCATTTTTGATATCAATAAACATAAAACAACTATCGATAGTCAAACTATCGATAGTTCGGCAACGCTAGCGCTTACACAGGCTAGTGAGGTGAACGACTAAAGCAGGAGGGAGGAGAGCTTAAATCTGACATTTCATATAAAAATTATATACAATGTATAATATACAATGTATATTCGTCCACATAGATTGTAAGACATTTGTTGTAAAGTGACGTCTTTGGAGAAAATGCAGCAGTGGAGTTTGTTGCGCCGCCTCTTCTCCACTTACGCTTTGGAGGCAGTGGTAACCTAAGCTTTTAGTCATTTTATGACGTCAACTAACTAAAAAACAAGAATGTGACGATTTGAAAGTGCTATTTTTAAGCCTATTTAAATAAAAACCATTGACTTGTCGCAATACTGTCAACCCTGACCTGCGCGTGCGGAGGCTGCAGCGGGTCCCCGGCTGCGCGGGAGGGGGGCTCCTGCGGCAGCGGGTCGGTGTGCTGGGAAATCTGGGTATACACCACCTTCACATCAATACATATAATAAAACTGTAACTGGTCTGTGTCTGTAAGGTATGTTGGGGTAAGAACGGACGGCTTTTGGAAAAATTGCAAAGGTGTTATAAAATAGTAGATTTTACAACAAGTGCACAAAATGAACCATTTTTATCCGAGACTTTTAGCAGCCCGAGCCGAAGGCGAGGGCTGATAGTAATGTCGAGGATATATATATATATATATCCTAGCTTTGCTTTGAGCGTTTGATCTGATATTGTGAGTAAAGAGACGGTGAATATTGCAATTGCGATACTGTCGCGAGTAGTATATTATTGAGAGCTCTAGACCACTTCGTGGTCTAAAGCCCTCAATAACCAAATCACAATATTCTTTATTACCTACCTACCTACAATCATTATCTTACAACAAGTTTTACAACCTAATATTCATTATGGTGGAAATAATAATAACTTACCAGATAACAGCAAGAAGTGATGTTGGCAGACTTAACTCGAAACACACTACACATACTAATACTTTCACTATCTATCGCTCATCAACTTATACGAAATGGGAAAAGTAAATTCAGGTCAGTTTGACTAATTTCCTTCCACAAACTTATTTGCGACCAGATTGGTTCGAAGGATATCTGAACTTATTGATTTCCATACAACTGAAATTTAGATCTGATTGACTCATGTCGTTTCACAGGATTTCATCTATTTACTGCGGTCAGATTGACTCAAACGACATCAAAATCTCAGTTGTTCATTTCATATAAGAAGATTTTACCTTTGATGTTGGAATATATCCGATATTCTAATATTCAGGTTAGATTAACTCATGTCTTCCACAAACTAAGATTTCTGTGACCAGGTTGGCTCGAAGACATCTGAATTTTAGGATACCTTAGTTTTTGCATTAAATTTAGATTTGAGACCGCTTGCCTCATGTCTTTTTGACATTCAAATTTAAATTTATTACAACCAACACCAAACACGGACATTATCACACATGAACCTAACAACTAGTAGACTGCACTCTGCCTGTTTTTTGTTTGATCAGCATTTGTCGTGTACAGTCACAGGTAATAAAATATATACATGGTCAGTCCTTTTTCTATGTTATTTTGTATATATTTTATTTTCTCGTGACTGTACATTTACAGTATTGCTAACGCTGCAATAACCTTAATTGCATATGTGGCAGTCAGTATGTTAAATTATGTATCCAGATATCAATGGTAAATTAGTTATAATTTCTATATGTAGATGTTCTATATTTCCTATACAAATAAATTGATTTTCATAACAAAAATACTTTAATAATAAAGTTATAGTGGTTTATTGGTTATCAAAATAGTGATGGGTTACCGCATCACCTGTTAATATGATTTAGATCTCATCCTTTCCCTTAATCAGCTTTACGATCTGCGTAGAAATAGAACCAACTGGTACATTTCAATTAGCCTAGGCGTTGTTGAAATTAGAAGTCATAGTTTTACAGTAACATAATTTTACACGTGCCATCTCTATGATGCGTCAGCATTAACATAAAATAAAGAATTACAGGAGAAGAAACATTTTCCGTCTTCACTAAAAGTTTAATTAAATAATTCGTTTTCTTTCTTAGACATTGTTGAAGCTGATTTTGAAAAGTATTGATAAATAAGACATGAACCGGTATTACTTTTAACTTCTTCTCCTTTATTTGAGGTTGACACAACAATGCTGTATGCCATGCAAGTCTGCATGTAGCTTTGTGTACCTGTTTATGTATACCTTAAAATAAAAATCAACAACATACTTGAATTATTCTTCTATACATTTTTTATTTTAACCATAAAAATTGATAACTTCGATATTTTCACAAATTGGGACGGAAATCGATGTAATTTAATACAATATTAAGTGATGCAAACATTAATTTGGAGGAAATCGTATGATGTTATAGTATGTCACATTAATAATGAAATCTTAAAACATAGACTTAAGGTTCAATTTTTATTATTAATCAAAATTTTGCTGAAATAGCAGCGTTTTACCTACCAATAAAACGCTTATTAATTTACTTACCTTATTCGAAGCTTATTTATTATGAGAAAGGCCCTACTTTCCCCGCCTTATATTGCTATCTCTTTCTACCCCATATTGCCATCCCTTTCTACCACCACCACTTGGCAGTGGGGATTGTCCGTTGTCGGACAGTTCGCCATTTTGTAAGTCATTGAGTCGAAAAACTACCAGGCAGAGCTTGTTCATAAGCTTCGAATAAGGTAAGTAAATTAATAAGCGTTTTATTGGTAGGTAAAACGCTGCTATTAATTTGACTTGACCGTTATTCGAAGCTTATTTATTATGAGACCTGTTTGTTATCGCCTGGTGGTGGTGAATAAATAAGAAAAGACGCCCAATGTGACTAAATCTATGTAAGATAAAAAAGAAATTAAATATTTCAGAATAATTTATTTTTTTAAATAAAACTTATTACTATTATTCTCACAATTAAATAGCAAATAATCAGTATTGCAAATAATAATAGGGCATATAATCAGTCTTGCTAATAACAATCAATAGCAATTTTAACTTAGATTGCTAATAGAATCAGATTAATTTATTAAACAATTTTTAATCCGCTACATTAAACAGTGCTGTAACAGAAGGGATGACCGATGTAGGCATAACTTCCCGTTTATAAAATTTACAAAAGGTGTTACTTGATCGCCAATTGCCTCTTGACAGAACATCTTCCAACGGGTAATTATCCAACCAATTTTTTGGAGTTGCTGTTATGCCTGCATCTTTCATTATAGTTTTAATCCAACCCGCTATGACGGCCCGAGAAGCAGGTTTCGGTTGACCCCTAGTATTTATAAACAATGTATTACAATTGTTAGAATCCCTTAGGGTTTTTAGCAAGTCAATTGTATGTTTTATCCAGAAAACTGGATCCAGGTTACGACATCCAGGGTTTGTACTTAATCTCCAACCGGATTGCCTATAATCTACAGAACCTGTCTTCGATCCGAAAATTGGCCAAAAAACAACCGATTCGTCGAAAAAGGTACAATGATTTGAATCCACACTGAGTAAAGTTAGATCATTGATTCTTCTGCCTGAACATAACAACAAAAGAACAGCGGTATGACGTTGAGTCTGGAAGGTATTTTCAACATTTATGTCATAATTTTCTAAATAGGAGGCCAAAACATCTATATTCCAAACAGGTGGTTTTTTATAGCTAGGTTTTTGTAATGCTATAGATTTCAAAACTTGTTTAATCAAAGGGTGCGAACTCAAGGTACCTGAACATTCTACATTGCAAAGAGTGGAAATTGCAGATTTATGTACCAAAATCGTGTTGTATGATAATTTATGACGTAAATGCAAATCGGCTAAGTATCTAGCAAGGTCACTGCCTTCAGGGCTACATGGATCAATATTATGCTCACTGGCCCACACTAGCCATTTTTTCCAGGCACAATTATAAGTTTTTTGAGTTCCAGGTCTCCAAGATTTTTGAAGCAGATTAATTTGATCACTATTCCAATCTTTTAAATTATTTACCCACCCCCACATTTCCACACTTCCAGAGTCATGTTGTGTACGTTCGGAGGTGGAAGGCCTGTCGACACGTCGATTAGGACTTTTCCTAGGTTCAGAAGTGTGAACGGTGGGGCTAATGCTCGTGCTTTCACATCTGCTCTCCAGAAAACTCGATCCCATCGAGGTACCACTAACAGGTAAATCCCTTGGCATTGATTCAAGTGACTCAATACCCTGGGAATTAGAAAAGGTGGAGGAAATACCCACGCCAGGGGATAGTTCCAACGCTGTGAGAAGGCGTCGTGAAACAACGCTTGATGATCGTTCATGTCTAGCGAGACATAGTTGATCACTACGTGCGCGCGGTTGGACGCAAATAGGTCGATCAGGGGAACCCCCCATTTCTCGAATACTTTCTGGGTAATGCCGGGGAGGAGATGCCATTCTGGAGCTTGTCTCAATCTCGACAGATGATCGGCATGTCCGTTGAACATCCCTGGGATGTGGTGAATTTTCAGATGAATTCGATATTCGTCGAGAATCTGAAATATTTGGTAGGTTAGATTTAACAGGGGAGCTGATTTTGTACCCCCTTCGCGTCGGAGATACGCTATTACGGTTTTGTTGTCGCACTGTGTCAACAGAGTGCTGTGGCTCAGGTGCTGACAATGACCTTGTAAGACCTTTAAGATTGCAAGCATTTCTTTTTGATTGCAATGAAGATTTTGCTCGCAATGTGTCCAAAACCCCGATAGCGATAGGTTGTCCAATCGAGCTCCCCATGCTAGATCTGACGCATCCGTGGTCAGGTAGTGTGAGGGTGGAGGCACGTGAATAGGCGATGGGCGCCTGCAATTCATTAGCCACCACTTCAGATTCTCCATGCCGTCCAGAGGAATCTTGTGCTGTTGCTTGGGATTCCTCTTCAATAACATATTGAGTAGGTTCAATAGAGCGCGATAATTCAAGCGACCCTGTGGCACAGTGAAACTGGCGAAATTGAGGAGGCCCACAAGACTTTGCAACTCCACGAGATTTGTGCTCCCTTTTTGTAGCATCGCTGTCAGTTTCGATGTCAGTGATGGAAGCTTTTCCTCGGGAAGTTGCTTCCGATTGGTCCAAGGGTCCCAATGAATCCCTAGGTATGTTAAAGATTTTGACGGTACTAGGATAGACTTGTCGTAATTGACAATCCACCCCAATGTCTCTAAGGTTTGTATTGTCAAGTGTACGTGACTCTGGAGCAAGCTCCTGTCTTGATGAGCGATCAAAAAATCGTCCAAAAATACCACTATCCGGACATTCTGCTGCCTGAGTACTTGAGCAACCCAATTGGTCAAACTTGCGAAAGTCTTTGGTGCTGTACTCAGGCCAAAGGGTAAACAAGTCATTTCCAATAACTCGCCCTGATACATTAAGCGAAGAAACCTTCTGTGGCTGCGAGCTACAGAAAGATGGAAGTAGGCCTGTGACAGGTCTACTTTGCAGAGCCAATCCTTGGGCTGCAAAAAGTTCGGTATGCGGGACACGTTGAGCAGTCGGAATTTCTCTGTTATTATAAATGTATTTAGGGCTTTTAAATTGAATATCGGGCGAGACGACCCGTCGCTCTTGGGAACAAGAAAAATTGAGGATAGGAAACTCCTTCCTGGAACTGCCCTTGCTAGGACTTTTTGTTCCTTCATTTGATTTATTATCGCAGACATTTCGTCCGATTGTGGCACACTTGGATAATTCCTTAATGCGTCTATATGAACCAAAGGTGGCCTGCGATAAAAGGGTATGCGATACCCTTTTAGGATTTTCAGAATGTAATCTGGAGCATTTAACTGTTCCCATTCGCGAATATAATGTTTGAGACGACCCGCCCGGAACTGCCTCGAGTCAGAATTTTTTCCGCTTATTGTCATTGCCATTTCTTGTCTGCGACGACGCCCTTTTTTGGCCAACTTTGTTCTGACCTTGACCTATTGTGTTGCCACGAGAAGAGTGGTTACGAAAGGAATTTCGATTGTTCGGTGCGGCCGAACGATGATTATATCCTTGCGAAGGATAATGAGCATTGCCACCACCTTGCGGAGGTGGGTTATGGCAATGTGTGGCATGCGAGTAGTGCATGTTATTGCATAACTCATGAGAACAACCTTGCGAAGGTTTTTTGCGTGCAGCCCCCTGCGAGGAGGTGCCAGGTTTAGGCTCAGCCTGCGAGGTTGAGCTATTGTTCTTTTTAACTGGCCAAAAACACTTACGGACTCCACCAGCCTTTTCGATAGCATTTGTGAACTTTTCGGCATTGAACAAATTTGTAGCAGTAGGCGGTATCTTTTTTAAACTCGTTTTGACTAATGGGTCTTTAACTTGTTTAGTAACGCAATCTCTGCGCATCTGAAGAATTTCGGCACGGTGCCCACAAATAAGCTGTAATAAATCTGTCGATGTTTTTAGAAACTCCCCTGTGGAAAAAAGCTCATTAATTTTCCCATTTAGGGAATCATAAGAAAGGTCAGAGTCCTTAGCCCAGAGTAACAAATCACGCAAGATAGTTTGCAAAGACTCCCTCTGCTTGACAGCACACATTGTCAAAGCAGCGAATGCTCGGTCAGCATGTATTAAGTGACGTGGTGCGTCATATTGTTTGACTTCCTCGTTCAACTCGATATCCGTATAACCAGGAGTATGATTATACAATTTTTGAGTTTCTAAATATCTAATTGCATCCCATTCGGAATTATCTAAATGCTGAAAATCATTAAGTAAACTCAAGTGCTCAGATGAGGTCTTAGGCATGCTTGGCTCCTTGAGCTTAGTTTCGATATCTAAAGAGAAGGGCTTTTGCGTATTTGTCACATTATCGGGAAGCAATTCGTCATTGTATAGATTTTGGCTAACGCCAGACAAAATAGAAATAGCGTCATCAGAGTAATTATTGTGTGGTGTACTCACGATTTGTTCATCCTTCCTCATTAAATGTTGACGAAGGTTTCGTAATTCCTTTGAAAGTTTATGTACTTTACGATTTGTACGTCGTTTTCTTCTCCCTCCCTTTTTTCTGCGGCGATTACGGACATGATCGGATTCCGAGTCACTCGACGAGGAGGATGAGCTGCTACTGGACGATGACGATGAGCTGCTTCTTTCTTTCCGAGGACGCTGCTTCCTTACACCAGATGGTCCTGGCACTGGATATAATATTCCTCCCTCGGTTGATTTATTATCGTCCATGCTATAAACATCGAAAACTTATTAAAAACAAAATACAATATTTATTTTATAGGGTAGAAGTTACACAACTGTAAATCGAACGAAAATTCGTTAAAAAAAATTATCAATTCATTTGAATAAACGTGGACAAAAAACAGTAACTGACAGGTAGTCTACCCACAGTAGATACTTCGTTAATTTAAATATATATCCACCGTCATAACGGCCGGATTAATTATACTCCTGTCACTAATTACTCGTTAAATGATCAAAATCATCGAATACGATTTTAATAAAAGCAAAAAATGTAGGCGCAATTGTTACTTACATGAGTGTTTGTTACCTCACACAAAGTATATTTCACTCCGGTTTAAATAAGTAACACAATTCCTTTATGAAAAATAAATAGGCCGAATTTGGGCCGTTATTTTTCAAATGTTTCTCGACGTGAAGACCTTTTTGGCACACGTCTGTACGCGGCGGGAAACAAGACGCCAATGACTTACAAAATGGCGAACTGTCCGACAACGGACAATCCCCACTGCCAAGTGGTGGTGGTAGAAAGGGATGGCAATATGGGGTAGAAAGAGATAGCAATATAAGGCGGGGAAAGTAGGGCCTTTCTCATAATAAATAAGCTTCGAATAACGGTCAAGTCAAATTAATGCATAATACCGCTTAATTAGACTGCGTAGTCCTATTATAATCAAGGATGTAGGTTATTTGCCTAAGTATTTTTTGTATTTTCCATGTTTGTCTAATTTACTTGATAACGCTCAATAGTGTTGTACTAATAACATTATCGATAACTTTTTGTCTTTCCTCATCATCTTCCGAGCGGATTTTCTATACTATTAGTTTTATACACAACCTAATAGCGAAATTGGCTAATAATTTAAAAATATCCATGGCAAAGAAATGGAGTGATATTATTTTAAGCCTGAAATCATATGGAACAATAGTAGTCAAGTATATTGTCCTTTTCTATTTTGCATAAATAGACACTTGAATATATTAGGGTGTCGGTGTACCCGCGTACCTGATGTAATAATTTGCATATGGTCAAAGATGTTTTTTATTTGCGTGTTTTATTTCAGATTCTCCACAGATGATACTATGAGGCAAAAATGGATTGATGCTCTTGCTCGTACCAATTGGCAATGGAAAAAGCAGCACCGTATTTGTTTAAAGTGTCACAATCTGCCAGAAAGATCATGGCGACTGTCTTTTGGGATACAGAAGGTATTTTGTTGATCGATTATAAAGATCGTGGTGTGAGCTACGTGGAAAAAAAATTGGCGACGATGAAGAAGTCAAGTCTGCAATTTCGGCCTATTTGACAGCAAAGATAAATAATTTTTTTTCGATGGTATAAACAAATTATCTGAAAGATCCGGAAAATGTATTAAGGTTAAGGGAGAATATATTGAAAAGGAAAAATAGTTTCAATGTTTAATTTCAACCCCCTTCCCCCCTCATTCCGCAAACTTATAGACCTCCCCTCGTACATAATTGTACTCGCCTCGGTAATAATTACCTACATTACAATATACACAAAAGAAGTCAAAGAGTATAAGATCACTGGCGGCGGCGGTTCGCTTGTTTTCAATAAATGAGCCGAAAGTCCATAAATAAAGAGATGTCTATCGATTTCGATAAACTGGAAGAAAAGGGTCACATCACTTACGAATTTCTTGTTGTCTATGAAAGTGTACACTCAAATGTCATATCATTACTTCTATGCTTTAGTTATTGTTCTGTGGTTTTGCCTCAGAACAATAACTAAAGCATAGAAGGAGTCCAAGATCACACTCATATGCTTGTCCTAGTCTTTCATATAAGGCTAAAGCATTGAAGAGAAAGAGATAACTATATTTAGCTATGAATGGCTTGCGTCACCTACATAAACGTCAAATTGAATACCTTTGAGTACCTTTACGATGATGAATTAAAAAGGTGTCTACTGTCAAATGTTACATTTTACCAAAACCTACCACGCAATTTGTCTACGTAATAAATCAGTGCGTGTTTGTTATTAGTCGTCGCCTGTTCGTGTTTTGTTTTACTTATTTCAGTGAAATTACGCAGTGTTATTGTAATTACATCAAAGCCCAAAGCATAAACAATGTCCTGTATTGTTCACGGATGTAAATCACGTTCTTCCCGAAGGGAAAACGATGTTGAAACTATTAGCTTTCACCGGTGAGTAACAAAATAACTCAATTTATTTGGTAATAACCTGTTCAGAAGTGCAAAAATGCATAATACCGCTTAATTAGACTGCGTAGTCCTATTATAATCAAGGATGTAGGTTATTTGCCTAAGTATTTTTTGTATTTTCCATGTTTGTCTAATTTACTTGATAACGCTCAATAGTGTTGTACTAATAACATTATCGATAACTTCTAAGTACCCATTTGTCTTTCCTCATCATCTTCCGAGCGGATTTTCTATACTATTAGTTTTATACACAACCTAATAGCGAAATTGGCTAATAATTTAAAAATATCCATGGCAAAGAAATGGAGTGATATTATTTTAAGCCTGAAATCATATGGAACAATAGTAGTCAAGTATATTGTCCTTTTCTATTTTGCATAAATAGACACTTGAATATTATTAGGGTGTCGGTGTACCCGCGTACCTGATGTAATAATTTGCATATGGTCAAAGATGTTTTTTATTTGTGTGTTTCATTTCAGATTCTCCACAGATGATACTATGAGGCAAATATGGATTGATGCTCTTGCTCGTACCAATTGGCAAAATAAAAAAAAGCACCGTATTTTCTCTAAGTTTAAAGTGTCACAATCTGCCAGAAAGATCATGGCGACTGTCTTTTGGGATACAGAAGGTATTTTGTTGATCGATTATAAAGATCGTGGTGTGAGCTACGTGGAAAAAAAATTTGGCGACGATGAAGAAGTCAAGTCTGCAATTTCGGCCTATTTGACAGCAAAGATAAATAATTTTTTTTCGATTGTATAAACAAATTATATGAAAGATCCGAAAAATGTATTAAGGTTAAGGGAGAATATATTGAAAAGGAAAAATTGTTTCAATGTTTAATTTCAACCCCCTTCCCCCCTCATTCCGCAAACTTATTGACCTCCCCTCGTACATAATTGTACTCGCCCCGGTAATAATTACCTACATTACAATATACACAAAAGAAGTCAAAGAGTATAAGATCACTGGCGGCGGCGGTTCGCTTGTTTTCAATAAATGAGCCGAAAGACCATAAATAAAGAGATGTCTATCGATTCGATAAACTGGAAGAAAAGGGTCGCATCACTTACGAATTTCTTGTTGTCTATGAAAGTGTACACTCAAATGTCATATCATTACTTCTATGCTTTAGTTATTGTTCTGTGGTGCCAGCCACCCACAGTGTCATTATAAATTCTAATATATATATGGCTTCTGAACTATTTCTGGAAGATTTCTGTGATTTTACTTTACAGTTATAAGTTTACTTATTCAAATATCGAAATATGCAAGTGTTTGTTTAAAAAGTTGTAGGAATTATAAGGTTAGGTCGTCGCGTTTTGTTATTCCTTTGTGCGACGAATGAATGACACGGAATTGTGCGACGCGTCACAACGGAAAAAAGTAAAGGTATGTTCACACGTCCTTATAACAAATTCATACTATTATACCACAGACATATAATAGGAAGCAGACCTAACATTAAATCGTAGTTATAGTTATACTTTTATCTTTGATATGCTGTCTCTTTTTTACCCATGACGTCGTCATATGCGCCATCCTGTTTTTTCCTATATAGCAACATTAACGCAAACATAAACAAATGACGACGCGAAGCACGATTACGATCGGTCGCCATATTGATGAGTGACGCTGTCAATGTTACTTTAACAAATTTGTGCCGAAATACAGTAAAATAATCGTGGGTTTTGCTTCAATAGTTGTTAAAACACAAACTGAAAATGGTGAAGTGCTGTGCGTACAAATGTAACAGTGCAAGTTATAATAGAACTCCTGGATTAAGTTTTCACAGGTAAATATGGATTCTCTTTGTTTGCAATGGATTGTTTGTCGCGTCTTGTTTTATTTGCAAATGCTGTTGTGGGTAGAATACTGATTTACAACTATAGTGAACAGGTTCTAATACCTATCAACGTCGTAGCATCGACTATATCGTCAAATCTTTTAGTTTTTGTCAGAAGGTATCTTTATTTGACAGGGCATGTACTAGTAGAATTTAGTAGGCCGAACTCAGTGTGAACATTAATTTTTAATTTATATGTTAGGTATAGGTACCAATATCAGTGTTTTCAATGTATAGAGTGAGGCTATACGGTATTTTTGAAATTAACCAATTTTCCCAAGTGCATTAGTGTGTATTAAAGTATAGTTTCTAAAAACAAGTTAAACAACCTTAGAGTTTATTATCACAGCATGGTTATTACTACTATCCTATATAATAATCTCAAATATGGTCTCTATAGTCAGTTGGCTTATCCCATGAGTTATATTTTATTAAAATACTTAGGTACCTATGCACAGTGTTGGGTATTAATACATATTATGAATGAAAAACACAGTTATATTTTACATACATATATTACATTGTATACAAGTATTCAAACGAAAAGAAAGCTTTGCATTAGCTTTAAACAATTATATTAGTATAGATAAGTTGAATAAGTGCCCATGTTATCGGTATGGTTTCAGGTTTCCAAAGAATAATGATCTTAAGAAAATTTGGGTGCAAAACATGAACCGTGGACACTGGCAACCCACCTCAAGCAGTGTTTTGTGTTCAAATCATTTTGAAGAACACCTAAAAGATTCTAGTGTATTTTGCACAATACTTCGACCGGGAGCAATCCCAACTTTATTTGAAGAATATTCAGAAGTAAGTGTGATGCATATTATGCATGTTTAATTATTTGGAATATTGTTTTTTGGTTGTACAGAAAGCATTAGTTAAGGCATGTTAAGCCGTGGATCCTCTCATGATTCTATTGGTTAGGTTATAAAAATAAAATTTATATTACGCCCTAGTTCGGCTCTGTCCAAATGACATTTGTGTATGTGTGAAAATCGGCGTCACTTGATATCTGTTATATTGGGTCTGCTTCTATTATATGTCTGTGGGCAGTTATAATTAATTAACAGATGGAGCTTATGAAACTATACAATAAAACCGGCCAAGTGCGAGTTGAACTCGCGAAGAGAGGGTTCCGTACAATGTAAGTTAAATTAGGAGTCTTAAATTATTAGTTAGTTTTAGTTTATTTTTTAGTTAGTTAGTTTTAGTTTCTTTGAAAATGTTATTACATGAGAATTTAACTGTGTTTTTGTTTGCAGAAGATGGCTATGTCTTCAGCAGACCGATGTCGGAAGTATCGCGAGAAATTGAAACAGTCGAACCCTGAAAAGTTTGAAGAAATGAAAAAGAAAAATGCAGAAAGAACGAAAGCTAAGAAGAAGAAAATAGCGGACATGAATGATGACGAAAGAGAAGAGATGAGATATAAATGGCGGAGTTGGAGTTCGCGCAAGATAATAGAATCGAGAGAAGGCGAGTCTTCGGCAGAAGATGAAGAGAGTTCCCATCGCCGCTACCATAGTCAATTAGCCTGGGTAAATCTGAAATAACAATGCTTCCATGCTGGTCTGGGAGCGAAGAAAAAACATAGAATGTGCCAGCTGCTTCTCTTCCCGCGCAAACTGTAAAAGTCTAAACTGTTAAGTTTAAACTGGGGATTCCTCCACTCATAGGCGATGGGCTAGCAACCTGTCACTATATCTGAATCTCCATTCCATCAGAGAGCCCACTATTCAGCTAAGCGTAGCCTTTGAGTCTCACGACTGTCGGCTCTGTGTACCCCGTAAGGGATAAAGACGTGATTCTATGTAAATCTGAAACTTAAGGAACAAATTAAAGAATTGAGTCTAAAAAATCCATTAATAAGATATACTGTCCTTATCCTAGTTTTATTTTATTTCTTCACCTAATGTTTACTGCACCTTACATTTTTTCACTTGTATCTCCTTTCACCCAAAGGTGGGCTGGAAGAAATTGCATTTGCGCTCATTTATGTATTTACTTTTTGTCACTACTTTGTATTTTCTTTTCTGTAAATGGTCGATCAAATCTTATCAAATTTGGTCCAGTAGTTTTTGCGTGATGCGCGTACAAACATACAGACAGAAAGACACAGACAGACAGACAATAATTTAAAAAAAATGGTCGCATTTATAATATTTGTAGGATTGCGACACCTAGTAGGAGAAAACGATAGGTACTTTTTTACGACTTTATAATATACTCACGCACATAAGTTTATGGTGCCAACACCTTTATAAATTCCAGTGTGCTACACTTTTTTCCAATATAACACTTACCGTTATGATTTCCGTTGTGCGACGATGTAAAAAATATCGTATTGACCCAGTTGGCGGACGATTTATTTAATACTAGCTTTTGCCCGCGGCTTCGCCCGCGTGAATATCCCACAGGAACAGTGATTTTTCCCGGGATGAAAGGTACTCTATGTTCTTCTCAGTACTACAAACAATGTGAATGCGAAATTTCAGAAAGATTAGTTCAGTAGATAAAGCGTGAAGAGGTAACAAACAAACAAACTTACTTTCGCATTTATAATATTAATAATAAATTAAATAAATGAAATAGTTAGATTATATGTATTTTTTATTATATGTATTTGATTAAAAGTAAATTACTATTATTACGTCTATATTTTATGAGTTAATTATATTATCGCGTTACACTTTATCACACCACCTTACTACTATCTGTTTGGTCTAATGGTTGACTGGTAGAGAATGCCATATGGCGTTAAGTCCACCATCCATACTAATATTATAAATGCGAATGTTTGGATGTGAGTTTGTGAATTTGTGAGTTTGTGAGGATGTTTGTTACTCAATCACGCAAAATCTACTGGACGGATTTCGATGAAATTTGGTACAGAGGTAGATAATGACCTGGAATAGCACATAGGCTACTTTTTATCCCGGGAAAAAGCACTGTTCCCGTGGGAAATTCACGCGGGCGAAGCCGCGGGCAAAAGCTAGTTTGTACATAATTTTTAAAAAAATGTGCAATAAAGTTTTAAATAAATATTGTTTTCTTCCAGGTACCGTCGCAAACTTTAGCGAAGCGTCCGCGGTTGCCACCTCGCAAGCAGAAGCGACGGTCGGTGGACGATGACAGCGCAGGGTCGCTCACGGACCCTGGGGAACACCAGGTGGAGGTCAAAGTGGAGCGTGAAGATGGCAATGTAAGTTAACTGCGTATTTTGCAACATTTATAAGAAACTAGCTTTTGCCCGCGGCTTCGCCTACGTGAATTTCCCACGGGAACAGTGCTTTTTCCCGGAATGAAAGGTATGTCCTTCTCAGTACTACAAACTATGTGTATGCGAAATTTCAGGAAGATAGTTCAGTAGATAAATCGTGAAGAGGCAACAAACTCACTTTCGCATTTATAATATTAGTTAGGATTATTAAATTTATCTAGTAAATATAATAAACGTAATGAAGGTAAAGCAATGAAAATTAATGCGATAGCAGGTAAAATTGTTCAAATAGGACTAGCCGCGCCCCGGGGCTTCGCTCCCGTGGAAATTTCGGGATAAAAAGTACCCTATGTGCTATTCCCTGTTTTTTCTACCCGTGTACCAAATTTCATCAAAATGAGTCCAGTGGATGGAGACAGACAAAAATTCTACGAAAAATTTTTTTCCCAAAAAAATGAACCGACTTCCATTGTAAAACTTAAAATCATGAAATAACTTAATAGGCAGATTACTCAAAAAGAAACATGTATTGGCATGCTACCTACTGAATGAGATGAAGTCGGTGCCAAGTGCAAGGAGCAAGGATATTAGGCATTTTAATTAAGTATACATGATTCTAATATTAATTTAGATGATTTAATTTTTAATTTGGCACCGACTTCACCTCATTCAGTAGGTAGCATGCCAATACATGTTTCTTTTTTAATCAGCCTATTAAGTTATTTCATGATTTTAAGTTTTACAATGGAAGTCGGTTCATTTTTTTGGGAACAAAATTTTATTTTATAATTTTTAGTGCACTTGGCGCAATTTTGTTTTCATGAAAACTTAAACTTATTTTTTCACTGGCCAAAATTTAAGAAATCGAAACGTTTTATGTCAGTTTGATTTGAAATGTCAGAACTTGTCAGAATTCCACGGAATTTTTGGCACATAAATAGACCAAGAGCCCGCGACGACCAACCAGCCTTATTTCAAAAATGCTGAATGTTTCTCTGTGTGGGATATAGGTACGTGTAAAAAAGATTACTGACTACGCATGAAGTTTGAATCTTAGTTGCTTATGCAGGTAGTATGGATAGCAACGGTACACCCTCATATTACAAATTATTATTTAAAAAACAATCATTTTATAAACAACGCTTGTAAAACTATACATTTGAAAAACATATGCTTTGTCAAACTCATTCTTTTAAAAATGGATCATTTTACAAACTAATTACTAGACAAATATTGTGTTTTTTCAAATTATCATTTTACAAACAAATTATTTTACTAAATTTTCAATTGGTAAAACAACGTTAGACAAAATATCTTATGGCAAATACATCGTTTGATAAATATTATTTACCAAAACTAGAAGTTTCAAGTTTAAACTCACTGATCCCAAGATTTTCATCGTAGGGTTAGGTACAGAAGTCATTACTCGTCTTTTATTTGTAAATTAACTCACATCATATTGTGACATGATTTCAACATGCTTATACCTTTTATTGTGTCACACCGGGTGGGGGAACTGGTAACCTGCAACACAGGATCTTTGATACCTAGCGCGGGCACCAGATCTCCACAACGATACTGTCCTTTATGGTATTAAATTTAATTAATGTTTATCACATACCTATGAAATGTAGTCCAAAGCCATTTTTTGTGGAGTAAATAAACAATTTTTAGTTTTTTAATAAAAAAAAAAGAAAATTTGTCTCCAAACGATCTGAGCTGTAAGTTAGGTTCAGGTTATTTTTTTTTATGACCGAAAGACTTGAAGGCAGAAAATAAGTTGGGTTCAGGTTATTTTTTTTATGACCACCCGGAAAGACTTGGAGGGCGGAAAAGAAGTTAGGTTCAGGTTATTTTTTTATGACCACCCGGAAAGACTTTGAGGGTGGAGAAGAAGTTAGGTTTAGGTTATTTTTTTATGACCACCCGGAAAGACTTTGACGGCGGAAAATAGTTAGGTTCAGGTTATTTTTTTTATGACCACCCAGAAAGACTTTGAGGGCGGAAAAGAAGTTAGGTTCAGGTTATTTTTTTTTATGACCACCCGGAAAGACTTTTAGGGTGTAAAAGAAGTTAGGTTCAGGTTATTTTTTTTATGACCACCCAGTAAGACTGAGGGCGGAAAAGAAGTTAGGTTCAGGTTATTTTTTTATGACCACCCGGAAAGACTTTGACGGCGGAAAATAGTTAGGTTCAGGTTATTTTTTTTTTATAACTACCCAGAAAGACTTTGAGGGCGGAAAAGAAATTAGGTTCAGGTTATTTTTTTTATGACCACCCGAAAAGACTTTGAGGGCAGAAAATAAGTTGGGTTTAGGTTATTTTTTTTATGACCACCCGGTAAGACTTGGAGAGCGTAGAAGTTAGGTTTAGGTTATTTTTTTTATGACCACCCGGAAAGACTCTAAAGGCGGAAAAAAGTTAGGTTCAGGTTATTTTTTTATGACCACCCGGAAATACATGAGGGCAGAAAATAATTTGGTTTAGGTTATTTTTTTATATGACCGACTTGGAGAGCGGAGAAGAAGTTAGGTTTAGGTTATTTTTTTTATGACCACCCGGAAAGAATTTAAAGGCGGAAAAAAGTTAGGTTCAGGTTATTTTTTTTATGACCACCCAGAAAGACTCGAGGGCGGAAAAGAAGTTAGGGTCAGTTTTTTTCATGACCACCCAATGACCCAAACAGACTTTGAGGGCGACGAAGTTCGGTTCAGGTTGTCTTTTTATAACCACCTGAAAAGACTTTGAGGGCGGAAAAGAAGTTAGGTTCAGGTTATTTTTTTATGACCACCCGGAAAGTTTGAGGGCGGAGAAGAAGTTAGGTTTAGGTTATTTTTTTTATGACTACCTGGAAAGACTTTGAGGGTGGAAAAAACGTTAGGTTTAGGTTATTTTTGCCATTGGCATTGCTTAGCTTTTGGCCAAAGAAGCTGCCAGCCCTTGATTAATAATTTACCTATAGTAGGTTTGTAAAATGATGTTTTTGTCAAGAGAGTTATTTGATGAAATAAAACTTTATAAAATAAAAGTTTTATACTCGATACATTTGTAGAGTAAAACATTTATATAAAAAAAAGTTTGTAAAATGAAACGTTTTTAAAATAACGAGTTTGTAAAATGAAACATTTTTAAAAGGTATAGTTTTTTAAGTGATAGTTTATAAAGTGATGGTTTGTGAAAGGTTTTTTGGTGAAACATTAGTGAACCCTCGAAAGCACCTTTGGGGACCTCTCAAAGTATTATTAAATTTACCTATTATAATAAAACAAACATGACTATAATTTAGTAAAGTTACAATGTCTGGCAGGGGTTTGTATCTGCACCTATGGCTTGGCAACGGATGGCATGATTTCTCATATTATTTGGAATAAAATCTTAAAAAACTCTTACTTTAAGGAAATTAAGCTACCACTTTAAATATGATTGCTACAAATTATCTGCCTAAGCAATCATGACCCAACTTTTTTAGTCGCTAATCGCTATTTCTGTGTTGGGGACATGCATAAAGAATCTTGAGTTTTCATAAAATAAGGAAGGGCATGCTGTCGCGGGCTTTTGCTCTATAATCCAATGTTTGAATTTTTATATTTTGTTAGGTACTTATCTTTAAAATTACCGAACAGATTCTGACGTAGTTAAAATGGGACCAACTTGGGAATAAACTATTTCGAATAAAACAATAATTTCGGAAATCAGTCCACTATAGGCGGAGAAATCGGCGAACATACATACATCGAAACATATAACCTCCTCCTTTTTTGGGAAGTCTGTTGAAAATGGTTTTTGGTTTGACTTCTATTGGCCCTATGAAAACTTCATAATTTGTTTTCTTAAATATCTCCTATGTATTGTATATTGTATTTTTTAATGATGATGATGAAAATAATTTTATTTAAATAGGCTAAAAAGCACTTTTAAATCGTCATATTCTTGTTTTTTAGTTGACGTCATAAAGTGACTTAAAGCTAAGGTTACCACCGCCTCCAAAGCGCAAGTGGAGAAGAGGCGGCGCAACAAACTCCACTGCTGCATAATAATGATATTATTTCTCTGTTTCCAGTATATATTGGTTTCGGACCCGCTGACAACACAAAACAATGCCTCAGGCTCGTTCAAGGAGCTCTACTCGCACTCCCCCAGAGATCTTCTACATCCCTACGAACAGGTCTGAATTTATTTATTTATTTAACCTTCATTGTACAAACACAATGTATGGCACAATAAGTGGACTTAATGCAGAAGCATTATCTAACAGTCGACCTTTGGACCATTTTTGTATTGTTACAATCCTTACGGGCTTCGCTCCCGTGAGAATTTCGGGATAAAAAGTACCCTATGTGCTATTCCCGGTATTTTTATACCCGTGCACCAAATTTCATCGTACTCCGTCTAGATTTTGCGTGATTGAGAAACAAACATCCTCACAAATTCGAAAAGATTCATTGTATCGCTTTCTCAAAGAGTCTGCAACGCATTAGTGACCTTCTTAAGGTCGTTGGTGTCTATGGACGCATGCTCGTTAGCCTACTATTATGAAAAAAAAACACACACGCATCCAAACTTTCGCATTTATAATATTACTAGCTTTGGCCCGCGCGAATGTCCCACGGGAAGAGTGCGTTTTCCCGGGATGAATTCCCTATGTCCTTCTCAGTACTTCTAACTATGTGTATGCGAAATTTCAGGAAGATTGGTTCAGTAGATAAAGCGTGAAGAGGTAACAAACAAATAAACAAACTCACTTTTATAATATTAGTTAGGAAACTAAATATATACGGAACACAGATTGTGCTAGCCCCGAAGTAAGTTCGAGACTTTTCTATGACATGGTATAATAAAAAGGGGTGTTAATATGACAACGGAAATCGAGCAAAAGTTTTTACAAGTCCCTGAACAGAGACTGGACTTTGTAATTTTTTCGAAGGTTGCCGTGTCATTATGACCCCCCTTTTTTATGTTCCCAGTGGACAGATAAGGTCTTTAGGAGCAACGTTTGTATGGGACACTTTTCTTGGAAACCATGCCCTCACCCCCTTTTGGGTCGTCGAAATCTAAACAATTTATTTTCTCGGAAACTAGGGGAGGCGAAAAAAATTTACATGACCAAAGTTGTTGGCCATGAGGT
The DNA here is from genome assembly GCA_018467065.1 of Ephestia elutella. NCBI lineage: Eukaryota > Metazoa > Arthropoda > Insecta > Lepidoptera > Pyralidae > Ephestia > Ephestia elutella. The sequence continues at coordinate 2,022,588 of CM031587.1, read as the reverse complement.
CGTCTATGACATGGCATAATAAAAAAAAAATTCTAAGTCCAAAAATTGGGTCAATGAAGTCGGGGTCAATGACCTCAGGTCAATGCCCTCTCATGTCCAAGGTCAAAGGTCAAGGTCAAATTGGGTGCATATTTTTGCGCACCCTTTGCGACACTGACCCAGGTTTCCTCACTATGCTTTCCTTCACCGGAAGCAAGTGGTGGTTGATGAAATCTGCCATACATAAATCAGATTGGTATACAAACTCATGTAGGCCGGGAAGGATTAGAACCTGGGACCTTTGCAGCCACAGGCGGGCGTCACTATAGTTATTTATAATTTTCGTTGTCCATTACAGCCGTCCAAATCAACTATTGTCCCGGTGATCAAAGAAGAAATAGAAGACGAAAATTACAAAGAAATGTTCTTGAAACTCCAAGAAGAAGTGGAGGCGCTGAAATCAGACAACCAAAGACTGATGATAGAAAATAATAATCTAGCAAGAGAAATACATAACCTTAAAGACACAACTCAAAATGTCAAAACACCAGCTGTCATTAAAGACGTCAAAGATAATGATTTTTTACGGAAATTGGCAAAGGACAATCAACGCCTCAGTGAGAAAATTTTCGAATACGCTGAAAAAATTCGAGATCTCAACGCCCAATATAAACATGTTGACGAAAGTATAATAAATGTTGATCAAAATGACAGGGACGAACACGAAAACCTAGGAACTTTAACTGATAAATTGAGAAGGCTCACTGAAGAGAATAAAAAAGTGATTTCTGAACGTGATAACCTGAAAGATACAGTACAGAATCTGCTCGTGGACTTGGAAAACTTTTCTGAGGATAATAAAGCACTTAAAAGAATGGTTAAGTTGCAAAGGAAAACAGTCGAAAAGCTTAGAATTCAATGTGGTGTTCATTCAGGAACTATAAAAAGATTAATGCTTAGTAGTGTTAAGTTGAGATCTATGTATTCGAAATTGAAAATGGCAAGACGGAATTTTTAAAATATTCTCCGATACCTAAATAAAAATTTTTGAAACTAATCTAGCATGATTGCAGTGTTGCCAGAAGAGTGTCAAGGTTTCCTCCCAAACCCCAAAATGTATGAAGACGATTAACATTTTCCCACAAAACCATTTTTTCCTCCTCCAAAATGATACTATTTGTATGAAACGAAGATTTATAAATCAACTATCAAAAAACTCCACATTTGGAGGGAGGCAACACTTTGATAGTACCTATGAGTGAATCGTGTAACAAAGATGGCAACACCAACGAACACAAGTTAATCTGATATCATTGCAGTATTTAATTTCCTATGTTACTTCGAGCAACAAGGACTTCCGCGCGCGGCACTCGAACGATGGCCACATAAAATAAAATGTTAAAGTGACATTTAAATAGCCCTTTATTTTTATTTTATTTTTATTTTATTTTTATTTTTTATTTTTATTTATTGGGAAAACCAACAACTTAGCCTAACATGCATAAACAACAATAAAAAAAAACATACAGTCATTTAGAGGTCTTCGCGACTAGATGCATATTATTCATACACTATTATCAAACTTTTGCTACGGATGAGTGTGTATGAGTGCGTTAAAGTCGAATTTTGAACAATAATCTTAATAAGCTAATAAAAAAACTAGAAGATCTGGTAAAAATCACAATTCAATTTAAACATTATTAGAGTGATGCCGCCCGCAGTGAGAAGGGCGAAAAAATAATAATAATTTAATAAAGATTATATCAATAGGTATCACTGTTGCAGCTGTTGACCGTCGACTGGATCAATTGGGAAGAAGAAGTTGGTCAGAAGGCGCCTTAAACCGGGAATGCTACAATTGAATAAATCAATATCCACCTCAGATGAAATATTGTTATATAAATTACCTGTTCTCCATAAATAAGAATTTTGTCTATAATTAGTGTTAACTACAGGAATATAAATTAAGGGGTTATACCGCAATAGTCTAGGTGGGGCTCTAAAACCTATTTTGGAAAGCAAGTCAGGGCAATCTACAAGACCATTGACGACTTTAGAAAAATATACCAAATCGGCTACTTTTCGTCTCACAACAAGAGGCACGAGATGTTGCTTTGCACATAGTTCAAGATACTGGTCGGAACTGTAATTGATATGACATCGATAACATAGATAGCGTAAGAACTTTTTTTGAATTGCCTCAATTCGAGATATATATGTCTCATACATTGGGTTCCAGATTTGACACGCATATTCCAAATGACTCCTTACATAGGTACAATATAAAATCTTTAAAGTTTTAGCTTTATTAAAGCTTTTAGAATTTCGAATGACAAAACCCAAAGATTTGAAAGCTTTTCTAATAATAGTATCTATATGAGTATCAAATAGTATTTTTGAGTCATGGAAAACGCCTAAGTCACGAGTGCCGGAAAGTTTTTTGATTTCTGTACCATTTAGATAATATTTAGAGGCGATTGGATTAGGCTTACGCGTAAATGTAACAACAGCACATTTATCAGGGTTCAAGTCTAGATTATTACGAGCACAATAGTCGGCTAGGCGATCTAAGTCCTGTTGTAGAAGCTCAACATCGGCACTTGAAGAAATAGAGCGAAAAACTTTCATGTCATCCGCGTAACATAGAAGATGTGATGACTTAAAACAACTGTGAATATCATTCACAAAGACAGTAAAGAGCAATGGTCCTAGCAGCGATCCCTGAGGGACGCCACTTGGAACTGGAACCCAGCTAGAAATGTAGTTGCTAATTACTACAGCTTGTGTTCTATTCTCCAAATATGAGGCGAACCATCTAAGGAGATCGCCCCGAATGCCTAAAGTGAATAACTTTTTGATTAGTAGGTTATGGCTTATTCTATCAAAGGCCTTGCTGTAATCAGTATAGACAACATCGACCTGAGACCCCTTTTCCATCGAGTCTGTTACTATGTCATTAAGAAGTATTAAGTTAGAAGTCGTAGAACGTCCTTTCAGGAATCCATGTTGTTCTATACTGATTGATTGTTTAAGAGCTGGAAAAATACGATTATAAGTAAGTCTTTCCAACAATTTAGCGATTATGCATAGTTTAGAAATCGGTCTAAAATTCTTAACTTCTGTTTTTGAGCCCTTTTTAGGGACAGGTGTAATATAGGCCGACTTCCAAATTGCGGGAACACAGTGCTCCTTAAAGGATTTATTAAAAAGAAGAGAAATAGGTTTAGCAATTGCTTTGGCACAACCTAAAAGAAAGCGAGCAGGCAAATTATCAGGACCAGCTGATTTAGATAGGTCTAATTGGGTGATTAATTTATATACTTCACTTTCATCAGTTTCGATTAGGTGAATATCAGTCAAAGTATCGGATGGAGTCAAACTACTAAAACATTGTGAATCAACAGGATCTGGATCCGAAAAACTAGATTTAAAATATTGTGAAAATAATTCACATATTCCTTCACCCGTATCTGCCACAACGTCATCATATTTCACACGACTAGGAATGGCATTCGATTTTGATTTGGATTTGAAGTAGGCCCAGAACTGCTTAGGAGATTTACTGATTGAATCTTCAACCGATGCAATATACGTATTAAAACATGTACGCTCCATATGCCTTACCCTGTCTCTCAATACCTCAAAAGAATGCAAATCTGAAAGATTACCATATATTTTATACTTACGGCGGAATTTATCTTTTTCTTTAATAGCTTTTTTCAAGGCCGAAGAATACCAAATAGGATAAGTACCAGAAGTTATTAATTTTGAGGGTATGTATTTATTACGTAAATAAGTAAAAACTTCATAAAAATAACTTGTTGCTTCCTCAAGGGATCTGCTAGCAAATTCAGATTCCCAATCAATTAAAGATAACTCTCTACTAATACTATCATAGTCACCCTTGTTAAACAAATATTTGACCAGTGGGGCAGGTTTGAGTGGAGCTATTTCGATGCAATCCATTGAGATATCTAAAACTGCATGATTTGCATCAATAGGCACCAACGGAGTCAAACAATTGGAGACAGTAACAACGTCATTACAAAGCACTAAATCAAGTATTCGATTAAATTCATTTAATATTCCATTATACTGGCGTAAGTTAAGGAAGGCCAACTCGTCAATAAAAAAACATTCATCGATACTACTAGCACCAGAAGGCAACAAATGTGCATAGTCCGGTGATGAAATCCATCTTATGTCGCTCATGTTAAAATCACCTACTATCAAATACCTATTCGCATCATTTGAATAGGCAATACTATTAAGTTTCAATAGAAAGTTATGCAATTGTTGTGAGAAAGTAAAACCACGATTCTGCGTGCATAGGTAAAGTACACAAATATATAATTTGACATAGTCTTTTTTGTGGAATTTTAACACTAATCCATAAATCTTCCGCACTAGAACACATATCAGACTCAAGTTGGGCCGACAAGTCCTTTCTAACGGCAATAAGTACACCTCCACCCTTGGTCTGACCCGTCAACGCATAGTCTCGGTCACGTCGCCATACCACATACCTACCGTCAAATATCTCACTGTCATGAATACTATCCAGCAACCACGTTTCCGTAATGATTACTATATGATACCTATTAGTTAAACAAATGTTACGATAAAACGTTTCAGTTTTAGTTCTAAGACCACGCACGTTTTGGTAATAAATACATAGTTTCTCATTATTAAACTGTGGCAAGTTAGCCATAATCAATTTTTAAATTAAATAGTAGCAGTATACATGTCAAAATATAAATTAAATTAACAAACGTGCGTGTTAATTGATAATAACAGAATACATAACAGAGTGTTAAATAGTGTAAATTCTGATTGTAAACGAATACAAGTTTATAATATGTAGTAACCGTGTTGTTTACGACATAAATTCTCAATCCGCTAGGTATCAAAGGTGTATGGAAGCGACAGTAGTCAATAGTCATTAGTGTAAAAAGGACAGGTATAGCACTGCAAGTTATTACTTGAATGTAAACAGCCAATAGACAAAGGAGCGGGATGCGCCGACGCAGAGAACAAAAGAAACTTACCTGGCCGGTCGTCCCGCCAGAGGTTGTAAACAATTTGCTTTTTATAGATGAACGATGCAGTCGACGATAAACAAATAAGTTGAAATTACTTATCAATGGGGGCAGCATTAATCCAATATTATAAAAGTGATAGTTTGTAAATGAAGGATTTTTTTTTTTGTAAAATGGAAAAACATCAACAAATACTTTTAAACATTCCGAGAAACACATTATTTCAATCCATTTAAATCTGATACGCTATTAATTATAAAAACTCGTGAAGTATCGGATTTGCGAACATGAATTTTGCAGAATTTCACCCATATATACTTATAGTCTTTAGGTTTAAGTGTAGTCTTGCATAAAGTAAGTAGATTTTTTGATTGAGTCGTAAGATGGTCATTAACGAACACACGTCCTTCTGCGTTCACAAACCCAAGATCTTTAGCACAAAGAGTTTTTTCATACGTGCAGCGGCGATGAAATCTTCTTTTATATATCTATTTGTGAAGCTCGCAATTATGGACTTTTCATTAGTGCCGAAGACTGGAACTCTGGTGATATAACCAATGGAATCTCTGGAGAAATTATAACCAATATATCTGCCTATGGAATCCATAATTGAATACAAATTCTCATCTTTTTTTAGAGGGACTCCCTTAATTTCCACATTGTTCAGTCTCGAACGTTGTTCAATTGCGGCAAAATTCCTGTTTATCGAATTTACTTCATTTTGGATGGCTAGCATGCTCGACTGAACATCATCAATTATCATGGCTTTGTTTTCCAGCGCAACAATTCTCTGAGCATGTTCAACAATAGCTTCACAATTGTATTCATGCGAACGCTTCAAATCAGTGAGCTCCTCCTTGATACTTTTAATATCCCGGTGTAATGCTGGGAGACTAGAGAGCTGACTCTTGACGTCACGAAGTTCGGAAAGAATAGTATCCAGGGTAGACTCGGTACTACTTTTGGAAGTAGTTTGCGGTATGGGAGAAAGCCCCGGTGTGGGAGAATGTCCTTTACACATAGGACACTTCCAAGTTGCTTTCCTATCAGAGCCCATCCTTCTGTATCCAGCCTCGGTAACATTCGCACAGCGAAAATCCAGGTGTCTTTTGCATGTACCACACTGGATGCCATCATTGAAGATCTGGTCACACATCGCACACTTCATTTTCAAAAGGATTAAAAAAATAAAAAAAAATATCTTAAATACGGAGTGCAAAGAAAAATGTTGACGATTTCTGTAATTTAGATATAACGCGCCACACGTCCGTATATCAGAAGCCGATAATCGCAACTGACTTTATAATGGTCTATGGATGTACAGTGCGACGGGGATCTTTTTGCACGTGAGTGAAGGCGCCACCTACGTTTTAAATAAGGAATTTTACAAGTTTAAACATTAGTTCCGTTTTCTACCACGTGCAAAATGATCCTTGTCGCACTGTACCTATCCGACGAATATTTTCTTATAAAGTACATTCCGCCAATCCAATGATATGTATTGTACTAAATTGAAATACTTACTAGGATATTTATAAAAAAAATCTAGTAAAGTTTGTTAAGATTGTCCAAAAATTACAGCATTTTAATTTAACCGCATTGTATGTTTGTTGTATAGTATGTATGGGACTTGTTGGTTGTCGGCGAATCCGAATTGTTTCATAAATATCGTTGAAATCTCGCGTTAGCTGTCAATAAATTTTTATGTAATAGTGTTACTCTGTGTTACTAAAATTTTATATTGTACATAACAAGTTTTGTTTGACAGTGCGACAAGGATTTTTTTGTACGTGAGTGAGGGCGCCACCTACGTTGTAAATAAGAAATAATAGTTAAGACATTAGTTCCGTTTTCTACCACGTTCAAAAAGATTCTTGTTTCACTGTTTGTTTCAAAACTTTCAAATGACAATAGGGTATTTGACTAGATTAAAAATATGAGTAATTCTATAAATATCCTTAAAGACAATATTTTTCTATAATTTTTGGATATTTTAACATGTCAAAAGAAACAACGATTATGTTAATAAACTAATTTTAAAGTAATTTATTTCAAGCCCTAGACCACGTGATATGAAACGCTTCACCATTTTCAATGACGTAATTGAGGTGGTCAAATCAGTCAAGTGTCAATTCCATGTTCCTTTTCGCACTGTAAATGTCGAACCGTTATTTTAGAAAAATTGTGAGAATATATCTGGGCCCTTTACGCTAATGTCATAGCAACTTACATTGTTAATTTTGTCGCTCACTTTAATAATTAAATTCATCGTATTCTATTAAAACTCTTGTTATGAAAACAAGGAAGTGATATTAGTATACGTAAAACAGATGGTTTTTAGTGACGATTGCCCATAATACGTCACGGGGTTCTCATTGTAACGTATTGAGCTTTTAAGCGGTAATATCATTATTTTGAACTTTTTCATCGATTTTAAATGTAAATACTGAAAAATAATCAAAAATATATATGTCGTTAGTTTTCTGTTAACGTAATGAACAATTTTAGATAGGTTTTCAAAAACAGTCAAATACCCTATTGCATTTTGTAATAATATGGTTTTTGATGTTGATGTAAGTTAGAATAAAATAAATTAAGTAAAAGTTTAAACTTGTTTATTTATTTTACATTATTATTCACTTACGTATAACTTATTTTTTGACAAGTATCTATTTTTTAAGTAGGTACACAGATACCATGGAAGTTAGGCAATTACCTAAATACATCTAATCAATATAATAAAATACTGGCCATACGAGATATTTTAGAAAAATGTATGAGGCGTCTTTTAATAGAGCCAATAAGACAAAATGGTTTATTACTTGTTCGCTTCATCATCACGTAAACATCGAAAATATCGAAATCCATACAATAGTGAAATGGAATCAAATATTCAAACTAACCTAACACATCCAAACTGTCGCATTCGCATCTCAGTAAAATCCATGGAAGTAATAAGTACCTTTGTACAAAGTACTTACTACTTCCATGGTAAAAACAAAGTACGTACAAATACAATATAAATGCGAAAGTGAATTTGTTTCTTCTCTTCACGCTTTATCTACTGAACCAATCTTCCTGAAATTTTGCATACACTTCAAGTTCAAAGTAGTGAGAAGGACATATTTTTCATCCCTGGAAAAAGCACTGTTCCCGTGGGAAAATTTATATGTGAATTTGGTACCGTACCGACAAGTAACTGAAAAATAAGATTATGTAGTATTTAATCTGAGCTTGCCGTTGCCGACTTCGTGTGAACCACAGAAATATTTTTTTCTCCTATTTCAATTTTATCTGTCAATGAGGATCTAGAGCTATGGAAGTAATAAGTACCTTTGTACAACAAGTACTTACTACTTCCATGTCTAGAGCACAGAAATAAAAAAATATATACTTAGAGTAGTAACACGAACTCCTTCCGCGCGCGGAAGTCCTTCTTGCTCGAAGCACCTAATCTTTGGCCCCGTACCACCCGCCTCCCCATAATGTGCTTTGGCCGTAAATCAATAAACATCAGTGTGTATATTTAAAAAAGAATAAACGTCACTGTCACACACACACACAACTAACTTCAAATCAAAACAAAGCAAGCAAGCAAAGCAAAGCAAAGCATCGATCGACGACTGTTTGTGTTGTGGGTGGATATTGTTGTGGATTAGTTTAAATTTCGATGGGATAGTATATTTCATAAATTTAGAATAAGGTACTTTTATGGGATAATTAAGATTTGTTTAGAATCATTCATAAATCGTAATCAAATCACCCCGGTAAGTAAGTGTGATTTGTGTAGGTAGGCATTATAGTATTATCATTTTGGAGAATAATATAATGCAAAGAACGGATAGGAAGAGATACCAGCGTCATGTGTATTCTGGCCCTCCAAAGTCGAGGAAGCGAGTACTTGCCGGTTTGAGACGGTATACCGACTTGACGTAAGTTGAAATCCTATTAAATTAAATTATAAATATATTATGCAGCGGCGGAGAAAGCAGGCGAAATACGCAGCTTTGGAGCCTCACTGTTTTTTCGTGCCCATAGCCGTTGAGACCTTGGGTTTTTGGGGCATGGATACTAAGCGCTTGCTTAGAGAACTTGGGCGCAGAATAGCGCAAACAACTTGTGACTGTTCCTTCTCGTTTCTGGTGCAAAGGATCGCCATTGCGATTCAACGCGGCAATGCGGCCTGCATCTTGAAATCAGACATTCTTTATAGAAACTTGACCTTCAAAGGCTCTTTTTGACGTCAAAAACTAATTATATAATCAAAGTATATACTCAAAGCTAAAAGAAATTGGGCACCTTTGCACCGTAAAGTTTAGGTGGCGTACTCATGTTTTATGACAAGATTTGTGTGACAATGTTCACACTAATATTATAAAGAGGGAGTATCTGCAAGTTTGTTAATACGGGGTAATCATCGGAACTACTGAACTGATTTCAAAAATTCTTTCATCAATAGAAAGCTACACTATACCGGAGTGACATAGGCTACAATTAATGTATATACCTCCCGAGCTACAACTTCGTCGCGCATATCTCAGCGGCATATCAAGATAAAACTTACGCCAGATTTTAAGTTAGACCTTCTTTAATACAACAATGAAAACCATATCAACTTTGGTCCAGTAGTTTTTGCGTGATGCGCATACAAACATACAGACAGAAAGACAGACAGACAAAAATTCAACAAAAAATGGTTTTGGCTTCTATGGGCCCCATGAAGACCCCTCACAGTTTTTTCTTCTATGTACAGACACAGATCAGTTCCAGTTTTATTATATGTGTTGATTATCTTGCAAACTTTTTGTACCTACCTATGTTTTGTTGCATTTCAGCTCCCGTAGGGCTTTCTGGTGTGGACAAGAAAAACCAAATACCGAGTCTAGTGGTATAGATAAAGAGCCAAATACGTAAGTACTTTTATTTTACACAATATACTTAACTAAGTAAGCAATAACTTAAGAGGACGTGTGTCTTTTTGTTTTGTTTTTTATTATTAGCTTCATTTCCACTCGTCTAATTTTCTTCATTTATATATATATTTTTTAACATTTTTATTATTTGCTAATTTTTTAAAACTTTATTGCACAAAATTTTAAAAATTATGTACAAATGGTGGACTTAACGCCGTTTGGCATTCTCTACCAGTCAACCATTAGGCCAAACAGAGAGTAGTAAGGTGGTGCTATATTTTTAATATAATTAACTCATAAAATATAGACGTAATAATAAAAATGATGCGTGAAATGTGCGTGATGATGCGTGGTCCCTTGAGGGTAAAAGCCTCCTCCATCTTTTTCCATTTTAGTTTGTCTGAGGCAAGTGTCATCCAATTTTTTCCTGCTGTCTCCTCTATGTCATCGGACCATCTTTTCTTTGGTTTCCCTGCTTTCCTTTTGCCTGTAGGGCCATGCCATGTCTTTTTGATATCAATAAACAAATTATCTATCTAGGACGTTCTGTGAAATTGTATTGCACACCAGCAAAGAGGAAACCGAAGATAAATTTTCTATCAAATTGTGATTAGAGATAAATAAATAAATAAATATATACGGACAAATCACACAGATTGAGTTAGCCCCAAAGTAAATTCGAGACTTGTGTTATGGGATACTAACTCAACGATACTATATTTTATGACAAATACATATATAGATAGATAAACATCCGAGACCCAGGCCAATCTGAAAAAGATCATTTTCCATCTTGACCTGATCGGGGATCGAACCCGGGACCTCCGGTGTGGCAGTCTGGCGTGATAACCGTTAGACCACGGAGGTCGTCATGCATTTACAAGATACATTAACAAATTAAATGAGAATGTCGTCACTGCACCTTCTGTCAACAGTTTTAAGATCAGATTAGATAAAATCTCCAAACTTCAAGATACATCAGCGTACTAAGCTGCTAGTGTATTCAAAATACATGTAAATAAATGCTCTGTGTTCCTTGTTGTGTAGCTTTCGCCCGCGTGAACTTCCCACGGGAACAGTGCTTTTTCCGGGATGAAAGGTACCCTATATCCTTCTCCGTATTTCTAACTATGTGTATGCGAAATTTCAGGAAGATTGGTTCAGTAGATAAAGCGTGAAGAGGTAACAAACAAACAAACTCACTTTCGTATATATAATATTAGTTAGGATGCAAACTTTGCAATTAATTTACAAATCTTGTATTACAGAAGCGTTCAAAATAAACCAATACGAACATACAGCCGTGCAAAACCAAAATGTATTGAAGCGCCTAGTACCCAAGACCCTGTACCTACAGCAAGTATCAACCAATAGGTTCCCTACTAGTAGTAACCAACATACATACATGGGTAAGGCCGAGAATTTTCCCACTTTTCGAAAGTAAAAATTGTCCCATTTTTTGACAGCATATAAAAAAAAAACTAACCAGTAATATTCAATTGATGAACTCTTATTGTGTTTCTTGGGACTCTAAATTATATATTTTTATATCAAAGTTGAAATACCCCTTAAAGTTTAATAACTACAGTGAGTTCTATTCGTCCATTACCCCAAATTTTACAAAAAAACTTGCTGTCTTTTTCATGTATCCAAATATTTGGAACTACAAATTTGTATTTTTTTCTATTGAATGACAAATTCACAAGAACTTACTGAAATAAACTTAAACTTAGCAATTTATTAGTAGTTTCGTTCTTTTGGAATAAATAGATTTCATGACTTTATCGCAATTTAAATGTTTGTCCCCGTATTTTCGCTTCTACGTTACAATTTTGTATGTTACCACAATTTCCCCTATAAACAATGTTAATCTTTTGTGGTACTATTTTGTATTGACACCGGCAACACTAAGTATCTTTGCGAATAATTAAAAAAAAAAAAAGACGCCATTTTGTGGTCTGTGAAGTCAAATGTGTGCACTGCATGTGTTGTGGTTGGAGTTTTTTTAAAGTGAATTTGGACGATTTCAAAGGTATATAACAGCTTTTATTACACTTGTTCCAAATAAAATTATGTATAAGTGGAGAAGGAATGCGTGGCGTGTGTTTTTGTTTTAAATTAAGCTCCAATTATCAATTTATGGTAAATTATAACCTAAAAAATCTCGCTTCTATATTACTTTTATGTTACTTCTATGTTACCGGTAACGTTCATTGTATGTTACGTAACGTAGAAGTGTTGTAAAGGTTTGTTCATATCATTATATTGTGCTATTTATAGCTTTTTCTGGAAACACTTTAAATTCAACTTGTATAAGACTAATTTCATTTCGTACTTAGTTAGGCTCTTAATCTAAATTAAAGACATAATTTGACAAAAGATTTGGTTTTATATTTTCTTGTTATCCATGCATATCATAAGGCATAAAGTATTACATCAAAAAGGACTGCAGTATGAAATCGGCCTTACATACTTTACTCGTTACTTTCGTGTTATTTCTACGTTACTGTAACATAGAAGTATCTACGTTACTCAATGTTACTAAGTGGGAAAATTCTCGGCCTTACCCACATACATAGTATCACGTCTTTATCCCTTACGGGGTAGGCAGAGCCAAGAGTCGAGAGATTTGAAGGCCTTGCTTAGCTGAATAGTGCTAGTAACCCGTATAATAAAGTTTCCGTTAATTACCATGAAACTGAATCAGGCCTTTAATTCTTCAAATTACAAATGTACTATATCGTGGCTCAGTTGTGTCTCAAAGGCCAAAGAAATCGTAATTAAACGTAAAAGTAGTATATATGATATTACTAGCTTTTGCCCGCGGCTTCGCCCGCGTGAATATTTCCCACGGGAACAGTGCTTTTTCCCGGGATGAAAGGTACCCTATGTCCTTCTCCGTACTTCCAGCTATGTGAATGCAAAATTTTAGGAAAATTGGTTCAGTAGATGAAGCGTGAAGAGATAACAAACAAACAAATAAACAAACTCACTTTCGCATTTATAATATTAGTTAGGATTATGTACTTAAGTATATGTACTTACTTAGTAAATAAAATAAGCACCTAAAATTTTCTGCATAACCCAAAGGTTGGCTGGTAGATAATGCTTAAGGTTAAAGAGAAGGGCTGTTCATTAAACAATTTCCGCTGGATGGCGTTGATAGCAACATTTTCCGTTTTTATTTTTTTTGTTGCGTTGTTGCAGTACTTATAGACAAACATTTTGAATTGGCGAGCGGTAAACATACTCTTTTATTTATTTTATGGCCTACGATTATATTTCAGTCAACATAATGAAAAAAAAGCTTTAGAATAGAATCTGCCATGAATCTTCGTATCTCTACACTCACTCACACTACGACGAGAGCTTTCAAAATGACATTGAATATGGCGCAAAGCATTGTTATAAATTTAAAAATACGCTACTAGATGGCATTTATTTTAAAAGAGTGTCTAACTACAATAATGCCAATCGGACTGGCTGGCAGCATAAGAAAAAAGAAAAAGAAATTTAAAAAATACAAAGAGCGAAAAATAACCTATAATTTCTTCTTGTCATTGTCATATTTTGTAAGAAAGCAAAAAAATATATTTATGAGAATTAATATAGGTACACCTATGTAGTTGAAGTTCGTATCAATTGGACTCAGCAACGAAAAAGTTCTCCAGCGCGTTGCAATGACTAAACTTTTGTTGCACACTGTCAAAAAGCGCAAAGTTGAATATTTGGGACACGTTTTGCGACACGACAGATATCAGCTACTTCAACTTATTATGATGAGAAAAATAAAAGGCAAGAGATGTGTTGGAAGACGCAATAAATCATGGCTAAGAAACATATGTGAGTGGACCAGAGTCACCACGGTTGAGGAGCTGTTTGGCTTAGCGACGAACAGAGAAGAGTTTGCGAATCTGATAGCCAACCTCCAGTAATGGAGAGGCACTAGTTCAGTAGTGCAAAATCATAATTAGTAATAAGAAACTGTAATTTAAATACCTATCTACCAATAGTTTTAGCTGTTTGGATTTCACCACCTCTTAGATTCCCAATACAAATCTAACAATAGTTCAAACATCCATTTTCAAAAATCAATCAGCAAGCAGCACCGCAGACGTCATAGTCATAATGTTCTATCGAATTGTATGACTAGAATTATATATTTTTAAATAAAACTAAATAGTACATATTGTTGACTTTTATTTTTAGTAATGAATTGGAAATTTCTATTCCGAACTTTTTTTTATTAAAGAAAACAAAAAAAGATTAGGTATAGTTATTTCTTTCCCACATAAATTGTTAAATATTGCAGTCATTATTCTGTGCATGATGACTCCTTCATTGCATGAACATGATGGATGGTGATGTTAAATTCTTCATCGCGACAAACCTGTGTTACAGTTTTTGTATTTGTATTACAGAATTAGTGTATAAAGAAACACAGCACAAGGCTGTGCATTTCCTGCCACAGTATTGACATTTGACACGTGTCAATACTATCGATAGTCCTGCAACGCTAGTAGATAGATATGTATGTAGTGTAGATTTACATCGATACCACGACGAATATCGATATCTTTTATTGTTGATATAAATTAATATAGTTTTTTTTTTCTCTAGCCTATTGAAGTGTTCCTTCAATATAGTTTTTAAATATGCAAAAATAAATCTGCAAATAATAAAGGCGTATTTTATGCATAAAGTGAAAAAGTAATACACAGGTGCCTTATTTACATTTTAATTGATAATTTGATAATACTTATCCTAAGCTGATCGATTAGATTCCGTACTGTCAACGGTCAATACATAATCACACTTTCAATGAAATGTATTTAAATAAAATCGGAAAAAAAAAAATTAAAATAAATCATGGAGGTCGAGCCCACCTCGACTTTATCGATAATTCAAAGTATCGATACTTCGTGCCCTAGAAGTTCTATGATTAAATTAGACGTTCAGAAAACATGTTATGGAATGCAAACTAAAAACTAAAAAATAATTAATCAGTAATATTTGTTTACTTTGAAACTAAATATAAATGTATGCACATATTCCTATAGTTTATTTTTTTGTAAATGAATACCTACGTGTATAATACCTACCTACTATAATGTCTTTTGATAAAAGTATTTGCAAAATTAAATTGTTTAAATTTCAGAACGATCTCTTATGATTGTAGAAAGAAATATATTTTTGGGTAAAAAAGCAACGTTGCCATCTTTACACCTCGCACGGATCGGCAACAATGTATCGATGAATTCCTGAGATGAATTCGCACAAACATTCCAGTCTAGTCATATACGTAATGGCAAGCTTGTGATAATAAATTAAATCTAGGGTTCAGTACGTATTTTTATAAAAGATTTTTTTATGGTGAAATTTAAATTTGATAACTGGGACTTTTGGATATGAAGGCAGGGATATCTGAATATGACATCTTGACATCTGGATGTGAAAACCTGGGTGTCTGGATGTGAAAACCTGGGTGTCATATGAAATGCTGGACATCTGGAAATGAAGACCTGAAAATGTGGAGCTGAAGACCTGGACATCTGGACATCACCTGCACATATGAATTTGGATACGTGGGAGTCTGGTCATGTGGATACGAAAACCTGGACAGCAGGACATAAAGTCCAGGACTTCACATCCAGATGTCCAGGTGATGTCCAGATGTCATATTTAGATAGCCTGTCTTGATATCCAAAGTCCCAGTAATCAAATTTAAATTTCACCATAAAAAATCTTTCATACAAATAAGTATATTGAACCCTAAATTGAATTTAATATTGAAACTTGCTATTTTATAATTTTTTAGCATTTCATAATTTTCTTTTGTTTTTCACGTACAGCCGATGGCGCTGTCAAGGCAAGCAACATCGAGGTAGCATGCATTTAGGTCTCAAAGTGCTTTTATATAAATAGTCAGTAGTTTGTAATAAATCTGCTAGACGTCGCCCCTAAATGTCACAAAATATTACGCACACATCAACAAGAATCTCAATTTTTGTCGTATTTTAAATGCCGTTTTTCTCGTAAATTATTATACATTATTATGTTAAATTCAACATGAGAGCACAATTACTTCATAAGAATTGAAAATTCGATTTTATTATGAGAATCATTAACGAAGTTTAGAGCATTGCTGTAGAACAAAAAGTATGGACAGCCAAAGCTTGGCTTTCACCTTAAGAAGTTAAAATTTGAATAATATTAAACATGTTAAACGACGAAATGGCTTGCAAACCAAGAACCGCTAAGTCTGATCAATATTTTATTTTCTGCTAGAATTTCTTAGTTTGAATGCGAATTGGTAGTTTATAAAAATACGACATTTGCTACACCGATGAGATTTGTGACATATATATGTTATCATAAATCATAAATCATTTATTACCAAGAAAAGTTACAAATTACAAGTACTGGAGCCCTGCGCTAAGTAAAAACTTGTGTTACAGGGACTCCTCTCTTTACAAATGATACAAGTATGCACTTGGTAACATTCACAATAATAAATATTTATACAAGCATGCGTGCTAGCCCAAGAAGTAACAATATTTTTATATATGTATGAGTGTATGTGTAAGTGTAATGATTTGTAATTTCGATTTAAACTATTATTTGTTTACTACTATTGATATTATTATTAAACAATACTCTCTAAAAGAGATTCTGTAGATTCATAGTCTAGAGTCTTAAGGATAAAGCGAAGGGCTGTTCATTGAACAATTTCCGCTGGATGGCGTTGATAGCAACATTTTCCGTTTTATTTTTTTTGTTGCGTTGTTGCAGTACTTATAGGCAAACATTTTGAATTGGCGAGCGGTAAACATACTATTTTATTTATTTTATGGCCTACGATTATATTTCAGTCAACATAATGAAAAAAAAGCTTTAGAATAGAATCTGCCATGAATCTTCGTATCTCTACACTCACTCACACTACGACGAGAGCTTTCAAAATGACATTAAATATAGCGCAAAGCATTGTTATAAATTTAAAAAATACGCTACTAGATGGCACTTATTTCAAAAGAGTGTCTAACTACAATAATGCCAATCGGACTGGCTGGCAGCATAAGAAAAAAGAAAAAGAAATTTAAAAAAATACAAAGAGCGAAAAATAACCTATAATTTCTTCTTGTCATTGTCATATTTTGTAAGAAAGCAAAAAAATATATTTATGAGAATTAATATAGGTACCTATGTAGTTCAAGTTCGTACCAATTGGACTCAGCAACGAAAAAGTCCTCCAGCGCGTTGCAATGTCTAGACTTTTGTTGCAAACTGTCAAAAAGCGCAAAGTTGAATATTTGGGACACGTTTTGCGACACAACAGATATCAGCTGCTTCAACTTATGGGAAAAATAGAAGGCAAGAGATGTGTTGGAAGACGCAAAAAATCATGGCTGAGAAACATATGTGAGTGGACCAGAGTCACCACGGTTGAGGAGCTGTTTCGCTTAGCGACGAACAGAGAAGAGTTTGCGAATCTGACGGCCAACCTTCAGTAATGGAGAGGCACTAGTTCAGTAGTGCAAAATCATAATTAGTAATAAGAAACTGTAATTTAAATACCTATCTACCAATAGTTTCAGCAGTTTGGATTTCACCACCTCTTAGATTCCCAACACAAATCTAGCAATAGTTCGAACATCCATTTTCAAAAATCAATCAGCAAGCAGCACCGCAGACGTTATGGTCATAATATTCTATTGAATTGTATGACTAGAATTATATTTTTTTAAATAAAACTATTTAGTTACATGTTGTTGACTTTTATTTTTTAGTAATGAAGTGGAAATTTATTTTCCGAACTTTTTTTTATTAAAGAAAACAAAAGATTAGGTATAGTTATTCCTTTCCAACATAAATTGTTAAATATTGCAGTCATTATTCATGATGACTCCTTCATTGTTTGGAATGATGGATGGTGATGATAAATTCTTCATCACGACAAACCTGGACAAGTTTTTGTTTTTGTATTACAGAATTAAACACTTGTGCTGTGCATTTCCTGCCACAGTATTGACATTTGACACGTGCCAATACTATCGATAGTCCTGCAACGCTAGTAGATAGATATGTATATAGTGTAGACTTACATCGATACCACGACGAATATCGATATCTTTTATTGTTGATATAAATTAATATCGTTTTTAAATATGCAACAAGCTAATTATTAAAAATAAAAAACACGACTGACAAGTTTTTACTCAAAAAGTATACCTATATACAAACATATAAGTAATATACATTTTTCAAATCACCTTTAAAGCCCTTCAATTTGATACCCCACTCGATAAGATTGATCAAATTTTATTGTGTTTTGGTCTGCTATTTATCGCATATATAATCCGCCATTTTGTTTTTATGATGACGTCATATAGCCTATGTCACTCGGAGGAATGCAAGGAATCTAAAAATCAGGACTTATGGTGGAATAAAGAAACTTACATACATACATGAACCCTGAAAACATAACACTCCTTTTATGGTCAGTCGTGTAAAAATAAATCTGCAAATAATAAATGCGTATTTTATGCATAAAGTGAAAAAGTAATACACAGGTACCTTATTTACATTTTAATTGATAATTTGTTAAT
Organism: Ephestia elutella; assembly: GCA_018467065.1. NCBI lineage: Eukaryota > Metazoa > Arthropoda > Insecta > Lepidoptera > Pyralidae > Ephestia > Ephestia elutella. The sequence continues at coordinate 2,004,048 of CM031587.1, read as the reverse complement.
ACTTATCCGAATATGATCGATTAGATTCAGCACTGTCAACGGTCAATACATAATCACACTTTCAATGAAATGTATTTAAATAAAATCGGAAAAAAAATAATTTATATAAATCACGGAGGTCGAGCCCACCTCGACTTTATCGATAATTCAAAGTATCGATACTTCGTGCCCTAGAAGTTCTAGGATTAAATTAGACGTTCAGAAAACATGTTGTGAAATGCAAACTAAAAAATAATTAATCAGTAATATTTGTTTTCTTTGAAACTAAATATAAATGTATGCACATATTCCTATAGTTTATTTTTTGTAAATAAATGAATACCTACGTGTATAATGTCTACCTACTATAATGTCTTTTGATAAAAGTATTTTCAAAATTAAATTGTTAAACAATTTAATTCAGAACGAAACTTATGATTGTAAAAAGAATTATCTTTTTGGGTAAAAAAAAGCAACGTTGCCATCTTATACCTCGCACAGATCGGCAACAACGTATCGATGAATGCCTGAGATGAATTCGCACAAATATTCCAGTCCAGTCATATACGTAATGGCAAGCTTGTTGTAATATATTAAATCTAGGGTTCAGTACGTATTTTTATTAAAGATTTTTTTATGGTGAAATTTTAATTTGATAACTGGGACTTTTGAATATGGAGGCAGGGATATCTGAATATGACATCTTGACATCTGGATGTGAGGACCTGGGTGTCTGGTCATGTGCATATGAAATGCTGGACAGCTGAATATGAAGACCAAAGCTTCAGGAGATGATCACCTGAACATCTGGAAATGAAGATCTGAAAATGTGGAGCTGAAGACCTGGACATCTGGACATCACCTGCACATATAAATTTGAAGACGTGGGAGTCTGGTCATGTGGATACGAAAACCTAGACAGCAGGACATAAAGTCCAGGACATCACATCCAGATGTACAGGTGATGTCCAGATGTCATATTTAGATAGCCTGTCTTGATATCCAAAAGTCCCAGTAATCAAATTTAAATTTCACCATAAAAAATCTTTCATAAAAATAAGTATATTGAACCCTAAATTGTATTTAATATTGAAACTTGCTATTTTATAATTTTTTAGCATTTCATGATTTTCTTTTGTTTTTCACGTACAGCCGATGGCGCTGTCAAGGCAAGCAACATCGAGGTAGCATGCATTTAGGTCTCAAAGTGCTTTTATATAAATAGTAGTAGTCAGTAGTTTTTAATAAATCTGCTAGACGTCGCCCCTAAATGTCACAAAATATTACGCACACATCAACAAGAATCTCAATTTTTGTCGTATTTTAAATGCCGTTTTTCTCGTAAATTATTATACATTATTATGTTAAATTCAACATGAGAGCACAATTACTTCATAAGAATTGGAAATTCGATTTTATTATGAGAATCATTAACGAAGTTTAGAGCATTGCTGTAGAACAAAATGTATGGACAGCCGAAGCTTGGCTTTCACCTTAAGCATTAAGCCCTCCTATTGTACGTTTACTTTGTATTGTTGTACAGTAAAGGTTAAGGCGTTAGATTCCCTTTATTCTTTTGTTTTTGCGGGCAAAGCATGACGCGGACACCCCGCACCCCCGCTGTATAATCACGCGCTCTCAGAGACAACGCCAATACACCCGAGCGCTCGAGTAATCTATAACATTTTATCAACAGTAAAAATAGTAGGTATGTCTGTAGGTACAGTGAATATATATTAAACAAAAAAAAAATTGTGTGATGAAGAAATACTGAGAGAACATAATTTTAAGAATTTTATCAGTTTGTTTGTCTTTGTTTGTATGTTTGTTTATTTATTTTAACATGCTAATCATTAGAACTACTGAATTAATTTGAATGAAACTTTTTATAAGGTACTAGCTGTTGCCCGCGACTTCGTCCGCGTAACTCATGCCTTGACTTCATTAACTTTTTTTTAAATGAACCGATTTTGATGAAACAAACTGTAAATGTTTTGCTGAAACAAAGCAATTGGTGAAAATTTTAAGTAAATCGGTTCAGTGCTTTCGGAGATTAGCGTGATCATACATACAGACAGACAGACAAAAAATTAAAAAAAATATTTTTTTTATTCTTTTTTTTTCTTCTTTCTTTTATTCTTTTTAAGTGTCCCTCTATCCATTTCAGTCAAAGTACTAAATGAACAGACAAAATATTTTTACTGTTTTATTATATGTATATATGTAGATGTTTTATTATACCTATGTATAGATAAATGATTTTGTAAATACAAAACTGACTATCAATGGTAAGTAGATACCATTAAGATTTTTTTTTCCTTTATTAATGAGAAAGTGAGTTTGTTTGTTTATTTGTTCGTTTGTCTGTTACCTCTTCACTAATTTACACACACACATACACATAGTTAGAGGTACTGAGAAGGACATAGGGTACCTTTCATCCCGGGAAAAAGCACTGTTCTCATGGGAAATTCACGCGGGCGAAGCTGCGGGCAAAAGCTAGTTAGAAAATACATTTGTGCATAAAAATTTCTTCCTTTATCCTTATTTCTCATGACTAAGGATCGAGATGTTTATGTGGAATGAAACACTCATAACGACTATTTTGATAATTTTAATGGAATGATTTGCCACAGCGATCTCCATTTCACACGCGAACTAAGTCGCGGGCACTAGCTAATAAAAATATTATCTTATATACGATTCACTAATATTTCACAAAAAAACCTTTCACAAATGATCATAAAATATCGCATTCTACTAACCTATCATTTTAAAAAATGGTAGTATGACACATAAAAATTTTACAAATCATTTTTCACTATAATTGGATTACATGTACATACATACCCACATCGAAGGAGGGGACACCATCCATCCTTGGGGAGGCCTTTGTCCAGCAGTGGACGTCTTTCGGCTGAGAGAGGGAGGGGAGGGGACATACCCACATAAATATTGTCACCCCCTTTTTCCCGTGGGGGTAGGCAGAGACTACTATAGGTAGGATTACTAAAATAGGTATCAATAAACTGTCAGCTACACCACTATTTTGGCGCCACCTAGTGTGCGCTAACGCTTGCCCCACTCGGCAGCGGCAGCGAGGCGTGGTGAACGAAACGACCAACCAAACAAAGACGGCACTTTGTTACGAGCAGCGGAACGCGACGGTCGCAAGGATGCGCATCCCCAGATATTTTTGTGGTTTCATTGCTAATATCACATTAATTGGGCAAATTTAGATAAATATTTAAATAATAATATTATTTATTTATTTCACCTGTAGTTTACAAAACTTTTATTTCACCAAAATAATCTCTTGACAGAGTCATGGTTTTACAAATAAGGTCACAGCTAAAATAGTTTTTTTTTACAATGGTATGAAATGCTAGTCCCCCGATTCTTAAAAATAAATGGCCAAGTGCGAATCAAACTCCCGCAGCGAGGGTTTCGTCTATGCAAAGCATCTCACATTATAGCTCTAACTGAAAGACCAACTAGTTTCAAAAAGAAACTTTGCAGTTTTGATCCCTACATATATATTGATAGAAGTTTAGACTTCTAACAATATTTTTACGGTTTTCAGATTTATTGCTGTACAAGTACTATAAGACCTTTTTGGTTACCAAATTTCATAATTTTAGGTCAACGGGAAGTACGATAGGTTTTAGTTGCCTTCTGAATTTGCATAATTTGCGAAAATTTGCTATAATTATTCACGGTTATATTTGGACGTAGTTATGCAAACCAGATCCAACACCAAAATATAGAATGTTGGGAAATTGACATTTTACTTTGGGACCTAATATTTAAATATAAGGAAGGTTTATTGAATAAGCTAATAAGAAATATCATAGATAATACTTAAAAGTACACGGTCAAAATTCTATTACAGCGATTGAACAGTAAAATGTCTGAATTTTCATGAAAAACATTGAATGGATCCTGTTTGCAGTAAGTTAGTTTGCAGTTTTTTCTTAATTGCCTATATACCATGTACTGTGAAACAATTGATTTTGTTTTATACATTGATGCAATGCTATGATATTAAGACAATATAATAAAGAGGCATCGGCGAATTACAAATGGCTTTATTTTTAATCAAAAATTTAACAAATGTTTCAAAATGCTTTGTTAAAGAATAATATCTAAAAGCTTTTGTAGACATTCTCGAAGAATGTCTAAAAAGCTTTCAGATATTATTCTTCTGGTTCATCTAATTCAATCTCGAAGTCCGGCACTCCCGAAAAACCGTCGACATCATCAACAATCCTGTCATCTCCAGTAAAATTCTTATAAACATTGTGTACATCTGTACATCGTTTGGAATAATATGTAAAATACTTCTTATGTCTTTCAGTTTTACACTGAGTATGGGCTTTTCATTAGATTTATCTGACTGCTATTTTCCTATTTGTAATAATGTTTTCTAATTTTGAACAAGAAAAGAAAATCTTCTTTAGTCATTCTTGTCACATGCATGGGTTTATTCTTCTTGCAATTTTTCATTATTTCTATGTAATCTTGTAGTGTATAAAGTCTCTGCTGTAATTTTAAAGCACATTCTATCTTCCCAAAGTCAGTGTCATTAGGCAAAAAGCTATGCCCTGATTCTGAGATCTAATACTGATCTGAAGCTTAAGCCTGATGTTAGACACCTAATACTTTGTAGTGATTTGGCTGGTAGGCAGAATGGTAATATAAATGCTATGCGATCATCCGACTTTGCAACAGATAAGTATTAGATTTTTAGAATCAGGGCATAGCTTTTAACCTAATGACACTGACTTTGGGAGGATAGAATATACTTTAAAATTACAACAGAGACTTTATACACTACAAGATTACATAGAAATAATGAAAAATTGCAAGAAGAATAAACCCATGCATGTGACAAAATTGACTAAAGAAGATTTTCTTTCATGTTACAAATTAGAAAACATTATTACAAATAAGAAAATAGCAGTCTATAAATCGAAAATTTCATGGCTTAAAACTAAGGGAACTAGTTCTTAAAAAGGAATTTATATGAGAACAAAAGAAGCAGATTTTAAAGAGCTCAACATACGGAAAGAATACTCGTGGTAGACAACCAATTATGTCCAAGAACCAGAATGGATTCACTTTGGCCTAATGGAAAGCCCATACCCAGTGTAAAACTGGAAGACATAAGAAGTCTTTTTACATGTTATTCCAAACGATGTACACAATTTCTATAAGAATTTGACTAGAGATGACAGGATTGTTGATGATGTCGACGGTTTTTCGGGAGCGCCGGACTTCGAGTTTGAATTAGATGAACCCGAAGAATAATATCTGAAAGCTTTTTAGACATTCTCCGAGAATGACTGCAAAAGCTTTCAGATATTATTCTTTAATATTATTCTTTTAACAAAAGCATTTTGAAACTTTGGTTAAATTTATGATTAAAAATAAAAGCCATTTGTAATTCGGCGATGCCTCTTCATTATATTGTCTTAATATCAAAGCATTGCATCAATGTATAAAACAAAATCAATTGTTTCACGAGTACACATGGTATATAGGCAATTAAGAAAAAAACTGCAAACTAACTTAATGCAAACAGGATCCATTCAATGTTTTCCATGAAAATTCAGACATTTTACTGTTTAATCGCTGTAATAGAATTTTTGACCGTGTACTTTTAAGTATTATCTATGATATTACTTATTAGCGTATTTAATAAACTTTCCTTATATTTAAATATTAAGTCCCAAAGTAAAACATCAATTTCCCAACATTCTATATATTTTTGTGTTGGATCTGGTTTGCATAACTACGTCAAACGTTACATAGACGAGATCCAAACCGCATGTTTCGTAAGAACTGTATTCATTCAAAACGAAACAAAGAACCATGTGTAATGGATCTTATTCAAAATATGCAATTGTGAGTATATTTATTATGCAAATAAGATCCAATCGGCATGATCCTCATAAAATCACAATTTCATAATTAAATATAGAACCAAGTGACATGGATTTAGTTTTATGTTTATTTCCTGAAAATCACGCTGCTTGAATCTTTTCTTACGTTCCAAATATGTTGTTTTAAGATGGTATCTTTGAAAATAATACATTTTTTAGACCAATGAAACACTGGAGACATTGGTCTTTTTTTCCATTGACGTAAGGCCTATTTTTGAATAATTTTGTGTACAGAACTCAATTTTGGCCAAGGTGTGGGTTGGATCTGGTTTGCATAACTACGTCCATTTGTTGATTGAGTCGACATATAAATTTGATTATTTTACAGCTGAAACAGACCATAAACCCAATTAGAGTTGAAAATGACCAAAGTGACTGAATTTGACTGACAAAATCGGTCATTTATGGTCATTTTCATCGCAAGTGTTTTCACCGATTGCAAAGGAAGGGTCAGGTTTTTCACGCGTATTCTGTAGGTTTTTTCCGCGGCTTTGCCGGTTGATATTTGAGATAAAAGAATCTATTAGTCTCATATATATGTACCTTAACAATTGAATTTAATAAAAGAAGTAAAAAAAGAAATAACAAAATTTGACAACAGTTGATCGGTCATTTATCGTTTTAAACTTTTTTTAATTATGAGCGGTCAGATTCGGTCATTTTACATCTCCTAACCCAAGTATTAGATATAAATTTCAATTATATACCTTCATGAGTTCCTGAGTAAAATAATCTTGACAGACGGACGGATACGTGATCTTGTAAAGGTATCGTTTTTGCCTTTTGAGGTAAGGAACCCTAAACACACGACTGAAGAGAATACCAAATACTACTAAATTTAAGTCTTGGCAACGTATCCAGTGTAAAAAATAATACAATAATCATTTAGGTATAAGATAATGTGTTTGTAAAATCGTATATTTAACAACTGTGTAGTATTAAAGTCTGTTTTAAAAATATAATTTTTGAATCGTATTTTATGAAATGACTGTGCAACAATATTTTCATACTAATGTGAATAAAATGCTATCAGAGTTTGGGCTAATGTCATTTTTGACTTTTTATACGATGTGCAAAAAATATTTCGGAGAAAATTAATAAAATTTGTTTACCAATTATTCTTTATAGTATTTTGTTTTCTATTAAATTAATTAAATAAAAAGAAGTTATACACATATATACATACACATACACGAACATATTTTTTAACTAAAGAAATAGATTATTCAAACGGTGTGTAAATGCCACCAACCAACGCACCATGATCAAAGTTGAGTAATTTAGACATTCTTTATATCAGAAAAAACTTACTTCGTTTTTACCGGATTGGTTGGTTTGTTGAAGATAGATAAAATAAAAATAATATTTTTATTGCATCTATTTTTTTCTGCAGACCATACTTGCGTCTATGAGACCGAGTGACATGTTTTCTTAGTTTATTAAATTTGTACATTGATTATCAAATTACTTATCAAATTACTGATTATACATATTTAATAGGTATCTAAAAACTAGCTTTAGCCCGCGGCTTCGCCCGCGTAATTTGTTTTAGGATTTGTACTTACTGCTGCGGCGCAGCGATTCGAATTGGATCTTGATCACCGATCATACCTGACGTCATTTCTTGTGGTCTTGTTTAGGATTTTCTAGTTTTCGTTTGTAGTCACGAACTATTCCTATATCAGAACTGACAAATCACACAAATTGAGTTAGCCCCAAAGTTAGTTCGAGGCTTGTGTTTATGGGATACTAATTCAACGATACTATATTTTATAACAAAGCTTTTACCCGCGGTTTCGTCCGCGTGTTTTTCCCACAAGGACCTTGCTTTTTCCCGGGATGAAATGTACGTACCCTATGTCCTTCTCACTACTTCTATGTGTATGCGAAATTTCAGGAAAATTGGTTCAGTAGATAAAGCGTGAAGATGTAACAAACAAATAAATGAATAAACAAATATATATTTGTTAGAATTGCGATAGTTAGGATACATAATATAGATAAACATTCAAGACCCAGGCCAATCTGAAAAAGATCATTTTCTATCTTGACCCGACCGGGGATCGATCCCTGGACCTCCGGTGTACGGTGTCCGGTGTACTAGTACAGCGTGATGGCCGTTGGGCCACGGAGGTCGTCAAATGGAGGAAAATTATTTTTATGGATATATTTTTTGACTTTCTGTAATGCTCTCAAAATAATAAAATTGCCTTTAAATAAAATCAAATTTATATCAATTTACATCTACAACAAATTCCTTATCTAATAGTGAAACTGGCATAAAAATCCATAGCGTGGTTTAGGAGGAGTACAAGTTTAACAGACGGAGGTGAAGTGACTTTCATTTATTCTTGTAATGTACACAAGCACAGGTACAGCCGGCTGATTACTGTATGTTTTTCTCTACGCTACATGGTAAACAAAGCGGCAGGAATATTGACAGATGCGGAAACGAGCGACACAACCTCCTCGTTTGAAAGCCAGTGGCAGACTGCCGCCCGTCGCCCGCACAGAGCCCCGCTATGAAAAATGGGCGAATGATTTTTGTTTTATAAACATTAGTATGAAAAATGTTGCTCGATTTGAATGAAAATCTAAGCGATTGAAGTATAATAAATAGTGTCTCTTTTGATGTAAAAATTTTCCCGAACGTCATTGCCATTTCGGAACAGTAAGGAAATTATAAAAATGCATGTCTTTCCGTTTTTATTTTTTTTCATATAGTAGTTTTTATCTTACAATAAAAATAATCTAAACAAATGTTCTTAAAGAGTTGATAGTACACATATATTTTTTTCAGATTTTTCTGGCTAATCACAGCTGAGCTTTAGTCCTTACAAAAACACCATTTCACAGAACAACGGCAATCCTAACGCCTTAAATAAACAAGCTAATTGTTAAAAAATAAAAAACACGACTGACAACTCACATAGCCTATGTCATTCGGGCTAATGCTAGGAATCTAAAAATACCTCTTACATCAAAATCTGTTAAGCCATTCAGGACTTATGGTGGAATACAGAAACTTACATACATACATGAACCCTGAAAACATAACACTCCTTTTTTGGTCAGACGTGTAATGATGTCTCAAATAAGCTAGCTAAGGATGATAAGGCGTTATTTAAATACTGCAATATAATGAGTGTCTATAATAAAATTCAGTACTCAATTATAACTGAATTATGTAAAAAAATTCATTTAGTAGAAAGAATACGACCTACTTAAGAAATCTTTGTTATTTAAATAAATACAATCTTCCATAATATAATAATCTGTATGCAATTAGCTTGTTTGGAATAATTATTTTTAACATTTTTAGTCGTAAATAATAAATAGATTCTATGTAAGTCTGATAAGTTCTTCGGATCTGGATTTGGCTTACGATTTGGACCGTTAAAATGTCGAGGTGTGCTTATCTCAATTGTCCCAATACAAGCCGAGTTACATCAATGTTTAGTTTTCCTATTCACGATAAAGATCGTCTGCTTCGTTGGATCATAAACTCCAGGTAATTTATATTTACTTTCAACCAGACTTCTTATCGAGTGTGTTATGTTATGACTAACACTGATGTCGAATTTTATTCGAGTCGCCTAAAGGCATCTGACATGACATTTACGACTACCGCCATCTTGTGGCAGTAACCGTATACACAGGTATGTGCAGGTTTTCACACGACGTTTTCCTTTACCGGAAAGCAGGTGGTGGTCTATGTGAAAACTACCATACATGAAGTCAGATTGGTCTACAAACTCATGTGGCACAGGTAGGATTTGAACCCGGGTCCTATCCGACCTCAGGCGGGTATCATTACCACCGCTTCAAACCACCACCGACAATTAATAGTACCCACTACTACGTGTTTCAAGATGGCGCTCAGTTAAAGGCAAGTCCATACAAAAAGCAAAAATGCACTGAATTGGCATTTCTTTGAAAAAAGACCCTAATAAAAAAACATCAACAAGTTGTAATTTGTGCAACTATCAAACTGTTGGGTGATTTTTCTGCCTCTGGATGACAAAGAAAAGCGCACATTATAGGTACAGTCTATAATACGACTCGGCTTTCATAAAACGCCATCTATTGAGATTTTGTTACTTTAATTATTTTTTCTGACCTGTCAGAAATCGCCCATTATTTTATTCTTTTAGGAAATACAAAGTTAACAACACTCACTGACAATGAGCTCAGCAATCGTCACTTATGCACAGAACATTTTTGTCCTGCTTGCATTCACAAAGGTAAACATAGATGCAGGTTAGTGGGACTCGCAGTACCAATCCACTATCTACAGAAGAAATCTGATGCACAATCTCATCGGAAAACTCGTAAGTTCTTTCCCATACATGCTCATACGAAATGCGAAGGTTTGGTTGTGAGTTTGTGATGTTTGTTGTTACTCAATCACGCAAGATCTACTGGACGGATTTCGATGAAATTTGGTTTAATACCGGGAATAGCACATAGGGTACTTTTTATCCCGAAATTCCCACGGGAGCGAAGCCCCGGGGCGCGGCTAGTTTGTTATAAAGCTATTTCAAAATGTGTTTTTGTTTTTACACTTCTGTAGTCTCTGATTTTAATCTTGATATCAGGCTGTCTACAAAAATATTTTCCACAATAATTAAATAAGGTAGGTATATTAAAAATATATGTCGGAATGAAGCACATCATCACAACATCAGAATTACCAGATAATCATGGGTTCAGGGGGGCCGAGCTCAAATATCGATAACCAGAGCGGTAAACACAACAGTACAGGTACTTTAACAACAGGTTCACGCGGAAACACATGTGGGCATTTGATTCAGATTAAAATAACTGTCAGGATGAGGGTATTTCTAAAATAACATGCACAGCTTATAATAGACAGGGTAAACAACTCCTACTTCAAGTTACATCCCAAAGCAACCAGGGATTCCTCGGATATTCACGGATTAAGAAATCTAACACTAACCTCTCATTTTTATATCATAAGCCGTGATCCGTGGTCCAGCCTAGCCTACCCACGGCAAAGGATCGTGCCCCACCACGCACGGATCAATCCATTTCAACCAGTGAGTTCTACTGAATGGTCTTCCGTGCTAACTAACCAAACACAGTTTAACCATCAAAACCGTTCAACGGCAGATCTCCAATATCGCGCTGATAACACCAACACACAGTCACATCGTTAACGCACTAAGTAACACGGCAACAACACTATTCAATCACTGACTACATAGCTACAGATGACTCAACACAACCGAATGACACGTCCGTACCGCGCCATTAAGAAGACTAACCCGCTATGATGTCATTTCGATCACACGTTGATTTTATAACAAAATGAGGGTGCTCAAATGACACATTTCCGACACGTACCGTCTACCGTCTTGAAGAAAACTGATTTTAAACCATTGATTAACTAACAAAATAAACCACAGTTAATTTAATTAATGTAAACGCTCCGACATATATAATTGTTACAAATTGTTCCAGGTATTCTGCCAGTCCCCAGAAGAGATATTAGAGGTTAAAACCCCTGTGCGAAAGTATACACAAGAAAAAAACAAACCGAACAAGCATTCTTACGATGAGCAATCGAGTTCACCATCGCCCTCACTATTCAGGGTCTTTTATTGGGTTATCTTGTCCTTGAACGCTATCAGTTCGCTAAATGCAATTGGGTAGAATTTAAGTAGCGTAGATTTGCCACTGAGCCACGGAATTAATATAAGTACTACTAGAATGCTGATCTGATCAGTTGGGAGTGTATAGCGATCTGGATGTCCTCCATTGTATCGGATGGCCATCATCAGATCACAGCCAGATCTATCCTGGCGTTGAACTACGGCAATTCAAATGCTAACCTCGTTTGAAAGTGAAAATCGACTGGTGTCCTTAATTAGCTGGCCACCACTGTATTTTGAATAACTAAAGTTTGACAAAAATACTAATAAAGTTAACTTGATTTTAACAAAAAGTTAATGTTATTAGCCAATTGGAGCTCTGACCAATATGTAACATTCAAAAAAGTTATGTAGTCACACGACTGACCAAAAAAGGAGTGTTATGTTTTCAGGGTTCATGTATGTATGTAAGTTTCTTTATTCCACCATAAGTCCTGAACGGCTGAACAGATTTTGATGTGAGAGGTATTGTTAGATTCCTTGCATTCCTCCGAGTGACATAGGCTATGTGAGTTGTCAGTCGTGTTATTATTTTTAAATAATTAGCTCCTTTGTGTTATGGGTTGACGAAAGTTGTGCATAAGTATTTTCACACGACTGATTTTCAGTGTATATTTATTTTATTTTTCTAGAAGCGACGAAAGATACGACAAACATCTGAAAAGCAACAGAAGCCAGTGTCAGACGATGTCATGTGAAACGAGTGTCCGACATCTGACCCTGAGGACCCCTCTGACCCCAGGTATTCTGACCAGCCCCAGAAGAGATATTAGAGGACGAGGCCGAGGTCGAGGTCAAGGTCGAGCCCGAGGACGACGGACAGGTAAAACATACAGTTCATTTCTTTTAGTAGTCGTTTCGAAATGCTAGTAGTCTTGTAGCTTTGAGATTTGTAATTGAATACGAAGGTATGGCTAACAAGGTATGAGAATTGTTAAAAATATGTAATTTTATGATAGAATGCTGGCGCTCGAGCTCGCGAATTAATATTTCTTAGCGGAGTACGTACTAACATCTACATGCATGCCAAATTTCAGCCCTGATCAGTTGGGCTGTGTGATAGATCACTATGTCTCCATTGTATCCCTCAGTCACATCTTGTAGTACATATCTGTACAAAGCTTCAAATGCGAAAGTTTGGATGTGAGTTTGTGAGGATGTTTGTTACTCAATCTAGCAAAATCTACTGGACGGATTTCGATGAAATTAGCTGGCCACCACTGTATTTCAGAATAACTAAAGGTTTGACAAATACATAGTATTTCATATTTATTTGCCAACAAAGTTGAATGTTATTAGCCAATTTTGGAGTTTGCAATATGTAACATTGCAAAAACACGTCGCTAAGTGTCATCCAAACTCGACCAAAAAATAAGTGTTATGTTTTTCGTTATGTATGTATGGGAAAGTTACTTTGGTCCACCATAAGTCCTGAACGGCTTAAACAATCTTACCATGTCTTTTTATGATTTTACAACAATATAAATTAAAATAGACTTTTTAGGAAATTACTTTCGTGGTTAATAAATGTTTTACTGTAGAATGTTTAGGTTTGAACTAATATTTGATTTATTTTCAACAAAATTCAACAAAAAGTACTGTGAAGATTGTTTACATAATAGGACAATCTCAAAAGCAAAGATGGAGTTTAGAATATGTGTTTCTGAAGCGTAATGTTTTCCAGCATGTGGACCCGCTGACCCTAAGGACCGCTGGGACTCCCATGAGGTTTCACCTCCTCTCACTCTCCCAGGGACTGTGGGGCCGAGGTCAGGTCAAGGTCGAGCCCGAGGACGACAGGACAGTTTGTTACTGAGGTTCATTTAATTTTTTTGAGTCGATATTCAGATGCTACAGTTTGTAGCTTTGAGATTTGTAATAGAATAGGGGACACGACTGACAAGGTATGAGAATTGTTCGGAGAATAATATGTAATTTTTTAATAGAATGCTGTAAAACAGGCGCCCGAAATAAAATAGTTAAAGCCGTACAGGATTTTTATGTGGAATAAAAGCTTACTACATACATACCGCTGAAAACATCAACAACTCCTTCATTTTCTCCAGTCGAGGGCACGTGCCCCGAGACTGTTTTAAATTGTGTCCCTACTTGGAGAGAAAATTCCAAGCAGTGCATATCAAATAACCAGAAATAACAAAAAATTAACTTTTGCCTTTTAATATTGGCCCGTGAATTTCTCCAGTAGATTTTGCGTGATGGCGTAGTCAGAGCAAGTGTCCTTTAGTATTCGTTTCAACAGGCGGATGATATCAAATGTCGATTTGTTGCACCTAACATGCATAGTGGCCACTGTCCTTGTCTAAGATCCTGGATCCGCCGTTGGACGTCACACATAAGGGATTCAAAATAGACTTCAGTTACAAGGAAGGAGGGTTATAAATCGTGTGACGTACCTACTTTGTGGATGGTTAATTTTGATTTATTCCGAACCAAAAAGTACTGTGAAGATTGTTTAATTTTATGTCCAATTAAAATACCAAAACTTGAGTTTAGAATCAGCTCAGTCATGAATTGTTTATTTTTCCAAAAATTTTTTTTGACCGCTGACGCCGATCCTAAAAATGTTGTAATGACCTCAAAGCATTTTTACTGAATGTTACCTTTGAAGGTCAGTTTTTGTATTGGTTTAAGCCAGTGGCTATCCGTTTGGAATTTCGAAAAACATATTCCCAAAAATTCAACCCCCAAGTGGCTTAAATGGGGGGTCAAAAATGAAAAATCAAAATACCCAGTGGATTTTTTCGTGGTTACAATTGAGTAGACATAACATCCTCTAATCTAAATGTCTTTCTATCATTTATAATATTGAAGCAATTATCACAAACAGTTAACTTATATTCATTCCATGGGGCAAAAATTTTTGACTATACCGTAGTGTATGTATATTAATTCTATGAATAGCCCCTCTGGCATGCTAGGCGACCAAGACTTCGTTCAGTGGTCGTTCCGAAATACCACTAGAATAACTTTAGGACATAAGGAACCTACATGACAAATACTTAATTAGTTTTTGACGTGAAAAATAGCCTTCTCAGTCAAGTTTCAATAAATAATATTTTATGACCTATGTGTTTTGACATTTGTTTTTACATGTGGACCCGCTACACCGATCACTTGATGAACCGGTGATCATGAAGCATCTCACCTCACTCTCACTCACACAGTTTTGAAACTCTACAGCCTCTATAACAAGTCAGTTGTTTAAACATTTGAAGGCAGATAACCAAAGACTAACTTCGCCAGTAAATAATAATCTGGCAAGGAAATACACACAGAAGCTGACAAACCCTGATAATGTCAGACTACTTCTAACTGACTCCATTTTTCCAAAGATAACGAATTATTACAGGAATTAACTAAAATCTTATGAATATGTGACTTCTGAAATGATAATTTACCTCAACAATATAAACATGAAGATGAAAGAATGAATGTAGACTCACTCTCACTGAAAATTACTTTCAAGTGGTAGTTTGATAAATGTAACTTTAGAATGTTTAGGTTTAAACTAATATTTGATTTATTTTCAACAAATTTCAACAAAGAGTACTGTAAAGATTGTTTACATAATAGGACAAGTAAGAAAAAACGGATTTTAACTATGTGTGTGCGAAATTTCAGGAAGATTGGTTCAGTAGATAAGTGCGTGAAGAGTTAATAAACAGAAACTTACTCACTTTCGCATTTATAAAATTAGAAGGAATATCATTTTTTTTTACACGACTGACCAAAAAAGGAGTGTTACCATGTTTTCAGGGTTCATGTAATAAGTATAGTGTCTTTATTTCACCACCGCCGAGAGTCCTGTACGGCTTAACAAATTTTGGATGTGAGAGGTATTGTTAGATTCCTGTGCATTCCACTCCGAGTGACATAGGCTAGTGAGTTGTCAGTCGTGTTTTTTATTTTTTTAATAAATTAGCTTGTTCGGTATTACGCATTTCCTGCGGGGCGACTGCAATACCTATGTATTCCACATTTTTTTGTCTCTTACAGGAGTCTACAACAACTGAGTGCACCGAATTATCAAAGAAGAATTAGAAGCAGAAGATGTAGATTACAAAAGAAATGTTTTTGAAACTCCAACAAGAAGTGCTGGAAGGCACTGAGAGGCAGATCTAACCAAAGGAACTAACGATAGAAAATAATAATCTGGCAAGAGAAATACACACGAAAACTGACAAATGACAATGTACCAAGACATCAGCTGTTAAAGAAATCACAGTTTAAGCAAAAGATAATGAATTATTACAGGAATTGACTAAAATTTATGAATACGCTGACAAAATTCGAAATACTAACACTCAAAATATAAACATGAAGATGAAAGAACTGAATGTAGATCAAAATGGCAGAGATAGAACACAAAAAACTAGATTTGTTATTTGATAAACTAAAAAGGCTCACTGAAGACAATAGAAATATAATTTCTGAACGTGAATAAATCTGAAAAGATGAAATCCAAAATCTACATAATAAACTAGAGAAAACTTAACTGAAGAAAAATATAGCTCTTAAAAGGAATGTTAGAATTACAAAGAAAAGGCATCGAAAGACTTAAAATTTCAATGTGTTAGTAATTCAAAGACTATAAAAAGGTTGAAGAATAATTGTTTTAAGTTAAAGATCAAATGTATATGTATGTTAAGATGGCAAGACATAATTTCATGGAATAAAATTAGTATTCAAAGCTGTTTTTTTTTTATGAAAAATGCATACAAAATATTTACAGAAAAAATGGGAATGATACCTAACTACAAGACTGAATGAATCGAGTCATCTAATAAATTCATGGAAAATAATGAATATTACACAATTTGACTTAGATGGCAGCATCACTGTTTGCATACAGTAAGAAGCAAACAACCAGCTCCCTCCTTTTAGTCGTATTTCACCTCATGTTGAAGCTGAGGGTCGTGGTCATTATATGAGAGATGAAACACACACAACGACTCTCTTGGCAATGTTAATGGAGTGGTTTTGCCATTGCCTTCTCCATTTCACACACTAGCCTGATAAATCATCAGCAACCAGAGTGCAGGTTTCACTCACGATGTTTTCCATCACCGGAAGCAAGTGGTGGTCAGATGAAAACTACCATACATAAGTCAGATTGGTCATACAAACTCCATGTAGCCCGGGCAGGGTCATTCGAACCTGGGACCTTTGCAGCCACTACCATACCACCTCTGGCCACCACCGCTTCAACCACCAGTAAAAAGCTGCAAAAGGCAATATGACTATTACATACATACATACATAGAATCACGTCTTTATCCCTTACGGGGTAGACAGAGCCAAGAGTCGTGAGACTCGAAGGCCACGCTTAGCTTAATAGTGGAGGCTCTCTGATGGAATGGAGATTCAGATATAGTGACAGGTTGCTAGCACATCGCCTATAGAGTGGAGGAATCCCCAGTTTAAAGCCCTTTCCCTCGATTGACGCTTTTACAATCTGGCGCGGGAAGAAGGAAGCAGCTGGTACATTGTTTTTCTTCGCTCCCAGACTTCCAGCATGGAGAAGCAATATGACTATTACATCGCAGTATTATTCCATTGAACACTCCTGTATCAAAATGACATTTGAATTAAGTGCAATTTTAAGCTTATTTGAAATTAGTGTTAAGTGTAAAAATGTAATGATAAAAATAAGTACAGAAGATAACAAAAGCAGTCATTTCTTTTTTTCAATACTAACTATCGGAAAAAGTCCAGTCCCGTCTTTTATTAGCCAAATTCACACCACCTTTTTGATTTATTGCCAGATCCTAGTACAAAAATGAATAAATATATCCTACTTAGAACAACACGGACTCCTCCACGGTGTTGCTGATAAATAGGATATTTTTCCGAATGAACCTCCCATTGTTCCATGGATCCCTTGTATTAAACCGATATTTACCTTTAATTTTATTGTCATGTTTCCATGAAGATCACGCGGATATTTTTTAAATTTAATTTTTTGACGATACCAGGATCACGCATATTAGCCTAACAAGGTAGAAGCTTGGGCGAGCAACACGGACTACGGGCCGCGCACGCGGGAAGTCCGCTTGTACAGCTCGAAGGGTAGAAGCGATGCCTTATTCAGAGTTCATTAGAAAATTTTGTCAAAACCTTTTTTTATCTTGTCAGAATGTCAAATCTTCAGACATACAGACATTTGCAAAAAAAGAGTGCGGAACCTCTTTTCCGCAAATTCTAATTTTATTATTACAATACCAGGCGCCGAATCTAGGAGGTGTGATTTAATTTTGATAGTTGTAGATGATTGACCTTGAATTCAACAGCTATGTTTACTGTCACTAGTGGTGAAGACATCAGATGTTGTGCCAATTCAAATCCAGGAAAGAAATGTCATGTGCCTGTATGTAGTTTTCTTAAAATTAAATCATAAACATACAACGGACTAAAAATGTCTGGAACTAGTTTAAAACCATTATCAAAGTTAGCACAATCGTCGATATGGATATAGGTATTCCGTTACACTTTGTAGAATACAGACTAAGTAGGTATCTAAGTAATTACAATGCCTCTTGCGCAAAATTTCGCAATACCGACTTACTATAACTGAGACTTTTGATTTTCATAGCAAAATCATTATATTAAAGTTATACATGATGATTTTGCTTTGTAACTCGAAATTTTATTCCAAGTCCCAGTCGCGAATTTTGCGAAAGTGACATTTTACCCAAACTAATGGACATGTTTGCTCAGAAAAAATTGGTGTTTGAACTTAGCAAAGCTTTGTATCTCAGTACAGAAATACGCTTATTCGGGAATAAACGATTTTTAGTCAAAAATCTTTTAGCTAAAAGACAAAATAATAACTGAAAGTTGTTAGGTATAGAATTTTGGTACTTACCCAATTTACAGGAAACAGCCTTGCTACTAGAACCTCGCCCTTGTATGATGTAAGATAATCCTATAATATTTATCTACTGAACCAATTTCTGCCCGTGTATGAAAATTTCATTAAAATCCCGTGTAGTATTCGCATACGATTTAGCTAACAAACAACCAAACTTTCGCATTGATATAGTTGCTAGCTTTTGCCTTGGCAGCTTCACCCGCGTCAATTTCACTATAAACGATACTATGTCCTCGGTACTTCGATGTGTATGCAGAAATTTCAGAAAAGATTGGTTTCCAGTAGATAAAGCGTGAAGAACGTAACAAAACCAACTCACTTTCGCATTTATTTTTTGGGACTTTTCGCACTTATTTTAGGAGATTATATGGAAGAAGCACATAACAATATCTCGATGTAGCCGGGACGCGCGCAAACGCTTCGCCAAGTTAAAAATAAAACAAAAACTTCACTTAATCAAAATTATTATTACGAGACACCATTCATCGATCATTCGAATCAAACACAGGTAACGAAAGTCTGACAATTTCCAGCACAAAAATAGAAACTAATGTTTAAATAAACGTATTTTTTAGTTTTAATATCACTTATTGTATGTCTTTTTCACTGTTTTCACTAGTTTGTTTCACTTATTAAAAAGTTTAAGTCACAAATACACTATTCAGTACAATTTTCACTTAAAAATTTCGTCTTGCTATTTTCTAATTTCGAATACATAGAGCCTCAATTTGAAACAACTGTTCTTCAAATCTTTTTCATCTTTTCAGAATTATCAACACATTGAATTTCTAAGCATTTCTGACTCTTTTTCTTTGTAATTTAACATTCATTTTGAGTTCTTTATTCGCTTCGAGCAGATTTTTCACTTGACCTTTCAGATTATCGCGTTCAGAAACAATATTCATATAATCATCAGTTAATCTTCTTAATTTATCATATAAATCTTCTTGTTTTTTAAATCCAACGCTGACATTTTCACTTCGACTTATACTTTCGTCATTTTTATACTTGGAAGTTAAATTTTGTATTCTATCAGCGTATTCACAGATTCTCTCACTGAGGCGTTGATTTTCTTTCGCCAATTCCCGTAACAATTCATTATCTTTATTAATACTTTGAATATCCTTAATCGCATCAGCCAATGCAGCAGCATTAGCGACATTTGGATTTGTTTGTTTGAGATTATATATTTCTCTTGCTAAATTGTGATTTTCTATCGTAAGACTTTCGTTATCAGCCTTCAGGATCTCCACTTCTTGTTGCAGT
Organism: Ephestia elutella; assembly: GCA_018467065.1. NCBI lineage: Eukaryota > Metazoa > Arthropoda > Insecta > Lepidoptera > Pyralidae > Ephestia > Ephestia elutella. The sequence continues at coordinate 1,984,291 of CM031587.1, read as the reverse complement.
TTCAAGAACATTGCTTTGTAATCTCCATCTTCTAAGTCAATTTCTATTTCTTCTTTGATCACTGGCGCATGTGATGTAGACGGCTGGAACAGACAACGAAATTTTTAAATATTAATAAAGTTATGACTCAACCGGTATAAAATAAAGGTTTCGTTAGATGGTTTCCTCACAGACCACTTCTGCTTCTGGTGAAGGAAAACATCGCGAGGAAACCTACACATTGGCTGTTTAGTTTACTAGTGTGTATACGGCTACTGCCACTAGATGGCGGTAGTCGTAAAAGTCATGTCAGATGCCTTTAGGCGACTTGAATAAAATCTGACACCAGTGTTAGTAAAATAAGTGAATAAAATAAAAACTCAATATCTTCATTCAATTCAGTTATTTGTTAAAGATATCGAAAATTATTTTTTTATAGGTGGTGTTACTACTCATGTTACTCCTCCTCGAAGTTTAGGTAAATATGTACTATAATATCTGTTCTCTGGTAATAACAAATACTATATACAGGGTGTTTTTTTTTAATCATTGGCATTTTTTCTACTGGTGAAAGTACTCATGAACATGAGCAACTTTTTGTATGGGACCGACTCAATCCGATGGAAAAAAAATCTGCTGTTCCATACTATTTTCCAATACCTACTCACCCGAAAATGTATGGAACAGCTGATTTTTTTTTCCATCGGATTGAGTCGGTCCCATACAAAAAGTTGCTCATGCTCATGAGTACTTTCACCAGTAGAAAGGATGCCAATGATTTAAAAAACATCCTGTATTTCTAGCGAGTTAATATGCACAGCTCTTGACATTTCCCATACATTGGCTTGGCAACTAGCCATCTGGAGGCAGGAGGTGACCCTACACCGTTTATTTGCACTTTAACATGTTATGTGTTGGTCCTTAAATATATAAATAATACAACTACGTTATTTAAGTGTAATTCCATTTAATTTTGTAAAATACACTGATACAACAAAATAAATTCGCGAAATTTGACAGTTTCATCAAACAACCGCTTCGTCCGGGAAGAGGCGCTAGTGTCGCATAAGTTGCCATTTTCTAGCCGGATGTATTAATTCGCTAGCTTATATAGTACCAACTGGCGCCAGCGGCTTCGCTCGCGTTAATCCTTTCTTAGCGGATGCCTACGTCATAACATCTACCTGCATGCCAAATTTAGCCCGATCCGTCCAGTGGTTTGGGCTGTGCGTTGATAGATCACTATGTCAGTCAGCCACCTTTGAGTTATATATATACAGGGTTATTTGTAATTAACTAATAACCTTCCTAGGGGTGGGAGTACTCGTAAATATGAACATCTTTTTGTATGGGACCGACTCCGAAATATCAAAAAATCATGCTGTTCCATACATTTTGGGCGAGTTGGTATTGCAAAATGTATGGAAACAGCTGATTTTTTTTTTTGAAAGATGTTCATATTTATGATTACTTTCACCCCTAGGAAGGTTTTGCGTTTATTACAAATAACCTTGTATATGTATACAATGATGTGTCACGTCATCAGTGTCGGAGCCTTTATTGGTATGTTATATGGCATTTTTTATGGACAAATCACCACTCAAAACATTTTTTATTTTTTTTTTTACTTTTGTTTTAAAATAAAAAATAAACTATTTTAATGGGCAAGTCTATTCACAAGCAGTTAATAATTTAAAAAAATACAAAAAAAATTTTTTTTTGCTTAATTACATTTTTTCTTTTTTTTTTTTGCCCTTCATATTGAAATATTTTTCTTATTTTATTGTTGTCTACATGATTAGCTTTTAAATGAGACCTATTTTATTTCGATAGCACTTTTACACGAGAAGTTATGATTGATTTAGTAGAAGAGCCAGCAAAAAAACAAAATGGCTGCCATTTTACTACAGTAGAGAAAACAAAAATTATGGATGGTGATTTTTTCATAAAAAATGCCATATAACATACCATTAAAGGCTCCGACACTGATGACGGGACACATTGTATATAGATTTATTATTTTATATTTATGACTATTAATACATACCTGAGCATATAAAGGGTCACCGGGTGCGTGAGAGTGCAGCTTCTTGAATGAGCCTTCTACGCTGATTTGTGTTTGAGGGTCCTGCACCATCACTATACGCTGGAATGTTATTCATAATATTAATGTTCCACCTATCTGAACGCTGTGCTCCATCCACAGCGTTCAGATAGGGTGGAAAATACCGTAGGCAAAAAAGAAATGAAATATTCTTGAAAAACATTATGAAATATACACAAGCCAATGAGCGATTTTTCTGACAGCTAATTAAAAAAAAATATCTCAACAGATGGAGTTTTATTGAAAGCAGAGTTGTAATAATGGCTGTACCTATATTGTGCGCTTTTTATTGGCAGCCAGAGGCAGAAAAAAAATCGCCTAACAGTTTGACAGTTGCAATCACAATATTGATACTTTTTAGATGTTTTTTTTACTAAGTTTTATTTTTTTAAAATGAAATTTTGCTTTTTGTATGGAACTTTTTCTCTCGCCTTTGCTTAAGCGCCATTTATGAAGTCATCTGAAACTGTTTTTTTTTTATTGGGTCTCGGAAAATCCCTCATTGTAAAAAAATAAAAAACACGGCTGACTCACATAGCCTATGTCACTCGGAGGAATGCAAGTAATCTAACAATACCTCTCACATCAAAATGTGTTAAGCCGTTCAGGATTTATGGTGGAATAAAGAAACATACATACATGAACCCTGAAAACATAACACTCTTTTTTTAGTCAGTCGTGTAAAAAATCCTAACTAATATTATAATGCGAAAGTGAGTTTGTTTGTTACCTCTTCACGCTTCATTTACTGAACCAATCTTCCTGAAATTCGCATACACATACCTAGTTAGAAGTACTGAGAAGGACATAGGGTACCTTTCATCCCAGGAAAAAGTACTGTTCCCGGTGGGAAATTCACGCGGGCGAAACCGCGGCCAAAAGCTAGTATAGGTATAAAAAAGGAAGTCTGTCACGGCTAAATATCTGGATCGACTTTGATGAAATTGGTACAAATGTCAAAGTGAGTGTACTTTTGAAAAAAATAAGTTTGACCTCAGGGTCATACATATTTATTTTCCAAAAATGCGCACACATTTGCGCTTATTTATTTACAGACGCCATCCTTTTTGATTTGTATTGTAATAGTTCATTCGCGATAAACTCGACATTGTGGCCTTCAAGAAAAGAGCCTATCGTTTTCTCAAAAAGTCGGCAACGCATCAGTGACCTTCTTAGGGTCGTTGGTGTCTATGGACTGCGGTGATTGCTTACCATCAGGCAACCCGCTTGTTTGCCTACTATACTATGAAAAAAAAAACACAAAAAAATAACTGAATGATATTTTATGAAGTTTTCACCAACAGACATCATGCTATAACAGATAGGGTCATGAAAAAGGTTTAGATAGCCGCGGGCAAAGGTTAGGTCCAAATAAAAATAAAGATATCACAATTAGATGTTAGAAGCGGTGGTGGCCAAGTGGTAATGACACCCGCCTGAGGTCGGATAGGACCCGGATTCAAATCCTACCTGTGTCACATGAGTTTGTAGACCAATCTGACTCATATTTGGTAGTTTTCTCATAGACCACCTGCTACCGGTGAAGGAAAACATCGCGAGGAAACCTGCACATTGTCTGACTGTTTAGTTTACTAGTATGTATGCGGCTACTGCAACACGCTAGATGGCGGTGGTCAGATGCCTTTAGAGCACGACTTGAATAAAATCTGAAACCAGTGTTAGTAATAACACAGTCGATAAGACCACAAGTGAGACTTACCTGTCCATCCTCTGGTTCCATCTTCACCACGACCTGTTCATCCTCAGCGTCCGTGAATCGGGGTCACGCTGCCGTCACTGACATCGGCCATGGGCCAGGAGCTTGCGGCTGGAAAGATAATTATCATCATCAATCAATATATCAATACATATAACAAAACTGTATCCACTGGTCTGTATGTACATAAAAAAAAAATTAAGAAAAAAAAACTATGAGGAGTCTTCCAATGGGGCCAATAGAAGCCAAAAACATTTTTTGTAGAATTTTTTGTCATGTCTGTATGTATTTTTTATTTTAATTTTATTAGACAAAGCAAACAAGCAATGTTACAAATACAGAAATAAAGTACAGAGTTATATATGAATATCGCTAATAGAAATGCCGCCCACAGCGCTCATCCAGAGTAAATATAATAAATTAACAGGACGTGGCTACCAACTTCCACTATAACTAAACAAATATTTTTTTTTAAACAAATTAACATTAATCTTTCTTAAACTTTATGCACCCGTAATGACAGGGCGGGCGCTTCTGTATAGAAACAAGCACGGCCCGGCGTCAGAATATCTCACCTACCTACTACTACAAATGAAACTATATCCGTGAACACGTCAGTAACACGTCCAATGTGTGCGTTTTCATAGTCGTTACGTCCCACAACCACAAAAGAACGCAGGGGAGAAGTGCGGGGTGCCATATTGCGGGAGGGGGCAGGAGTTTTTTCTTTCTGTACGTAGTACTTATCATTAAAATTCTTGTGCCGTAATAATAAAATACAAATACTATCAACGGGAAGTTTAGCACAAAAAATCCCGAGGAATAACAAAGAAAGAAGCAGACGCTATAATATAGGAATTAAAGATTTCTAATTTATTGGAGAGCAAATAGGTATATTTGTACCGAACAAAAACTGCTAAGAGCCGTGCCGCACGGGGCAGGACCAACTTTGTAAGAATCCGGGAACTCGCCCTATTCCACTCTAATCTATCGGTTAAATCCAATGGATTAGATTCCCCGCCTTCCTTCTTACTTAGCACAGGGCTCCCAGCTCGTATCTATGTAAATATATCTTTATAGGTGAAATAAATAATTCATTTATTTTATTAATAAACCTGGTCCAACAAGGCGCCTCTGAGCGCAGAGCGCTGCGCACCACAGATTTGCAGATATACTCTAGCTAGATGCCGCAAACAGTATGTCCAATAGACAAACAATCACGCGTTGCTACTCGGTTAATACCTCTCATTCTGTGTTTACTGTTGCGCCGTGGTTGCGCCCATCACTGTGAGCATGAAGCTGAGCGTGACGTCATCGTAGGTAGAAAATAACGGCCCCTCCGGTTTTCATACTATCCGAACTTCAAACGCCATGCGGTATCTAAAGCGGTATTTCCAAGCGTGCCCGGCGTATGTCCAATGGACAAACATCACGCGATTGAACCCATTACCCATCTCTGAACAAGATAGACGTAGAAAAATTCTGCTCCGAGTGATTAAATACCGTAATGTGGGGCTTTTTGCAATCATGGGGATAATTGGGAATTTTATGAAAAAAAGATTTGGTTACGAATAATTTTTTTTATCTGGCTATAGTAGGAAACGTATTTTATAACTAGGCAATACAACAATTTCTTATGTCAATGTCCAAATAAGTTTTTTATACGTTGCCGGCGCCGAACATTGGGCAAGTGACTTATTTTTATAAACTCCTGAAAATTCGTAGTATTTCGAGGCCTGGAAACTTTCGTCGGGTACACCACATATTGAAAGGACATATGTACAAAGTAATCTAAACTGCGTAAAGAGTGTATTTCATCCGCTTTCCAGGGCTTCAGATAGAATGGGGTTCCTATCTCTCACTGTTGGTCTGCTTTTTGGTGGTTTTTGAAATGGGGCTTTTGAGTTTTTGTTTGGGGCTAATTGAAACATAGTTTTAAATAGCCCCTTTGAAGCTTGTAAAATATTGCTTTTTGTCTTTTTGTTCGTCGTTTCAAAAATAGCCCCAAAAGCAGATTTTGAGCTCAATTAAGGGGTAAGTTATTTACCAAATGACAATACGAAAAAGTGTATTTATTATTTATAAGGTTGTGATCTATTGCTAAAATTTCATCATCATCCCCAATTAAATCTCTAGCGGTAAATCTGTAGAACCCCGAGGGTTCGCTTTACCTATCTTAGTTATATACATATAGTATACAGAGCGACTGTCGTGTGACATTTATTTTTTCGATAAAATCGTGGTTTTGAACTACATTTAGTTTTCACATTATAATTACTTTTCATTTTCGAATAAAATTAGCTTAAAAATTAAATCAAGATGTTATTTTTAAGTAAATATTTATTATTCGAGAACCGCATTTAAAAGCCTTAAAAAGGGGCAATTTCGTTCCGTCAGTATGAAGGACTATATCAACGGAACCGAATTAAAAAGTACCTCCGCATATATTTGCCCCTTTGGCGGAGACATTGTTGTATTATGAAATCTCAATTTTATTTTCGATTTCCCAGCATTGGCCAAATTCCATACAAAAGAAAGTTCGTAAAGCCTGACTGAATCACCTCCCCTTTTTACGGTCGGACAGGAGAGCTTTTCTATAGCCCGAATATGTAAAAATACTCCTCAGTGACATAGGCCATGGCCATATATTATTTGTAAAGTCGATTGGCCGGCAATTGATAGTCCTCATGTCACCCAAGGTCATTACTGACCAGTAGTCATCTAATAAAATCTAATTTATTAAAATCAGTTCCAGTAGGCACTTGCCAGTCGGTTAAAAATACAAAGCACTTCGCCTTAAATATTCCAAATATTGCTTGATACTTTACCCATTTGTAATAATACATTTGATATTCTACATGAAATTCCAAATATCCCCAAATTAGTGATGGTATATGTATCGAATAAATAATAAAGCTGGTGGATTATTTCCTTTTTCAGTGTTGCAAGTAGTTAGAAATTGAGATAGTCTCAAGACTAGTATCTTTCCCTTTAAGGTGAAAGCCAAGCTTTGGCTGTCCATACATTTTGTTCTACAGCAATGCTCTAAACTTCGTTAATGATTCTCATAATAAAATCGAATTTCCAATTCTTATGAAGTAATTGTGCTCTCATGTTGAATTTAACATAATAATGTATAATAATTTACGAGAAAAACGGCATTTAAAATACGACAAAAATTGAGATTCTTGTTGATGTGTGCGTAATATTTTGTGACATTTAGGGGCGACGTCTAGCAGATTTATTACAAACTACTGACTACTACTATTTATATAAAAGCACTTTGAGACCTAATTGCATGCTACCTCGATGTTGCTTGCCTTGACAGCGCCATCGGCTGTACGTGAAAAACAAAAGAAAATCATGAAATGCTAAAAAATTATAAAAATAAGCAAGTTTCAATATTAAAATAACAATTTAGGTTCAATATACTTATTTTTATGAAAGATTTTTTGGCATATGGTGAAATTTAAATTTGATTACTGGGACTTTTGGATATCAAGACAGGCTATCTAAATATGACATCTGGACATCACCTGTACATCTGGATGTGATGTCCTGGACTTTATGTCCTGCTGTCCAGGTTTTCGTATCCACATGACCAGACTCCCACGTCTTCAAATTTATATGTGCAGGTGATGTCTTCAGCTCCACATTTTCAGATCTTCATTTCCATATGTTCAGGTGATCATCTCCTGAAGCTTTGGTCTTCATATTCAGCTGTCCAGCATTTCATATGCACATGACCAGACACCCAGGTCTTCACATCCAGATGTCAATCCCTGCCTTCATATTCAAAGTCCCAGTTATCAAATTTAAATTTCACCATAAAAAAATCTTTTCATAAAAATACGTACTGAACCCTAGATTTAATATATTACAACAAGCTTGCCATTACGTATATGACTGGACTGGAATATTTGTGCGAATTCATCTCAGGCATTCATCGATACGTTGTTGCCGATCTGTGCGAGGTGTAAGATGGCAACGTTGCTTTTTTTACCCAAAAAGATAATTCTTTTTACAATCATAAGTTTCGTTCTGAAACTTAAACAATTTAATTTTGAAAATACTTTTATCAAAAGACATTATAGTAGGTAGATATTATACACGTAGGTATTCATTTACAAAAAATAAACTATAGGAATATGTGCATACATTTATATTTAGTTTCAAAGAAAACAAATATTACTGATTAATTATTTTTTAGTTTGCATTTCACAACATGTTTTCTGAACGTCTAATTTAATCCTAGAACTTCTAGGGCACGAAGTATCGATACTTTGAATTATCGATAAAGTCGAGGTGGGCTCGACCTCCGTGATTTATATTAATTTTTTTCCGATTTTATTTAAATATTAAATATATTTCATTGAAAGTGTGATTATGTATTGACCGTTGACAGTGCTGAATCTAATCGATCAGATTCGGATAAGTATTAACAAATTATCAATTAAAATGTAAATAAGGTACCTGTGTATTACTTTTTCACTTTATGCATAAAATACGCATTTATTATTTGCAGATTTATTTTTACACGACTGACCATAAAAGGAGTGTTATGTTTTCAGGGTTCATGAATGTATGTAAGTCTGTATGTAAGTTTCTTTATTCCACCATAAGTCCTGAATGGCTTAACAGATTTTGATGTGAGAGGTATTTTTAGATTCCTTGCATTCCTCCGAGTGACATAGGCTATATGACGTCATCATAAAAACAAAATGGCGGATTATATATTTTTGTGGGGCAATGGAACAGACTGGGATAGAGTTTTTATCCTGCAGAAAAGATTGATGATAATAGCCAACATAAAACCAAGAGACAGTTGCAAACCTTATTTCAAAAAACACAAAATTCTTACTCTGCCATGCATCTATATCCTAGAAGTGTGCAAATTTGTTCGGAAATATCCAGAATTTTACAAAAAACGAAAAGAGATAGTAACAAAATATACATCCAGATATCCAAATAGGCTAGAACTGCCTCAATCGCGTCTCCGGCTCCATTCATCTAGCCCTCTGGTCATGTCCATAAAGCTCTACAACCAACTTCCAAACGCCATCAAGGATATAGAAGACACTAAAACATTCCTACAACGCCTTAAAGAACTATTGACTAATAAATGCTACTACACAATCAATGAATATTTTGAGGACAAATTTACACCTTAAAGGCAAAAGAAAATATTACAAATCAATCAATCAATATTTATTTGCAAGAATAATGGGTTATACTTAATTTAAAATCATGACATGCATTAACTTATTTTACTATTATTATTATTTTTTATTTTATTTAAATTGTGACAAATTATTATTAAATTGACAAACTTTTAAAGAGACATATGTCGAAATAAATACAAAAATATACTTACCTCAATTATTATAATAAAAAGTAGGTACTAAATAGAATAAAATTGAAAATATTTAACACACAACAATAAGTATTTACTGGTAATATAGCATAAAAAAGGAACTTGGCAAAATATACAGCCCTCTCCCATTGCAGCGCCCGTCAGGGTCCTTAATTGTTACTATTTATAAGCAAAGACCTACATACATTAAGGAAGCAATAAACGATTTGACTTTGACTTTGACTTTGACTATATGCGATATATAGCAGACCAAAAAACAATAAAATTTGATCAATCTTATCGAGTGGGGTATCAAATTGAAGGGCTTTAAAAGGCGATTTGAAAAATGTATATTACTTATATGTTTGTATATAGGTATATTTTTTGAGTAAAAACTTGTCAGTCGTGTTTTTATTTTTAATAATTAGCTTGTTGCATATTTAAAAACGATATTAATTTATATCAACAATAAAAGATATCGATATTCGTCGTGGTATCGATGTAAGTCTACACTATATACATATCTATCTACTAGCGTTGCAGGACTATCGATAGTATTGACACGTGTCAAATGTCAATACTGTGGCAGGAAATACACAGCACAAAGTGTTTCTTTATACACTAATTCTGTAATACAAAAACAAAAACTGTAACACAGGTTTGTCGTGATGAAGAATTTACCATCACCATCCATCATTCCAAGCAATGAAGGAGTCATCATGAATAATGACTGCAATATTTAACAATTTATGTTGGAAAGGAATAACTATACCTAATCTTTTGTTTTCTTTAATAAAAAAAAGTTCGGAAAATTACTAAAAATAAAAGTCAACAATATTACTATTTCGTTTTATTTAAAAAAATATAATTCTAGTCATACAATTCAATAGAACATTATGACCATAACGTCTGCGGTGCTGCTTGCTGATTGATTTTTGAAAATGGATGTTCGAACTATTGCTAGATTTGTGTTGGGAATCTAAGTGGTGAAATCCAAACTGCTGAAACTATTGGTAGATAGGTATTTAAATTACAGTTTCTTATTACTAATTATGATTTTGCACTACTGAACTAGTGCCTCTCCATTACTGAAGGTTGGCCGTCAGATTCGCAAACTCTTCTCTGTTCGTCGCTAAGCGAAACAGCTCCTCAACCGTGGTGACTCTGGTCCACTCACATATGTTTCTCAGCCATGATTTTTTGCGTCTTCCAACACATCTCTTGCCTTCTATTTTTCCCATAAGTTGAAGCAGCTGATATCTGTTGTGTCGCAAAACGTGTCCCAAATATTCAACTTTGCGCTTTTTGACAGTTTGCAGCAAAAGTCTAGACATTGCAACGCGCTGGAGGACTTTTTCGTTGCTGAGTCCAATTGATACGAACTTGAACTACATAGGTACCTATATTAATTCTCATAAATATATTTTTTTTGCTTTCTTACAAAATATGACAATGACAAGAAGAAATTATAGGTTATTTTTCGCTCTTTGTATTTTTTAAATTTCTTTTTCTTTTTTCTTATGCTGCCAGCCAGTCCGATTGGCATTATTGTAGTTAGACACTCTTTTGAAATAAGTGCCATCTAGTAGCGTATTTTTAAATTTATAACAATGCTTTGCGCTATATTTAATGTCATTTTGAAAGCTCTCGTCGTAGTGTGAGTGAGTGTAGAGATACGAAGATTCATGGCAGATTCTATTCTAAAGCTTTTTCATTATGTTGACTGAAATATAATCGTAGGCCATAAAATAAATAAAATAGTATGTTTACCGCTCGCCAATTCAAAATGTTTGCCTATAAGTACTGCAACAACGCAACAAAAAAAATAAAACGGAAAATGTTGCTATCAACGCCATCCAGCGGAAATTGTTCAATGAACAGCCCTTCGCTTTATCCTTAACCGTTCCAAATAACGCTTATTGTTTTTTTTTAACACGAAGTTGAAAAAAATGAAAACCACAAAGCAATGAAGTCAGATACCAAATAACCCCATTAAAGCGATATTTGGAAAGGCACATTTAAAACATTATATCTTTTAAATTATTTATAGGAAATAAAAAGCTATTATTGTGATTCCGAGAAAAATAAAAAAACTACCCTAAAAAATATAGTTTATATCTGCAAAGTAACTAGTGTTTTTGTAAACACCAGTTTTATGAAAAAACTGGACCAATTAGCCCCACTTTACGGTACTAATAAGGATATTTATCAAGTTTCTGAAGAAGGATTATAGCAGATTCTAACCTTCAAAATCAACAGCAAGGTATGATCATATAATAACACGTATAAACACTGTACTTCCACATAAAATTTGATACACAAAATTGCCGATGATGAATAACTGATTTTTTTGAAAATTTCTTGAAGATAATTAGCCAATTAGAGATTAATTGCACCATAATGAGCGAGATGACATTTACTTCATTCACACACTGATCACAACACAAGTCCAAGTCAGCTGTCAATCATTCAAGCTTTGACATTTGACATCTATCATTTTGACATTTATCATTTTGACATTGACAATTAGAAAATTTGCCGACACAAAACCATCTGACATTTTGAAGAATTAAGCTAAGATATTTTATTATACAGCCATCACAAATTTAAATTGCATGTACACTACAGCTTGCAAAAAATATACTCTTATTGAATCTGCAGACAGAATTTAAACATGAATATTTCGAAAGATTTAGGCAACAAGGGCAATCAAGAAAGGGAAGTAGAATGTACAAAATGTTTCAATAGAATAAAAAATAAACGGTACTTGATTTGTTCCATATGTAGAAATACATTTCATTTAGACTGTACAAATGTTACATTCGGAAGGTTTCGCATAATGACAACTGAACACAAAAAAACCTGGAAGTGTATAGAGCGTATAGGCAAAAACAAAGCAGAGCAAACCCTTATCAAAATCTACACCTACGACTACTGCTCCTATATTGAATCGGGAAATATCGCCTCATGAAAATATTACTACGCGAAAAAAATGCAGAATAAATTTAGAAACTTCGAACTCGTTTGATTCGCTCTCGGATGAAGCAGAGGAATTAGAGTTGGATGGTAATACACAAGAGTTAAACAACTTAAATAGGAGTTGTCCAGATATACCATCAACCGAAATAGATCAAGATAAAATAGACGAATTAGAGAAGGAAAATAAATTGCTTAGAGAAAAACTACAAATATCTGAAACCGAAATCAGCAATATTCTACAAGAAAATTCTACACTAAAAAAAACTATAAAGGAGTACGAACTAAAAATAAAGAAGCTTACTCATATTTGCTCAAACTCAAAAAGTAAAATTAATAACTCAGCTATGAAGGATAGAAGGGAAAGCCTAAATAGAACTAAATTAGATTTCTCCCAAGACCTGTTTTCCCAAAGTGAGCAAGTACAAGTAGGAGGTTAATGAGTTTCAGCAAGGAATGACCGATGGCACCACTAGCGATTGCAGTCTTAAGAAGCAAACTATGACTAACGAGGCTGCAACGGCTACAAGTAATCAGACTAAAAGGGACTCGAAAAGGAAGATAGCCATTTTTGGAGGAAAAGATATAAGTGGCCTAGCAGAAAAAATGATAAAATCAAGACTGAGGAAACTGGAATGATAATTATCACGTTACTGCTTTGGTTAAACCTAATGCTACATCAGCACAGATTATAAATAGTTGTTGTAATTATGATTTGTCCAATGAAGATATCATAGTTTTGTCTATAGGTACAAATGACAAAAATCCATATCATGTTATATCTGACATATGTAATTTTATGAATAATTTTAAGAATAATAAGATTGTATTATTAAATGTTCCTTATAATAATAATCTTAATGTTGACATACTAAATTATAAATTAGAAATGATTGTAAGTAATTACCCTAACTGTAAATTTTTAAAATTGACTATGATCAAACACATGACATATTAAATCTTATTGCTGTTAAATTAAATGTAGAAATTGATTATGAAGAGTATGACAAAAAATTTATAAGAAACATACGTAATACTATTAAGGAATATAATTTACGAAATAAATGCGTGATTTCAAAAAGTTATTCAAGTGGTAGTCGCAAAATTTATGACTACTTCCCCGTTCAAAAGAAACATCATAATAGCTCTGGCATTATGGTTAAACCAGTGGTTAAAAAAACCATATTGGATTATTTTTGTAAGAAATGTGATAAAAACATGCCATCGGATAAAAGCAATACTACTGATGTCCCAATTAATACATCACAGTTTTTTCGAGGACAATAGTTTGGTAGTTTTTCACCAGAATATTGCAGGGATTTTGTGCAAACTTGATTTCTTTACGGTTACTTTATTGGAACTGATGGCAACTTATAGGGATATTGACATTATATGTCTTTCAGAATCTTTTATTCTGAAAGGAAATGAAAAGTAACATGCGCTTACCTGGGTTTACTATTGCTGATGCATATTCTAGAAAAAAGCAAAAAAACGCGGTGGTGTATGCATACTTTGTAGAGAACATTTAGAATATAAAAAAATACACTTCTTACAAGAAATGGCAATAGAAAAATATTTTGAATGTTGTGGTATTGAATTAACCACACATAACTGTATATTAATATGTATGTATAGAATACCATATGACCCCAAGGATAAACTGACTGATCCATATTTATTTTTAGATCGTTTAGACAAGCTTTTATATAAATTAAGAACGAAGCATAAGAAAAAATTGTGATTGTAGGTGATTTGAATATAGATATATTAAAATTTAATAAAGTCAATGATGAGTTCTTAAATTTACTACAAAATTATAACTACATATCACACATAAAAGAACCTACAAGAAAAAATGCTTGCCTAGATTTGATAATTAGTAACATCACTGATGCAACGAGTAAAGTTCACAAATTGGGTTTATCAGATCACGATTCAGCACAGACTTTAGAAATTCCAGTAATAAAAAAAGATAAAAAATTAAAACATTATTTCATTAAAAAGCGGGACTTTAGTTCAGAAAATATAGATAAGTTTAATGAATGCTTGCAGAATCTATCATGGTCAGATGTGTACAATGAAAGGGATATAAATAAGGCATTTGATAATTTCCATGATCTTTTAACTTTGTTCTTTGATCTATGCTTTCCTATTATTAAAATTAGAATGAGTTCTTCACCCAAAAATAATAAAATGGATAACAAAAGGAATACGTATAGCATGTAGGACTAAACGTACACTTAGATTCTCCTACTATAAGAAAAGTACTGTTTGCAATAAACTTGCATATAAATCATACTCATCTATATTAAAAAAATGTATGAACACTTCACAAAAAATTAGAAATACAAAATACATAAATAAATCAGCTAACATATGCAAAGCATCCTGGAATTTAATAAAAGGTAATAATGCCATGAGAAATAAATTTATTAATAAAATTGTATGTAATGATAAAATTATAAATAATCCATTTGACATTGCAAATGCATTTAATGACGTTTTTACTGATCTTGACCAAAATAAAAAGGGCTTTACTAATACTATAAATTTATGTAAACAGATTAATGAAACTTTATTTTTGTATCCTACAGATAGTAAAGAAGATTCTTGAAATAATTAAAGGGTTAAGAAATACAAAGTCAGTTGGACATGATCAGTTATCAATTCAAATTATTAAAGCCTCTAAACATATATTAGCACCTGTACTTAGTTTTTTGGTAAATTTATCATTTGAGCAGGGTAAATTCCCAGAAAAATTAAAGATAACTGTGATAAAACCCTTTCCTAAAGAAAAAAATACAGATATTTTAGAAAACTTTAGACCTATCGCACTGAGTTCTGTTATTGCAAAAATTTTTGAAAGAGCCATGCACAATAGAGTCACCAAATTTATAAACAAACACGCTGTTTTGGACATTAACCAGAATGGCTTTCAAAAAGGTAAGTCTACTGTTTTAGCTGCCTTTAAGTTGATAAATAATATCCTAGGGCATGTGGATAAATCTGTCGAAGTTACAGGTATGTTTGTAGACATGACCAAAGCGTTTAATTATGTATCACATGAGTTATTGCTTTCTAAATGTGAAAAGTATGGACTACGTGGCAATTCTTATAATTGGCTTAAGTCATACTTGAAAAACAGAACTCAATATGTTGCTGTGACAAATTTAGACAAAAATCAGAATGAAACCATATTTCGATCAGAGTGTAAAACTAATCACGTTGGTGTGCCTCAGGGGAGCATCTTGGGTCCTTTGCTATTTTTGTTGTACATTAATGATCTCCCAAAAGCCACACAAAAATTCTGTACTTTGTTTGCTGATGACCTCGCTGTGGTTATTCCAAGTTCACCTAACACATATTGTACATACAACAATGACATAACTAAAACACTTAATGACATCACGGATTGGCTTCATAATAATAACTTAAACATTAATACAAAAAAACAAAATATATACAATTTCATAATCAAAGAAATAATAGGGTAGCTAATCTATTGATAAAACATGATGGGCAGATAATAAGTGAATGTAATGAGGTAAAATTCTTAGGTATCACATTAGATAAACATTGCACATGGAAATCTCACATCAAAGATATATGTTCCAAATTGAATAAATTTTCTTATGTTTTATGGAGGCTAGTCAACATAACTAACTTAAAAACGGCGTTGATGGCTTATCACGGATATGTAGCGTCTATTCTGCGGTACGGTATAGTCATTTGGGGAAACTCTGTTGACTTAGAGAGAGCATTTATTGCCCAGAAGAGCTGTGTAAGGGCTATGTGTAAATTGCCTCAAAGGACAAGTTGTAAGCCGAGTTTCATAAAATTAAACTTGCTAACGCTTCCATCTCTGTATATTTATGAAGTATGTTGCTTTGTTAAAGTCAACCCACGGCTATTCACACGTAATAGTGACTTTTCTAATTATCGTGGTAGATATCCAGATATGCTGATGTTGCCCATAATGACAACAACACTTTACAGTCAAAGCAGTTATCCGATGGCTGTTCGTATTTATAATAAATTGCCAAGGGACTTAAAGGTCTTACCATTGCCATTGTTTAAAAACAAATTGCGCAATTTTCTAATTGAGAAATGTTATTACTCGGTGGAAGAATATTTGACAAATTAGATAAAATAAGTAGAGTATTGTATATGTATTATTTTAATTGACATTTCAATTGTGAACTACTTACTTGGTCTTAATTATGACTTAATTATGTAAATGATTATTGTAGTTGAGGAACTGATTTTAATATTTGCATGCCTAGCTAGGTTAAGAGTGAGGAGACTTATATGTAAACTGTACCACCATTGTATTTCACCACTTTTACAGCGAATAAATAAATATGAATATGATTGCTAAACAGTAAGCCTTCATTCGCGTTTATGTTGCGCCCCATCACTAAAATGACTGGCGTGACCACAGACTTATATTAACTAGACCCCCGCAAGTCACATCGCCTGCATAGAAAACAAGCGTGTCGAATATTTTTTTACCTACTGTGACGTCACATAAGCGATTTAATGATGGGAACGCTCGCTATCCATGCAAAACGATTCAAAGGTGATTTATTCAGTTTCTAATTATTTTTCAAAAGATTCTAGTTATTTTTGAAGTGTGACGCTCGTAAATTACAAATCAAATCAAAAAAAATATTGCAATATTACCTAAGTTTTGTTCCAGAAAAGTCGTAAATTATATGAAATTTTGCTCTCGTAAATTACGTTCATTTACAATGTAATAATTTAGTAGACACTGCTCGCGGCAACAACCCATTTTTTAATCGCAATTAAAGATGTTAAACCTTCAATTTAATTAAACATTTTAAAATAATACATACTTTTCAAATCGATACTGTAAGCAATTTTACAATACCGGTTATTCGAGTTCATCGACAGAGGAATGAGAAAACAGCAGAGAAATGATAAATCATTAATAACTTGTCTTTTTCTCTACTACGGCGAAGCTAAAAGAGAGGTTAATGATTTTGCTGACCGAGCGAGCGAAGCGAGCAAGGTCTACAAATCAAGTTGGACAAAAATTACATTGGTCGTATGTATGTTTGGTCCGCGATAACTCACGAACCGTTGATCCGATTTTTATGATACTTGGAATATACATAGAAATGATTAATAGAATGTTTAAGTTTGTTGGGCATCTAAATCGGTCCAGCCGTTATTCGATTTAGAAAATACATATTCTATTTTAATTTTCACGAGGTCTACGTTCGCGGCGAACGACTAGTTGTATGTATGTAGGTATATGCCTGTTAGTTGGTATGTTCTTCCGTAGCATCTGAACTACTATTGGTTAAAGGTTTCAATAAACAATTCTTGTTTTTTGTGATGTCAATGAAATTATCTTTATTAAATTCTTTTACATACAAAAATAATTAAATAACTATTATATTATGTACATACCTGCTTAATTCTTTGCTTCGAAAAAGCTCTAACATAGAAAACAGTATTAAGAAACATTAGAAAACTTAAAGTTCAGAAAGATGCCAATCAATATGAGTACGAACGTAAAATTAATTCACTCACTTGAGCATCAGACAGCGTTTTCAATATATCAATAGTAGGTATTGCTTTTGTAGTCAGTCGTCTAAATTTTTTTTGTTTCCGTAAAGCTGTCTTTATCAAAATGTACAGAGCAAATTCGACTAAATTGTGTAGGGAACCAATTCTTTTGCCCCGTCGCTTCAATCCATTTCTTTTTAACGTTAGGATCATTTGGAAATCTGTAATTTAGAAAGCATCTTCTTAAATAAAAGAAATATTATAGAAAAAAATACATGACACAGAATATCATTCCTCTGTTTCCAAATCGATTAGGCTTTTTAGAATCTATTA
Source organism: Ephestia elutella (assembly GCA_018467065.1). Taxonomy (NCBI): domain Eukaryota; kingdom Metazoa; phylum Arthropoda; class Insecta; order Lepidoptera; family Pyralidae; genus Ephestia; species Ephestia elutella. The sequence goes on along the minus strand of CM031587.1, from coordinate 1,966,294 downwards.
GCTTTTCTGTGCGGTACAGCACTATTTGCCTTTTTTGACAGAAAAATGAGATTAGTGATCGTACCACTAAGCTAAACGACGTGTGAACGTATAGTACGTTTTAACATTCATTGCATGTTTTAAAATATAAGCACTACAACACTCCTTTTAAAGCGGCAATGTATTTTAAATCAACAATACACACTCGCATACATAGTTTTCTTTGTAAAATCGCCAAATCCGTGCTGGCACAGAAAATAATTGTTTTTTTAGTTAAAAACAACACCATTGTAAAACAAAGTTACTTACCGATGAAAAGAAATGTTTCCTTTATCTCGTCCCCCTTTTTGTGTATTGTTTCTACAACTCAATACCGCGCAATTAGGCATTTTTTACTTTTTGTAATACGTCTGACTGCGAGAACGTTCGACCGCGGACTGAATGAACGAGCGTTAAGTTAAACGAAGTCAATTCATCTTCCTTTTGACACGCGAAGTACATACACTTGCGGGGTCTGTGTACATGTCTGTGAGCGTGATATCATCGTAGGTAATGGCATAGCATGCCATTACCTACGATGATGTCACGGTTTTCATACTATCGAACAAACTTGCGGTATCTAGCCTTATCTGAATCTGTGCTGCGCACGTCAAACAGTATGACTAATGAGATGGACCTATTCTGTTGCTCTTTTAATGAATTTAAGAAGATGGTACTTTATGTAATCTCATACAGAGCGGCTTTTACTATCGCATTAGGTAATTCCCGTAATGGTAGATGTAAGAGATGGAAATAAATAAATGTCTTTACAAAAATTCTATGTTTGCCACCAGAGATCTTAAGGCGCTTAGATTGAATAGGCCTCAGAAATGGTGTTTTTCTAAAGACTAATGCTTAGCTGTGGTTAGCCGGAAAAATCTAAATATACTCGTATGTGTAGTTCAGGTCCTCAGTAAAATTTGCTTCAAATAGTTTTTTCTTAACATATAAAACTACTACGTAAAAAGAATAATAACGGAATGGCATGTATTTCTTACTACTCACTACTGTTCCGAAATGGCATTGGCATTCGTAGAATTTTTTACATCAAAAATTACACCATGTATTTTATTTTAATCGCTTCAAATTTCATGCAAATGGAGCAACATTTTTCATACTAATGTGTATAAAATAAAGATCATTCGCCCATTTCGCGTTGTCACTGAGGGTACGTTTCTTTACATCATGTCATGAAAACAAAAGAGCATCGGGCACCTAGCGCTTTAAAGTCATTGTAGTTATCCGTTGAGGAGTTCTCTTGTTGCACAGCCTGGGTGCATCTTTAGGTTATGCTTATCATATTTTTTTTTTTTTTTATAACATAGGGCGGCAAACGAGCAAGCGGGTCACCTGATAGTAAGTAATCACCGCTGCCCATGGCCAACCACAACACCAGGGGTATCGCAGGAGTGTTGCCGGCCTTTTAAAAAGACGTAGGTCGTTTTTTGAAGGTTCCAATGTCGTATCGGTTCGGGAACACCGCCGCAGGAAGCTGATTCCACAGTTTGGTCGTACGTGGCAAGAAGTGTCTTTTAAAACGCACGGTGGTTGACAGCCAATCATCCAGGTGGTTTGGATGAAATTTCAGTTTATGGCGGGTGGTATGGTGGTGAAATTTTGCGGCGGGTATTAGGTCAAACAATTCCTCAGAGCACTCCCCGTGAAAAATGCGGTAGAGAATGCACAAGGATCCAACATCCCTGCGCAGAGCCAGAGGATCGAGGCGGCCGACGAGAATCTCGTCGTCGACCATGCGTATCGCACGACGTTGGACGCGGTCAAAAGGGAGAAGTTGGTATTGAGGAGCCCCGGCCCAGAGGTGAGAGCAATATTCCATGTGCGGCCTGACTTGTGCCTTATACAGCTGAAGGCGATGCGCCGAAGTGAAATATCGCCTCGCTCTGCCGATAATTATGCATCGTCATCAAAATTAAACAATTATACATAAATCTCAGCTTATTAATATTTATTTTATTTTGAACACACTAGCAGCTTATTAGCTGATGGGTGTGTATCTTGAAGTTTGGAGATTTTGTCTAATCTGTTCTTAAAACTGTTGACAGAAGGAACCGATATCTGCTTCAAAATTAGGTTGCAAGATTGCATGCGTTCGGATACATAAAGTATTATTAATTATTATTATTACAGCAATTATTCCACTAAGCATAATGTTTATTAATAATACGTGATTTTGAATTTGTAAATTAAGTAGGCATTAAGTATGTCTTAAACATACCTAGATGATATTCTTTATTTTTTCAAGACATCAAATAAATTATTGTGGATTTATGAGAAATTATATTAAGTGTTTTTGATAAAAAGTTACGATTAAAGTAAAATTGTGATCTTGTCCTTGTAAAACGTCAGTTTGTTTGTGATGTTTATTTCGGAAAATCTAAATCTGAACGTTTATTAATGGTGTTATGTCACGTTAATTTATTTAGATTAAAATAATTAATATATCGTGTACCTTACCTACTACTTAAGTTAAATTTTGCAACAAGTAAATATTAGGAGCGCCCATAACCGGAGAGCATGTATGAAGAGAGTGATGAGTGTAGGGGAAGCAAGAGAGATCTGTAAGGATCGTAGCAGGTGGAAATCGCTAGTCTCTGCCTACCACCAAGGGAAAAAGGCGTGATAATATGTATGTATGTATGTAAATATTTGAGGCAATGTCACCATGGAGCCTACCGCTGGTGCTGCAGAGTCAGAATCTGATTTACCAGCCGGCGGGGGCTCACTCAGTTTTTTTCACATCCTCTTTCATTTTGGACTTATACTCTGTGTATGTTTCCTCAAACTTCCTATAGACATCCTTACTAAAATATTCTATACTGTTTCTGTCTTCCTTATTAACAAGTAACATCAACTGGAGGTGGCCATTCTCAAAGTTTCTTAATAATTTCTCCAAATTCTCCAATCTTGAGTCAATATAGGAAGGAATTATGCGGTCCTTTGGGGTCTTTTTATAATTTTTTATAAGCCCTGGCTAAACGCCTAAACATATCCTCTTGTTGTTTCAATAAATATGCCTGCATGATGTCTTAATAAGCCACTCACTATCACGAACTATGTACAAAATAACTTCAATTTTTTTTATGTCTCAGTTCAATTCTTTTGTCAAGTCCAAATTGATCAAAGTTGATAAGCTAAGTTCTAAAAATTTTACAAGTCCCAAAATCATACAATTTTTTTAACTGTTTTTAACTCGAAGTTCACGAAATGTTTACAAGTTCAAGTTATTCACTGTTTATTGCACTAAGTTCTATATGATATGTATCAGTGATATCACCTTTACTCACGATTTTACTAGGTCTAAATGTCCTTTTCTCCCGGGTTTCGGCACCAAATGTCACTGTCAAGTTCAACTGTCACTCACTACCACTGCACGTCACACATAAATCAAACACACACTTTGTACCTATTTGCGAAACTCGTTTTTTTTTGATGGCGAACTCTTTACCTACTTCGTCCATGCTCTTTCCTTATTGATTTGCGAAAAAACCATATCGCGTTTTAACTTTGGATATCGCCATCAAGTGGCATAATTCTGAACTATAATTACTTCAAATTCTAAAGGTCTACACACGGCCCTAAAATCGGAGGCGATATTGGGAGAGCGATAGTGGGGGTAAAATCGGGCACGACTCTACACACGTCCCTGCCTGCTAGTACGCAACCGACCGTGTAGTGAAGCGCGCGTCAATATGCCGCCAACGCTTTCAAAATACCAAAGAATAGGCCTCGTTTTGGCACTTGCTACGGCGGTGCAACCAAAACAAAAAAGAAAAAGAAGGTCCTGGGCAAAAACTTGGTTGTTAAAACGAGAGGAATTGAGCCACATGAATATAATGATGCATTTAGAACCACCAGATTTAAAAACTTTTAAGAATGGACATAGAGTGTTTTGAAGAGCTCCTCAGTATGGTAACACCATTTATAAAGAAACAAAGATACTTTGATGCGAGAGTCCATAAGTCTAAGAGAGCGACTTACAGCTACTCTACGTTTCCTGACTACAGGTCAAAGTTATGAGGATTTAAAATTTATTATTATATATTATTTCTTGAAAGGAAAACGACCTCTCGCCGCCCGTCACGCACGCGTACTGCGGCGAAATCGGCCCGATCTTGCCACACACGGCACAACAACGCTCCCTGCATCGATTTTCGACCCTAAATCGTGAGCTCGCCCGAACCGATTTCAGAGTTAGGGGCAATAATAATAATTATGCTGCCGATTTGCCTACACACGACGCGAAATCGGGAGCGATCTAGGGCGCTCCCCTCCACCGACCCGATATCGCCTCTGATATCAGGCCGTGTGTAGACCGTTTTAGGATAATTTAAACTTTGGATATCGCCATCTAGTGGCATAATTCTGAACTATAATTACTAAGGGTGAAACTGAATGCAAAATGTTTTAGATAGAGAAATACACGGATACTACAGTCTTTTATCACTTACGGGGTAGACAGAGCCAAGCGTCATAAGACTTGCATTACAACATACAGAACATTCGAAACTAAACAAAGCTACACAAATTGGGCAGTGTGCTTTTTTAACACAATAACAAAGTTATTGGTAAAGATAATAAGCGGTACCAAATTCTCATATTAGTTAACAAACAAACTAATTATAATAAAATAATACACACGACTGACAACTCACATAGCCTATGTCACTCGGAAGAATGCAAGGAATCTAAAAATACCTCTCACATCAAAATCTGTTCAGCCGTTCAGGTTTATGGTGGAATAAATTCATCCTATAAGGCATCCTTTTGTTTTTGCCTTTTGAGGTACAGAATCCAAAAAAATCAGCTGTTCCATGCATTTTGTGTCATTTTCCATTGCATTACGATATTTATTGCATAGAAGTTAGACTTAAGGTATATCTTACATACATACACAGAATCACGTCTTTATCCCTTACGGGGTAGACAGGAGCCGTAAGGCTCAAAGGCCGCGCTTAGCTGAACAGTAAGCTCTCTGATGGAATGGATGGTATATCTTTGATTATATTCTATTTAAGGTATACAATCAACACAGACATTTTCGCTTTGTTTTTGAATGAGACCTTTAAAATTAAATGTCAATTTACAAATAAACATATTTTGATTGATTGATTGATCATGAATCCTAACAGCTTTGGTATTGTAGTAGCACCTTCATTGGTGATGTTGAAATATGAGTAGATGTCGATATCCTCAGTGGTGAGGTCAAAACATCTCTATATGTTTGACACCTGGTTTGCACCAACTTATCTTGAACATCTCTTATATTCACTTGAACAGATCTGTCAACTGTCACCAAATCTGTCATGGTTACTTTGTCTTGTGTACTCAATATTAAATCTGAAAAGATAAATACAAAATTAATTAACAAATGTTACTTTTTTTAAAGTTTTTATTTAACTTGCAATGTATATAAGTATGTTCGTTCAGGTGGAATCTTAGAACTCAATTTTGAAGTAGATATCTTCAACCAATTGAGCTGAAATTTTGTACACACGTTTAGTTTGGATGACAATGCATGATATGGTATGTGTGTGATGTCATACTAAAACCAATATGGCGGACCATCCAAGATGGCGGTATAGTAATTTGTAATGCATTTCTACAATATGGGTATCAAATTAAATGGTTTTTTGAGAGTAACTGGAAAAATAAAAGCTTATTTTAAAAAGTTGTTTTACTATTAATTTATTTAATCACGAGCATGAATCCTACTAATATTATAAATACGAAAGGTTGGATTTCAGTTTGTTTGTTATTCAACCACGCAAAATCTACTAGACGGAGATATCAAATACTTTATAAACTCTAGCGAGTTAATACGCACAGCTCTTGACATTTCCCATACATTGGTTTGGCAACTAGCCATCTGGTGGCAGGAGGTGACCCTACACCGTTTATTTGCACTTTTAACATGTTATATGTTGGTCATTTAATATTTAAATATTACAACTATGTTATATACATGATATTCCATTTAAATTTGTGAAATACACTGTGTTATAACAAAATAAATTCGCGAAATTTAACAGTTTCATCAAACAAACGCTTCGTCCAGGAAGAGGCGCTAGTGTCGCATAAGTTGCCAATTTCTAGCCGGAGCTGCGCGTATTTAACTCGCTAGAGTTTATATAGTATTTGGAGATATTGATGATAAAGTACTATGGATATTAACATTTTTATATTTTAATGTTCAAAGAGCTACTTTTTCTTTTATGACATAGTACGGCAAACAAGCAAGCGGGTCACCTGATGGTAAGCGATCACCGCTGCCCTTCAATGTTGTTTCAAGTTACAAAGATCACAGATATTATAATATGATACATACCTTCACCAATCACAATTATATCCTGATCCATATTGTCATATCTTTCAGAGTTGGATATCACAGAATATTCACTGGAATGACTTTCTTCACATTCCTCGAGAAGATTCGTTCTTCTTCTTTTAGCAAATGCTTCACTATAATATTCGGGATCACATGATCGATCCTGGCAATCGAATTTTGTCGGAACTGCCTCATCGGCCAAAAGTAACTTTTTACTAAAGCTCATTTTGTATTTTGTGTAATTTACTATGTCTTTTTCCATCTGCAATGCCATAATAGCAAGGGAAGTAGTACCTTGTGTGTTATATTATGTTTTAAATAGAAGAAACATTCATCCATGACCGGAGAGCATGTATGAAGAGAGTGATGAGTGTAGAGGAAGCGAGAGAGATCTGTAAGGATCGTAGCAAGTGGAAATCGCTAGTATCTGCCTACCACCATGGGAAAAAGGCGTGGTAACGTTAGTACTTACATCAAAATGATCTTCACACATGAAAACATTAGATTGTGATTTGATACTCTTCGGGTCCCTCCCAGCTATTTGCAACCACTTTATTCGCTTTAGAGGATTTGTTGGAACAGTCACAAACATTTTTTTCTGGATTTTTTACTGAAGTATTTTTACACTGTGGCACTGCACACCATTTATACACCATATTGATCAATTAATTAAAAGTTTTGAATAAAAAATCGCTGCACATCTGGCCACTTCTTGTTTGTTTTTGTTTTCTAGTGATTATATACTCTTTGTTGTTTTTCTTTCGGTGTGAGTCAAAGAGGTGTGAGTGACGTCACGCTAACTCAATGTCATCCATCAGTGACAGCGGTTCGGGCGCAGAATTCAACGCGAATTTTAAAATGGAGTGTATGGAGCTCGAGCAAAGGTGTGGAGAGAGAGAACTATACAAAATATTTCATTTTAATATGAGGCAGTGTGTCATCTGACTGACCAAAGAATATAGTACTCTACGAGTGACTGACTAAAGAAGAGGACTGGAAATAAGTACCTACAATAGCGCTGCAAAGTATTTTAGAGATCCGTAGTTAGCTCAGAGGAAATATATCATATAATCAAAGGTAGCGAGCGACTGAGTTAGCTTAATGGAATGAATAATTTTTGAAGGGCTCTCGTTTTTATATTTCCAGTTACTTTTCGTCACGCATTAAATGACGGTTCAATAACAATGTTATGACGCACTTAGCGTATGACGCAGGTTAGAAAGTGTGACGTGCGTTCGCAAGTAACTCGTTCATTATACAATCACGATGACGTCAATAGTTAAAAATATAAGATGGAGAGAAACGGACGTATGTTTATCTTTCCTACTGAGATTCGTATAGACTTGTCTCGTTCTTTCCTGGTAAAGTATGTCCGGTCTAGAGATCCTAAGTCTGAGACTAAAATATATTTATTGGTATTTCTTTGAAAAACTAAACTAGGTAGGTATAAAGTAAAAAAAAATGCATGATGTAAAAATGAGGGATTTTCCGAGACCCAAATTAAAAAAAAAATTGTTCCAGATGACTTCATAGATGGCGCTTAAGCAAAGGCGAGAGAAAAAGTTCCATACAAAAAACAAAGTTTCGTTTAAAAAAAAATAAAACTTAATAAAAAAACATCTAAAAAGTATCAATATTGTGATTTGTGCAACTGTCAAACTGTTAAGAGATTTTTTTTCTGCCTCTGGCTGCCAATAAAAAGCGAACAATATAGGTACAGCCAATATTACAACTCGGCTTTCAATAAAACTCCATCTGTTGAGATTTTTTTATACTGATTTTTTTTTTCTTAATTAGCAGTCAGAAAAATCGCTTATTACAAATCGATTAATATGAATGACTCGATTTTGTAGCAGACGAATGATATAGATAGACAGACGAATGGTAATAAACGGAATTATTAAATAAAGAATAACGTTTATCCAGGGTAATCTTCGAAACGGCTTATCCGATTTTGATGAGATTTTCACTGGAGGGTTAAGAAGTTGTAGATTAACACAAAGATAGTTTTCATCCCGGAAATATTTAGGGATTGGTAGTGAAAAATAAAAAAACAAGCGGGCGAAGCCGGGGCAAATAGTGTATAATATAAGCTACCTTACGTATTTTTATATTAAATTGTAGTTTTCCAGTACTGATGGTTTCTATGCAGCCCCGGAAAGTCGGACGGATAGACATGACGAAACTAAGTATAAGGTTCATTGTTTTCTTCGAAAAATGTCAGTTGTACAGTGCCCAGAGTCAAATAGTTCACCAAGGCTTTTGTACCTACGTTTCCAATCTGTACGATTTAATTTTCTTATTCTATGATTTCCATACAAAATGACAGAAACAATAGAATATTTTGAATATAAAATAAATAAGAAAATAATTTATAAAATGATTATATTTTGGTCACTTACAGATGATAAGTCACTCCAGAATCTTTTTTCTTCTTACACGAATTATTTATACAAGATTTTAAAATGCAAGACGGCATTTAGGAGTAGGATTTAGGATTTCAGAGACACAAAATCGGATGCAATCGCTATGAGCGTTGAGACTGCGGCCACAATGCCTCTCATTATGTATCAGTTGCATAAACTACTATTTTTTAAGCCCATTTAAAAAAAACCTTTTCATTTCTTCACATTGTACAGAACATAAAGGTAACATGTCACTACGATTTTGTAAACGCTATCGGGCATTGCAATTAAAATGGAGTTTTAAAGAGTTTTCGCATTACTCGAACTTCAAGAAGACAAAAATCTAGCACTTTGGACGCCCTTGTACTTACATTTACATCGTAGGAACAAGCTGGTATATTCAGCGTCGGATACGCATTAGCAGTTAAATATTTTCTACTTCTCTGTTTCGAGAATTTAATAAAATACTTCTCGAAGTGTTCTTCACAAATTCTGTAGCAACTTGTAGGTTTCCTAACAAGCTTCTCCATGAGATCTTCACGGCCAACGAGTTGGAGCCACGCTTTTCTTCTGAAATGAAAATAAGTACAACTTCAGCCAGGCTTGTCACACTCCGCGGTAGGTATTTAAAACGCAAGTACGCATGGCGGCCACGTCGGCGTGGCTATTCAGTAGGTCAGAGAAGGTAAGCGATAGTGAGGCTCAACGCGATAAAAAGAGATGGAACGTTTAGGTGAATATACCTGAAGGCTATTAGCGTTGTGCGATCTGAATTGCACTTAAGTGTATCGTAGCGAGAGTCGCTATTCCTTTAATTGATTTTTCGGAGTGTTCCTTCTGTACTTGTACTATTATGTATTCTGTGCACTTAAAGGCAACGGCGATCCAGATTTTTTTCTGGGGGGGACACAAGGTCCCCGTGGCGGACTATGCATGTTTGGGGGGGGGGGTGCAACAAATCGACATCCGTCCTGATGCTGTTGCCGCCCGCCTTGAAACGAATCCTAAAGACTTGCTCTCACTACGCCACTGCAGAATAACCAGATGGGCAGAAAAAAAATCTGTTATTTCTTTATTTGATATGCACTGTTATGGAATTTCCTCTCCACAGTAGGTACACAAAAAACAGTTTGGGGGCATGTTTCTGTAATTTTTTAATTTGATATGAACTGTCATGGAATCTCCCTCCACAGTAGGTACACAAAAAAGCAGTCTGGGGGGGCATGTGCCCCCCTGCCCCCAAACCCCCCACCCCCCAAAATCCGCCCGTAGAGATCGGTCATCCGCGTATACCCGTAAAAAACAGACTCATAGGTACCAGCAGAATTAATATAAGTACTACGTACTCATACTAATACGACTAAATAGAAAAATACACAATAACAATGGCTACCCTCTCACTATTAACAACCTACGTCATTTGGGCTGCTTACATTGAATTGAATTATAAATAAATTGCTTATATTTCATACTGAGCAAACAATAGAAATTCATCAATGAAAGATCAAATACGCTGCTTAGAACCTGAGATAATAACAATAGTAAATTACGCGCGGACGAAGTCGCAGGCACAGCTCGTCTATTATAAATGTACCAAAAGGAATCCTGCTAAATATTCTAAATGCGAAAGTTTGGATGCGAGTTTGTGAGGATGTTTGTTACTCAATCACGTAAGATCTACTGGACGGATTTCAATGAAATTTGGTATACGGGTAGAAAAATACCGGGAATAGCACATAGGGTACTTATTATCCCGAAATTCCCACGGGAGCGAAGCCCCGGGGCGCGGCTAGTGTAAATAACGCGCGGACGAAGTTCGCGGGCACAGGCTAGTACCACATGAGTATTTAAAATTTAGTAATCTGTGCTAGTACTACGTAGTACTTATATTAATTCTGTGCTAGTACTATAAAATTGATGATACTTACTGCGCAGGATTTTTTTGGGTACCCAAAATAAGAAAACTGACAATTTTTCCTAGAATTGTTTGTACACACGCTGCAACAATTTGGCATAATTACTGTAATATTAACGATGTCATTATCTTATCGCCAATTCGACAATAACATCACTCCCGCTGGTCACTAAAAACAAACGAATATACGAATACACGAGAGGCAAGTATTTGAGTTTATATTTTTTGTTTATTTAAATAGTATCAATGTTATTAGTAAGCAAGTTTCGATATATATATGCGAAAATCTATAAACCTTGTCCTCGTACCGACTAAAACTCACACTAGCTTACTACAAGGTCGGCGGAGGCGCGGCGGCACATACAATACCACAGTGGTATTTACCACCTCAGAATACAGACATATTTACCACACAATTCACACAACACACTGTCCTCTGGCGACACGACTCCGAACACGTGTCGGTGAGAGGTCACGCACACATTCGCTGCGTAATGTGTGGGTCGGTGCACTTTGTAGTATATACCTACTTATATAGTCTGAGGGGTGCACCTATAGCTGCCGGTTACGCAACTATCCTAACCTAAAAATGCTAAATTAAATAAACAATCAAATTATGAATACTTACTTAGTTTCATCTTTGGGAAAATTAAAATATGATAGGTTTTTATTTTTCACATTATTGTTCAAGCAACAAGAACAGTATACCATTTTGTACACTTTTTATTTCTAAACAACCGTAAACGGAAAGACAACACACTATGTATAAGAGGTCGAGCAAAAAAAATAACAACAATATTAACACTCCGCGAACGACAACGACAACTGCCGCGTCAAATCACACACAAACTAAAATGGAGGACAGGACAGGCAAGACAGACAGGCCATATTGACGTGGTGCACACAAGCAGATAAAGTACACTACTACAAGCTTGAGTGCCGCCACGTACGGTGCACACACACACGCGCCGTCACGTACGGTGCGAACCGGTTTTATACTAGTGTTGCAGCAATAGTATTGACTATCGATAGTATTGTAACCTTAAAAAATAGTCGACTATCGATAGTATTGATACTGTCGATAGTATCGATAGCCAATAGTTTGCAATTTACTATTGATGATAGCCAAAACTATCGATAGTACTGATTAGAAAACACAATAGTATCGATAGTATTGAAAAGCAATACTATCGATAGTTTTGGTTATCATTAATAGTATTGCAAAGTATTGGCTATCGAAAAGCCTATCGACAGTATTACTTGCTATTTTTCAAGGTCGACTATCGATAGTCCTGCAACGCTATTTTATACTGGCTCGGATATAGAGCAAATAATATAATAATAAAGTCACTATAAAGTCCATGCGTATCGCCCTGGGCCTGGAGACGAATTATTTCTTCATTCAACACAATAGGTACAAAAGATTTTCACCATTTGAGTAAATGGTGATAACTGTTATGAATTAAGCGTTTTCGCGCCTTCAGTTAATCTCGTGACTTCTTTCTTTGAATGATTAAATTATCTTCAAAATGACTGGAGCTTATTTTTGTATTTTTCAACCGACTTCCCAAAAAAGGAGGAGGTTATATGTTTCGATGTATGTATGTTTTTTTTTTATGTATGTTCGCTGATTTCTCCGCCTATAGTGGACTGATTTCCGAAATTATTGTTTTATTCGAAATAGTTTATTCCCAAGTTGGTCCCATTTTAACCACGTCTGAATCTGTTCGGTAATTTTAAAGATACCTAACAAAATATTAAAATTCAAACATTGGATTATAGAGTAAAAGCCCGCGACAGCATGCCCTTTGTTATTTTATGAAAACTCAAGATTCTCTATGCATGTCCCCAACACAGAAATAGTGATTAGCGACTATAAAAGTTGGATCATGATTGCTTAGGTAGATAATTTGTAGCAATCATATTTAAAGTTTTTAAGATTTTTATTCCAAATAATATGAGAAATCATGCCATCCATTGCCAAGCCATTGGTGCAGATACAAACCCATATCAGACATTGTAACTTTACTAAATTATAGTCATGTTTGTTTTATTATAATAGCTGAATTTAATAATACTTTGAGAGGTCCCCAAAGGTGCTTTCGACCTATAAAATTCACTTTTGCTATCCATATTACCTACATAAGCAACTAAGATTCCAACTTCATGAGTAGTCACTAATCTTCTTTACACGTGGATATACGTGAAATTTGACATCAAGAAACATTCAGCATTTTTGAAATAAGGCAGGTTGGTCGTCTCGGGCTCTTGGTCTATTTATGTGCCAAAAATTCCGTGGAATTCTGACAAATTCTGACATTTCAATCAAACTGACATAAAACGTTTCGATTTCTTAAATTTTGGCCAGTGAAAAAAATAAGTTTAAGTTTTCATGACAACAAAACTGCGCCAAGTGCACTAAAAATGATAAAATAAAAATTTTTTTCCAAAAAAATGAACCGACTTCCATTGTAAAACTTAAAATCATGAAATAACTTAATAGGCAGATTAATCAAAAAGAAAATGTATTGGCATGCTACCTACTGAATGAGGTGAAGTCGGTGCCAAATTAAAAATTAAATCATCTAAATTAACATTAGAATCATATGTAATTAAAATGCATAATACTTATCCTTACTCCTTGCACTTGGCACCGACTTCACCTCATTCAGTAGGTAGCATGCCAATACATTTTCTTTTTTGATTAATCTGCCTATTAAGTTATTTCATGATTTTAAGTTTTACAATGGAAGTCGGTTCATTTTTTGGAAAAAATTTTTATTGAGAAAACCAGTTGTAATTACCGCCAATATCCATCTAAGTACCTTTTGACGCTGCATTCTGTGTCATTACGTGTTAAAAAAATGAAAATCATAACCTTGTTTGAACAATTGTTAGGTTCCATCAAACAACCCTTCGTTATCAAGCCGTACCGAGCAGCGTCGTGTGAATACGATGAATATAGGAGCGATACTGTGACGGAGAAAGATGCAAAAAACAATCACAGTCACAGACAGAGTATCCCTCCGTCGTGTCGTCGACTCGTCGCGTGCTTCCCGGAAGTGTTTTAAAGTTTTGTGTATTCAAAATAACGAACGTGCATTTTGAATTAAAATTATACGTTTTACCTACTACTTACCGATATGGTATTTCACACTGGTAACACTTTAACTATTGTCTAGTAATATTAATTCTGTGATATTGTTTTTAGATTACATTTTTTTACTTGACAACAAGACATAAACATAGAAAATATGCAGATAGATTCATTCTGCTCTCATTGGTTGATTACATGCTCTTTGCTCTCATTGCAACATATTATTATCGATTAGAACTAGTGCGTTAGTACAAGCATTGCAGCAATAGTGTTGACTATCGATAGTATTTGTGACCTTGAAAAATAGTCATACTATCGATAGGCCTATCGATAGTATTGACACGTGTTAGTTTCCTTATTCAAAGGCCTCAACATGATCCCCGGCGGCTGTCATAGCATGCCGACCGATCGTCCAATCACAGCACACCGCTAGTGTCGTGCCGTGTTTATAGGATTGGACAATCTTCGATTTTCCCGTCTAACAATAGGAAGGTAACTCACTTTTGTTGGCGAATTCCATACTTCAACTGTCGGATATGCATTGGGCAACAATCTTCGCCACTTATTGGTGATTCTATAGTCTTCTTCTTTAAAATGAGCGGAACAGATTGTGTTGTTTTTATTTGGGAACCAATTTTTCACACCAGTGGCAGCGATCCATTTAGCCTTGGTATCTGGGTCACTGGGAAACCTGTAAAAAGCATGAACCTTCGTTTATCTAAAGTAGCAAAACGGGTAGGCTAAAATAAAACAATTTTTTTTTTGCCATCAAAGCTATATCGTAGACCTCATCTCTGTCCTCGGACAAGATTGTGGTCAAGAGCAAACGCATCTTTAATAAAAAAAAAGAAATCAATATCGTAGTATAGGCCTATCGATAGTTTTGATACTGTCAATACTATCGATAGCCAATAGTTAGCAATACTATTGATGATAACCAAAACTATCGATAGTATTTGTTTTCAATACTATCGATACTATTGATGTTTCTACACTTATATTTCAAAAAACTATCAATAGTATTGTAATTCAATACAATCGATACTATCGACAGTATTGATTAGAAAATATCAATAGTATCGATAGTATTGAAAAGCAATACTATCGACAGTTTTGGTTTATCATCAATAATATTGCAAACTATTGGCTATCGATACTATCGATAGGCCTATCGATAGTATGACTATTTTTCAAGGTCGATAATCCTACAACGCTATTTTTGATTCACGTACAACTCGTATTAGCTTTTGTATTTTCGTTTTATTCATTGGTTTTATTACATTAAATTACCTTTTTAGTTAAAACAAATTACTTACCCGAAATAAGAAATACCACTGTTTGACCGATTCACTTTCGCACTGCCGTTTTTACAATTAGACACTGCACAATAAGGCATTTTTGCACAACCGTTCCGACGTGTTCTCAAGTCCACACGTGCGCGCTAATAACTGAGTGAACGTTCAACGAACTTGCGATATTTTACAAAGATCGAGCCACGCGTGCGCGGGTGGTGGTATGGCTCGTACACTTACACTCACACTACAGTTTGTTGTACACAAGTGTGTACAAAAAAACGTTTTCTATCCATTTATTGATTTTTGTAAATCATAAAATAATGACTACTTTCATATTTATTTATTTATTTGCCAACTAAATGTACATATTGGTCTAATAATTACAATAAATAATGATTGATTTATGTTAGGGGCCGTTCTCCCCCATGCTTACGTAAACATTTTTCAATTAAAAAATGTTTTTTTTTAAATAGGTATTATGTTATAATGTTATAATTTTTTAAATTAGGAAAATAGATTTGGGATAGAAATTAGATTTTACTGATACGGTATTCAACGTAGAGTGGCACGAAACATAGCAAGCGCCCGGGGCGTGCGGCCCGGGGGGCTTTGAATATTTAATCTCTAGAAAGAGCGCGGCAATGCAATTTACGTCCAAAAACATATCGGCTTAATGTAAGCCTGTAACTCGCGATCCGCCGCTCAGTATCCAATTCGAGGCTAAGCGATATGTACGCTTCGTCACTGATTTTCGGAAGTGAAATAGTGCGTTAAAATGTCGAGCTGCGTGATAAAAGTTTGCCGAAATTATAAAGGACGTCGAAAAACAACCCATAATGTCAGTTACCATCAGTAAGTAATGCAAATTCTATTACATTTATAGCAAATATTTCGTCTAAAAAATCAACCAGTTTACAAGCGCGATTTTGACAGATTTTTAATGTTGCCAGTGTTTTGTTAGCAAAATATTAGGGAAAATACAATCTGAAATTTGCGAGACATCTGTGAATGTGCGATTTTTTTATTGTACAATTCAATCATATATATGTTTTCAACACACTTGCTCGTAAAGTGTGTCTTATTACATCGAATTTAGGCCCATAATGCCATATATTACGAAGGTATTACGAATATATTAAGGAGGTGTTTGGAAATAAAAATTACCATACTGCGCTATACAAAAGATAGAAAACTAATGCGCGTTATGAATTCCACAAAGCATTTTTAATTTAGCCGCATAATACATATAATATCAAATAGGGAAAATAACAACAGTTTTTAAATAAGCAAAGATAATGATTTTTATACAGCCATACTGGCTGTATGGCGATATACCATCCGCAGCGT
The DNA here is from genome assembly GCA_018467065.1 of Ephestia elutella. Lineage (NCBI taxonomy): Eukaryota > Metazoa > Arthropoda > Insecta > Lepidoptera > Pyralidae > Ephestia > Ephestia elutella. Next base: position 1,949,871 of record CM031587.1, on the reverse strand, counting down.
GCACCGCGCGCTCACTGCGCACGGCGCGGGGCGGCGGGCGGCGGCGCGCGAATAAAAAACAAGACTATATTTATTATGTTGTGTTTGTTAGGTACATTTTACGATTTTCGCCGTGTTAGCATATTAAATATTTAATAAAATGTCGACTAGTATGGAAGAATATGTAAATTTAACTCCACCTGAAATCATTAACGAGGCGCGTAATGCAAGTAATAGTTTATTGCCTCCAAAATCAAACGTAAGTATTTGGCGGCATGCATACGAATGTTTTATAAAGTGGAGGAATGACAAAAGGGTGCAATCGTTTTCCGATAATTAGATGTGAGGACCACATTAATTTTTTTACTCACAAGTGTGTTGAAAAACGTCGTATGATACACGTGTCCATTTGGTCATTACGCACACTCGGCTTTATTAGCGCGCTCGCCTTCGGCTCGCGCGCCAATCTCGCCTCTTGTGCGTAATGACCAACTTTGGACACTTGTATCATAATGTACTATTAATTGTCTTATCTTGTAAAATATAATCTACTATGAAAAAAGTCTACAAGATCGCGCCAATACTAAATGGTGGATTACACATTTTTCATTACTCATATTCGGATTGCAGTTGCCTCAGGGTGTATATGAGCGAGTAATGCAAGTGAGTGATCTGAGCGAGTGAATGAGGAGTAAGTTAGAGAGTGAGTGACTGAGTGAGTTAGCGAGTAAGTGAGTTGTGTTGTGAGTGAGCAAACGATATCAGTGATGTGAGCAAGTGAGAGATGCAAGTAAATTATTTGAGCAAGTGAGTTAGTGAGTAAGGATTAAATGATGTGAGTGATATGAGTGAACGGTTGAGTAAGTGAGTTAGTGAGTGATTGAAAAATAAATGATTTAATGAATAACTGTAAAATCCACTTAATCCATACTAATATTATAAATGCGAAAGTTTGGATGTGAGTTTGTGAGTTTGTGAATTTGTGAGTTTGTGAATTTGTGAGTTTGTGAGTTTGTGAGAGATGTTTGTTACTCAATCACGCAAAATCTACTGGACGGATTTCGATGAAATTTGGTACAGAGGTAGATAATGACCTGGAATAGCACATAGGCTACTTTTTATCCCGGGAAAAAGCACTGTTCCCGTGGGAAATTCACGCGGGCGAAGCCGCGGGCAAAAGCTAGTATCCATACTAATATTATAAATGCGAAAGTTTGGATGTGAGTTTGTGAGTTTGTGAATTTGTGAGTTTGTGAGTCTGTGAGTTTGTGAGGATGTTTGTTACTCAATCACGCAAAATCTACTGGACGGATTTCGATGAAATTTGGTACAGAGGTAGATAATGACCTGGAATAGCACATAGGCTACTTTTTATCCCGGGAAAAAGCACTGTTCCCGTGGGAAATTCACGCGGGCGAAGCCGCGGGCAAAAGCTAGTATTATATATTATTCAACTCAATATATGTATCAAATAAAAATAAGAGTGATGCGAATGAGTGATGTGAGCAAGTAAGTGAGGAGTAAATGATGTGAGTGAGTACGTTAGCGAGTTAGTGAGTGAGTTGTGAGTGAGCGAACGATATGAGGGATGTGAGTGAGTGAGTGATTTAAGCGAGTGTATTAGTGAGTGAGGATTAAGTGATGTGAGTGAGTGATTTGAGTGAACGGGTGAGTGAGTGAGTTAGTGAGTGATCAAAAATGAAGGAATTAATAAATAAATGAAATTCCAGACAATATTTTTATTTTACTTTCCTTGTATTCGTAATGAAAAGTACAGTGTTTACCTCGGAGTAAAAAGACTTATTTAGTATCTTGAACTATAGGCGCCCGAGCGCAGCGTGTGCTCCAAACCCCGTTTTGGGACTAAATAAGTTACTTTCACTACTAGGGTAACAATGTATCAATGTATAGGTATCAAATGAAGAGACTTGAAGAGAAAACTATTAAAAAATTGTTATAAATTGGCTATTTCAGATTACCTAGCGATCCCATAATGCGAAGTCGGTGGGTAAATATTATACGTAGAAGCCGTGGCGAAGATCTCTGGAAGCCTGCAAAGACAACTATTATATGCTCAGATCATTTTCATGAAAGAGACATGAATATTGCGCCAAATCTAAAGCGTCGAAGACTTAAAAAAGAAGCGATACCAACCAAGGTATATTGTTTAACACGATTATTAGAGTATCTTTGTTTATTAATTTTTATTGTTATTGTTATTTTAAACTTTTTATTCTTTTCCATCATCAGATTTTTAAATATTTATTAACATCCTATTTAAAAGCTTGTCTTTAATATTTTAAAATTAATTATTAATGATTTTTATACATTTAAAGGGATTAATTTTATCATCACTGAATCTGATGAAAGTGAAGACTCTGAAGATGGACTTCTGAGGAAGGTATACAATCAAAACTTTATCTATCGTTAAAGTTCTTAGATTTAGTATAAGATAGATAAAAAAATATATAAATCCATACTAATATTATAAATGTGAATGTTTGGATGTGAGTTTGTGAATTTGTGAGTTTGTGAGTTTGTGAGGATGTTTGTTACTCAATCACGCAAAATCTACTGGACGGATTTCGATGAAATTTGGTACAGAGGTAGATAATGACCTGGAATAGCACATAGGCTACTTTTTATCCCGGGAAAAAGCACTGTTCCCGTGGGAAATTCACGCGGGCGAAGCCGCGGGCAAAAGCTAGTAATAAATAATTATACTTACACGAAATTTATACAATGTCAGAGCTGTCTTGTGAAAGTGAGAACACCAAAAAAAGAACTACCCATTAAGGTAATAACTTATAAAACAACCATTATCGCCATTTTGTTCTAGCAGTCATTTGAATTTACAGAAATGCTTAGTTATTAGCTAACTTCCATGCTGGTCTGGGAGCAAAGAAAAAAACATAGAATGTGCCAGCTTCTCTTCCCGCCCAGATGGCAAAAGTCAATCGAGGGAAAGGGCTTTAAATTGGGGATTCCTCCACTCATAGGCGATGGGCTAGCAACCTGTCATTATATCTGAATCTCCATTCCATCAGAAAGCCCACCAATCAGCTAAGCGTGGCCTTCGAGTCCCACGACTGTTGGCTCTGTCTACCCCGTAAGGGATAAAGACGTGATTCTATGTATGTATGTATGCTTAGTTTTTGATTAATATAGGTCAGGGCTAAATATGGATCCCCAATTTCAGCTAAATTGGTCATTGGCAGCTTGCAAGAAAAACTAAGGGTCAAAACCCACACTAACTAAGCGAGTATCAATAAGAATAATAACTGTATATTATATTAAGACGAGGTCTGACCTGAGTTGCAAAAAACAAAATTCATATGCGCTTAACCGCGGCGTGTATGCGCGTTTGCAATAAGATAGTTTTTTGCACAACACAATGTTTTTTTACTTTTACCGTTGGCAGGATCGAACAGATTATGTACTGATTTCGCAACTATTTCTCAAATATCTTTAAAAATATTAGTCTAAAAACAAAAGTGCTCGGTTAAGACCTTTAATATAAGCTTATATATTAACTAATTATATAAAAAAATATATGTTATCGCTGAAAATTTAAAGGATTTCATGTGACTTGAGAGCTGAAATTTTCACCTAAATTTTTAGGTGCCTTTATGAATTAAGCCGAAAAATATGTATTTTTATTAAAAAGTACACAGTTCAAACCTTAATAGAGATCATGAATCTATATCACCTGTATTATTTTTTCACTTCATAAATTAACTCTAATTAGGTAAATTTCTTCATGAAAAATTACAATTATTTTGAATGTAAGGTACGTCCTGGCTCTTAAGGTTACAATACATTTTTATTGAACTGTCCCATTCTTTTTCATTTTCTGTTTCCAAATATTTGAAGCATATACTTTAGGAAGTATCTCTACTTGCAAGTCATGTTATGTCCGACTTTAGAACTAATTAAGTGCTACTTAAAAGCAAACCCAAATACCACGGCCATCAACTATACTTAGTTCGCAATACTACATACTTGTCAAAACTCACGCTTGATAATGTTTTTTCCACTTTAGTGACCTTCTATTATTTATTATTTAAGGTTATTCAGTAATAAAAATCAAATATTTTGTAAACTAATAGATAACATTATTCAGTAATAAAAATCAAATATTTTGTAAATAATAGATAACAAATTTCAAATCCACCAAACGGAAACACCTTTTATTTTTACCCATTTTTAATAGAGGAGTCTTTCATGCGCTGGTAACCCTACGCATGCACAGTAGACCCAGATTCTGCGAGTGTAAGACGATGTAATGACGTTTGCTTGTGTGCGTCGCGTACACACGAGGATAAAAAAAGTTGGCCTCTTTTTCTCAGCCGATTACAAGGCGTAACTATATCTAGAGAGTAAATCACTGAAATATAAATAAGAGTGGAAGTGTTAAGTAGGCGTGGCGCGGTCACCAACAAGTAAGCTTGATGCTGCATAGCTTACAAACACGGCGCTCGGGTCATTCCTGAAGTTGTGTTCTGACTTCGCGCTGAGTAAAGTAGTTTGTTCGTGACATTGAATTCTCGTCGAGAATTCCCTCGTCAAAATGCTTCATTTTGTTTCTATTTTAGAGTGCAAAAATAACAGTAGCAAAATTAATCTTGAAAAATGGAGGTGTTTCAGTACCACCGGTGAGTAACATTCCGTTTGTTAGTTTTCTTTAAAATAGAAAGTTCAATAATGATAATAATAACTTTAAAATATTATTTGTTAAAAGTTACCTTAATGTCTTTTATATAAAGGTCGATTTTGTCATTAACACGTGCTCCTCTGTCAACTTCCCGAAACTTCTATGCTACAAGATTAGTGATGTACCTATACTCTATTCGCCGAATGAACCGGGGTTGTTGCTGATGCATAATTTTGTCACATCAGCGGATGCTGATGCTGATGCCGATTTTTGGAATAGACATCAGCGGATGCTGATGCTGATGCTGATTTTGTTTTCTTTTTTCTAAAATGTGCTCATTATTATGATTTTTATATAAATATTACATTTTTCTTGGCTTATGTATTTCAATAAAATAGGACAAAAAATCTGTAAGTTTTAATTAACCGAAAACAACAATACTACTTATTATAACTCTTAACCTAAGTATTATCAATATTGAAATTGTATTAAAGGTAAATTATATTTTAAAAACAATAGTTGAGACGTTTTTGTTTCGAATGAATGCACAATAGCGCATTTTGATTGGACAAAACTCGCAAGCGACGACGACACGAGACGTTAACTCCGCCCACCGGGGTTATGTTGCGACTCGAACATCAGCATCAGCATCAGCAACGATCATTGCGGATGATGATTCTGATGCTGATGTGTAAAATGAAGCTGATGATCAGCTGATGCTGATGCTGATGCTGATATTCGCAACAACCCTGGAATGAACCAAGCACCGAAATTCGGCGCTTCAACGTGATTGGTTGCAGATAAGACGCTTAGGCCGCATTCACAAGTCGCACATCCAAAATTAGTCTGTCGTTGCACTCCGTACCGTTTAGACGTCTCCGCGTACCTCCTGCATTCTGCATTGTGACCTTATATATCTTTGACCTGGCTTCTTGTTTTTCGGACTATTTTTTGTGCTTATTGTGTGGACTTTGGCTTGTTTTATCGGATTCCGTTTGATTTCTCACCTGACGACTGGCCGAGTGCGTTCCCCTAGCAAAAAAGCACTGAATATCAAAACGTGATGTTACTAAATAATTAGAGCAATGAGCGTCGTGTAAATGTTTATATAAGTTTCAAATTTGTGCATCAATTACTTTTTGAGATTTTAATTACAAACAGATTCTGCCAGGACGACATTTAAAACATTCCCCCAGCAAAAAAAAGTTCTCGGATCGAAATGAAAGTAAGTACAATAATTTGAGTGTCGTTAAAGGTAAATGTGTATGAATAAATACAAAATTTGTGTATCAAAAAGACTTAGGAGAAATTCAAAATTCTGCTGGGGGGAACGTTTGGCCGGATGCTGGATCTCTTAAATGGCATGGCGTAGAGATATGACTTTTTTTACACAGAGTTGTTATTAATTTGTGTATAATGTTTGTAAAAATAAGAAATTTTAAAAAATATTACCGTTCAGGAGGTAAAAATAAAAACGTGAATTTAGGTATTTTGGCGCTTGTACTATAAATATGGGCCCTAGAGACTTATTGGTGACGTGAGTTTGTACCTTGAAGTTGCTTTCAAATGTCTATGTAAGTATCAACATAGTATCATAAGTATTTAATAAGTTATGAGAAAAAATGCAAATGATTCGGCCACCATGAATTTTGACAGTCCATTAGACGAGTTGGTCTATTATTTACGAAATTCACATGTTTTGCATTAATTGCTACATATAGTTAACTATCCATTCAACAAAAATAAGATCAATATATGTAGTAGTTAAAGAAATATAATTATAAATCCCAGCCAAGGTGAAATACCAATGACAAGCCGACCAAATTCGAGAGTCTACCAAAAAGCGACCGTGCAGTATATTTAAGTGGTTTACTGAAATTGATAGTGTATTACCCCTTCTTTTCGTGTACAGATGCGTGCTCAAATGTTAGCATACCTAAAAAACATCTTATTTCTTCAAATTAGGTTATATAAGTTATGTATGGGGTAGAAATTCGAAAATTAAATTTTATGCTACTCGAAAGGTATTCATCCTAATATCCTAATCCTAATAATATATATTATAAATGCGAAAGTTTGGATGTAAGTTTGTGAGGATATTTGTTACTCAATCACAGATTTCGATGAAATTTAGTATACGTGTAGAAAAATACCGGGAATAGCACATAGGGTCCCGAAACTTTTTATCCTGAAATTCCCACGGGAGCGAAGCCCCGGGGCGTGGCTAGTATTAAATAAAGAAATACGTTGAGGTGAAGAAATTTCCCAACGTGCAGCATTGAAGCGCAGTATTTCAGTTGGAAGAGCAATGTCGTATAGGTAAAGACCTGGAAGGATTCGCTGGTTTAGGTCCTATAAGAGTAGAATTTCTTCACCATTCACATTGGTTTCACTTCGCGTTTTGAACACATTGCCAACAAACAACAACCAACAAGTTGCCAAATAATGTTTGAAACCCTCTCTTTGAAATATTTTACATGGCATTTAAACACCCGCGCGCGTGGCGAGACTAGCGATGGGTAAGCACTGCAGTATTTACTCGAGACTCCGAAAGTGCAAAAGTTTTTACTGTCTCATTAAAATAAAGTAAATACTTAGTATTTACTAAAAGTCAGTATTTATGGTATTTACTGTGACTCAGTTTTTACTGCTTTACCCATTTCTAGGCGAGACGAATCACTAGCACGCCATCTACATATTTGAACGTCCTTTTGATATTTTTCCCATCCGGGTTTGCAGATATTTGCTAATTTAACTCATTTTTTTTATTTTAACTTACATTATATACATGTATCTTTAAAAATTTGCTGATATACAAGCCAATCTAACTTAACTGAAGTCTATGGTGAAACATAACGATAGAATAGAACTATAGTTTTACTAATCAAAATGTAGATGGCGCTTAACTACAAAGGTACAACCCTACAAGTGAATGCGCTCGCTCTTATTATCTTTGCGGCTCAGTCGGTGATCGATGGATGATTCATTGTTGACATCGCCATTATAATGCAAGTTGCGATTTAAACAAAGTTTCTTTTTCTGTTACATTGTGAGCCCAGGCTACGAACGAGACGTATTTCAACTCTGTGAATATTATGTGATATTTGAGTGAACGTTGGTACCTAAGTATATTGAAGAAATGATACACTTGGTAAGTACTTATGTTTTGTTTTAAACTAAATAAGTATTTGTATGTGTAACTAAATAAGTAATAGTAAGATCATCGTAAAATACGGAATTTGTGGAAACCATTAGCTGTCTTTTTTAATTACATTTATTCAATTTACAAACAATTTCTAACAAAAGATATACAAAATTAATAGATTTGTGAGTTATATCTGAGTCGATCTTATATGCAAATAATTTTTGATTTTAAACACTTCTTAAATTTATTTATAACTATAATTTACATTTTTTATTTGACTCGAACTACAACACACTTTGATCACACACAAAATGACGGTGGCCGGTGGCCGGCATTCGCACGACAACGGATGAGTAGTGTGCATTACAGACGAAAGTATTGGTGAGAAAAAAGAGAAAATATTTGCGCCTATCTTTATGAATTTGTTAGTTTGAATGTCAGGGATGATCTGCGAAACGAATAATCTGATTTCAATTTTTTTACATTATTAACAAGTGTATTTAAAAATCTAAAATCCTGACTCTGGATTTGTTTATATCCAGCGTCACTCTTCCAATCAAGACTAACCATGCCAAAGAAAACATAGGTACATTACACTCGAAAAACATAACCCTCCTTTGACAGTCGGGTAAAAAGCCAATTTATTTATCTATTTACTCTTTCATCTTTCTTTTTTCTACCTTTGAGCCAAGTAAAACTCGGGTTTTATTGAAATAAATTATCTTTTTTTTTAACAGGTATATCTATAACCCAAGAGCAGGCAAGCATAGTGGTAGTAATAATACATCCATCATATATAAATGACTGATGAGTTTACAGAACGCGGATCGTTTACATGTTTCTAGGTAAGTAATCCTACTAATATTATAAATGCGAAAGTTTGGATGTGTTGTGAGTCTGTGCGTCTAAAACGGTTAAAAAGTAAAAAAAAATATATATTAAATTAATCGTAAGTTATTCCGCGAAAAACTGCACCGGTGACTACGTGGACAAAGCAGACAATTCAAGTATTTCATTACCTACCATTTTTACAATCGTGTCTGAAAAACTTATAAATAAAGAAAATAACAAGCAATATGCAAACAAGAGGTAGAATTAAAAAAAAATACATTAACACATTACAAGAGACAACACATACTTCGGCAGTACATATACTAAGGTGAAGACGAAATGGTGAAATGCTTGGAGAACGGAAATATAGTACCTATCAGAATTATAATATTATGCTAAGTGACATAACCTGTTAGTATTTTATAGTTTCGCCACTTATTTTATGTTACCGTAATATGACGTTTTCTGTTTTGTAGGCGATACTTAGTCCATACCAACAATCTACGGACTACTAATGAGTAAAGGATCAAAAAGCGGTAAGTTTTTTTTATTTCTAAGTTAGCGACGCGACGTACAACTTCATGGTGATATAATTTTAAACCTTATTTACGTACTCACTACGGATCTTAAGGGCAATGCCGATATTGAGCAGGAGCGGAGGGCATTGTCAATTAGGGCGAATATGATAGCCCGCAGGTTTGCAAGGTGTTCACGGGACGTTAAAAATTACTCTTTTCAAAGCTTACTGTACATCACTGTACGTGATGCCGTGTGTTTCAGCCTGTGGGTGAACTATACGAAGCGGGTTTACGATGACCTCCGCATCCTGTACAATAACGCTTTCAGAGTGATTTTGGGGCTGCCCCGATTCTGTAGCGCGTCGGGCATGTTCGCGGAGGCGCGCACCGACTGTTTCCACACAACCATGCGGAAACGGGGCGCGTTCCTCATGCGCAGGGTGCGGGCCAGCTCCAACATCATTCTGAAAATGATTGACGACTGACTGGATTGTCATTATCTCCGGCACTGCTGTGATAGACATGTCACAGTACCCATGCCGGTGAGAAGGTACTAATAGTAACTATAAGTATATTAATAATAATTCAATTCACTTATATAATAAATTATAATAATTTAATGTATTATTTCAATGTGCTATGGATCTTAATCTGAAATAATTAAATTTTAATTTAATTTATTTACCCAAGCAAAACGACCAATATCGCGTGGAGTACTTTGTCACTGCTCGTGGCGGCGCGTCTTGAGTAATATTGTTGTTATTTTGTATAGAAGGTAAATTAAGAATTGAGTTTTGACCGTTCCCACTGTCCTAATTTTGTAATTGCTGGCTGCAGTTTGTCAAAACAATGAATTGCAAAGATTCTAATTCTTTCAATATTTTACATACGCCTATAGTTAATCATATACATATAATGGTATAATCACGGCTTTATTACGCGAGTCGTTCTTTAATTATTTATAATTATATCATAGTAAAAGTAATCACCTCGCCAATCTGGTATTCTGGTATGAATAGGCCAAGCCTAGACCATTGCCGCCGCGCCGTCGTCTATGCAAGTTACTTACATTCATCGTCGTTATAGACTGATAATAATGTCATCCAAAGAGCGGCGGAGATAAGACAAAGCGCGGGTTAAACTAGGATTATTACAAACATGTATTATAGGTACTAATTTTTTCAGATTCTTCTGGGTCTGAACAAAATAGATCAGCGACGATCCAGGTCCAGACCACGCCCCGCCATTTGGTGACCTCTGTTTTATAATAATGGCTGGAAGAAGAAGTTTAGTTCCATTAAATAATTTAAAGGATGTAATTTCGAAGTATGTAAATATATTCGAACGTAGTATACCACCTATTAGTCATGAAGTGTATGAATGCATCCAAAACGAAATAGTAGAAAATTATCAGCATTATATGAAGAAAAAGTGCTATACAATTGGCAATTAAACGCCACAAAACATACTTTTTCGATGATATAAAAGAATTTTTCGATGATATAAAAGAAAAGACACCAAATGATTCCGATGAAAGTGAATATTTAGATTTAGAAATAAGTTTTGAAATGGATGTATATGATTTCAAACAAATAGCACCCAAACATAACAGGCTTTTAAAGAACACGTGGACCAATGAGCTACAAGACCAAATATGGAAAAACTCAGATATATCTTGCACAATTGCATTTAAAAATAGTTACGTGCCCTTAGACTTGAAAAGCAATGATATTAAGTGTAATGGCCAATGCACACAATGTGGAGCAAAAATTTTAGTTTCATTTTTTTCAAAAACATCGAATTTTTTTAAAGTCACGTGTTTTATTTCTTTCTATAAAAAAGACTTTGTTCACAATATAAATATAAAAAATAAATTGACACCATCCAGGAAATTTCTTCTTATGGACAAATTAAAAAATAACAAGGCATTAGCAGTTAGATCTATTCTGGCAGATGAATATATCAATACAAAAAATCCAAAGGAACCCCCAACCCTACCTACATTAAATACATTAAGAAAAATTAGACATGAAGTGAAAAGATCGCTGCAGTTCGACAAGAATCCTATTTTATCAATTTATGCTATGTCTCAGAGTCCACCCTATGATACATATATAAAAAAGTTTTCAATTGTGCCTTTCTTTTTATACTTTTGGACAATAGAACAAAGCCGATACTATGACGAAGTACTGAAAAATACACATATAACTTTATCTATAGACGCTACAGGTTCAATTTTTCAAAAAATTGCGCCTCCTGCTGTTAATGACCACTTGAAAAATAATCAATCTAGACATTTATTTCTCTATGCTGTTGTAGCTTATACTACAACAACAAGCGTGCCTTTGTGCTACATGGCATCACAGTCACACACTATTGACACCATATCATCCTGGTTAAGCATGTGGGCAGCAAATCGAAGTCTGCCCAATGAAATAATTTGTGATGACTCTTCTGCCCTGTTAGGGGCCATATGTCGTGTTTTTTGAAAACCGATACTAATGGCTACCTTGCTCAGTGCTTTACACTTCTGGAAGGGCAAAATCATGACCCACCAGCATGCTACATCCGCTTAGATAAGTCCCATTTCATTAAAAAATTGTATAAGCAAAATTGCTTTGCTAAAGTATCAGAAAAATGCAAATTTTTTTACATCAATTGTATAAAAATCATTTATGATCTTGAAAACTACGATCAAGTCAAGTCAATTATAAAAGATTTAGTAACTGTTTCTTTATCGGAATACATTCACCCTGATTTAGATGGACAATATAGTAAATATGAAAACGCTCTATCACGTTTATTAAATCAGACTAAAGTTGACACCATTGAATGTAATGAAGATAGTGATACACGTGTATCTTCCGATATAGATACTGAAGAAAATGAAAAGATTCCTACTGAGAACCCTTTAATTGAATATTATGATGATGTCATAAAAACGGAGGAATTATTTTTAATACTACAAGCTGATAATTATGAAAAAAAGAATGAGTACTATTTACCATCCTTTAATGATTTATTAAAAAAGGCTACTGCGAAAACTGCCAATGTGGAGTAAAGTAATGAATAAATATTTTGCTTTGGCTCGCAATGTGCCCAGTAGCTCCAATGTAGAGAGTCATTTTAAAGATTTAAAAACTATTTATTTTAATACGAAAGATGAAAGAGTAAGATTAGACGAATTTCTAATACAACATTTTACTTTTATTAATGGAACAATAAAATTAAATATTTCTCAACATATCACGAAGTCAGATGCCAATAAAAAAAGAAGAACAAAAAAAACTAAGCAGAAAATTGAATCTCTTCCAACATCCAGTTCACAAAATATTTGTCACGAACATACAGTTCTTAAAAAAAGATTTTGAATTAGAGTCCATTTTCAAGATAATCCGATAGAAGTAGAAAACTGGGGCGGACTAGCAATTCCTAGCAATAATAAAAAGAATAAACGAATCAAACCTGTTTATATTCTTCAAAATGGGACAATAGCAACTGCTAAAAAGACTAATGTAGTATTTACTAACACCTGTGCATTTGATGCTATTGCACAGGCATTTGCCGTAGCTTATAAAGATAGAACTAAATTTCAACAACTAATCAGCTGTTGCTCATTAGCGACTACTGATGATTTTACAAAGTTTATTATAGAACTTGCTAACGTAAAAAAATATACTCAAAAACTTTATGACAAGCGTGAAGATTTGCTGACTTTGTTTCGTTCCGAATCAGACCCTTCTGGGACGAGTTCGTTAACCAGTGTTGTAAACTGTGTGTGTAATATTACTAAAATTTTAGAAGATATATGTCTGTCTTACATTTCAGCTACGAGAAAAAGATATTGTACCAATGTTCATTGCACTAATTTAGACAGAGTTGATTATTATTGTAAATATATTCCATTAAATATTAATATAATCGAACAGAAAGGAATAAAACACTTGCAAGAAGCGGCTCTGTCCGGTATGACAAACGAATTTCTCCCATTTTGTTCTTTTTGCCAAAAGGGAAAAATAAATGTTAAGTATCTCTTAAATGATATAATTATATTTGAGCTACATGATATGATCATAGCTCTAGACGATATACCATTAAACATAGAATTAGATGGAAAACTATATTTGATTCTAGCTATTATAGACTTCACACCACCTATTAAATTCGATGATATTGGTCATTACAAGGCTTATTGCTATAGGTCAACCAATGGCACATATCAATTATATGACGATTTGTATAGCAAAATACAGAGTAATGCTAAAAATTTAACACCTCACGCAATTATTTACATATGTGAATAACGTTTCAAAATTTTCTAAATAAGCAATTTGAATGTTTTTGAATGAACATTTGAGTAAGTAATGTTATGTTGGGTGCTATATATTTGTTTTTAAAGATATACTTACATAACATGTATGTACATAATAATACCTTAAGGAAGGTATTAAAACAATCTGTGATTTGAATTGTATGATAAGCATAAGCTGATCTGTGATTTGATGACTATATAAATGTACAGTATTAATATTAGCTTAAGGGAGGTATTAAAACAATCTGTGATTTGAATTGTATGATAAGTATTAACTGATCTGTGATTTGATGACTTTATAATAAATGTACATTATTAATATTAGCTTAAGGGAGGTATTAAAACAATCTGTGATTTGAATTGTATGATAAGTATTAACTGATCTGTGATTTGTTGACTTTATATAAATGTACAGTATTATTAGCTAGGTATGTAAGACTGTTGTTGTCTGTGATTTCAATTGTAAAATTAGTACCTATTATGACTACCTTAAGACAGACTACTTATAAAAAAAAGTTTCTGTGCAGACCCATTTGACTAATTCGAAATATATTATTGAAACTCATGAGTCTACTGTAAGTCAAAAAAACTGACTAAATAGATTTAAGTACCTACAAATAAAAACTATCTGATCTGTGAGTTTTTGACTACCTATATATAAATGATCAGTATTTTATTACTTAGTGTCTAAGGTTTAACGATAATATTGATAAAGATCTTTTTAGGCACATAATTATTTTTATTGTAGTGATCTGTGATTTCAATTTTTTAATAAATATTATGACCACCACAAATAGTACTTGGACATATTATACAAAAGCTATAACGAGAAAGTATGATTTATAAACAGGATTAAACTGAACAATAGTTTTTACTTATTACGTTTTGAATAAATGAATGTAAAACAAATCATATTATTGATTTTTATTTATTAACAAATATCAATAAAAAGTACATTTCTCTGAGTCTGCGCGTAACTCATAGCCAGAGCAGCTTTTTCTGTACGTCAAAGGAGAGAGAAATTTAACGGTGCGTCTGCCCATAGGCACAGTGCGGGCGCTTCATAGAAACGGCGCGTCAAATATGCCTACTACTACTACAAATGAAACTGTATATCCGTGAACACGTCAGTAACACGTCAATGTGTGCGTTTTCATAGTCGAACGTCCCACAGTTACACAAGAACGGGGGAGAAGTGCGGAAGGAGCGGGGGGGTGCCATATTGCGGGAGGGGCAGGGAGTTTCCTTTCTGTACGTAGTACTAATATTAATTCTGTGCCATAGGTTTTAATTCAAAGCCGGCCGTAACGTAACGTAACCTACAGATTACGTTGATACAATTTTAAATCTAATCCGCACCGCATATGGTGCCAAAGTGACGGGTGGGACATTGGGACTCATTTTTGCTTCTAAAAGTAGTAATTTATTGTTTATTATTAACAAAATGACTATTAGAAATGACCACATAATTATGAAACCAGATAGTCTATGAACATTAAACTTTCAAAATAAAATAATAATAATATGTATTTCAATTTTGATGTACATATTAATAACTAGCTGTCGCCCGCGGCTTTGCCCGCGTGAGTTTCGCTTAGATGAAAAATCTCTCTTGGAGCTTTTCATCAGATGTTCCAGATCTTCAATTTTTATACGTCAGCAGAAAATGCTCATCAGGTTGAACGATTTTTGCTAAGGCGCCATTTCCATATATGTTATAGTGTAGCTGGTCTCTTGGAGCTTTTCATCAGATGTTCCAGATCTTCAATTTTTATACGTCGGCAGAAAATGCTCATCAGGTTGAACGATTTTTGTTAAGGCACCATTTCCATATTACTTATAGTTTAGCTGTTCCGTTATGGTTCTTCATCAGGTGTACCAGTTTTCAAAATGAATTATAGTCTATATGTTGCCCAGGCTTAATAGCTATACAACAAAAAAAGTTTCATTCAAATCCGTCCAGTAGTTTTTGCGTGAAACGCGTACATACATACAGACAGACAGACAGACAGACAGACAGACAGACAGACAGACAGACAGACAGACAGACAAGAAATTCCAAAAAATTTTTTTTGCTTTCTATTGTTCTTTTTAGATGTCCCTCTATCCATTTCAGTCAAAAATATTAAATGTACAGACAAAATATTTTTACTGTTTTATTATATGTATAGATAAAATGTACACCGTATAGAACAAAATAACATAAAACATCAGTTGTAAATAAATAAATACCTAAATCAACCTAAAATACTCGAATACATGCACTTGAACTTTCGTCCCACCCGTCAGTGTGACGGTCGGGACAAACCTTTTAGTATCAATATTGCCAATACCATGCACTTTTATTTTTAATGTGTAATAACAATGCAAAACAATAAACCCAAGAATAATTGTTACTTTCACAAAGCCGGTAAACAAGCAGTTCTATATTTATAGTAGGATAAGCAAACACATGTTTAACATTGACGGTCGGGACGTCCCTAATGCATTTCTTTATGCATTGATAACTTTAAAAAAAAACTTAAGAATTACTTACCACTGATGTTAATTCCAGGAATTGTATTTTATTCTTTCGTAACAATATATTACCACCACACATGAAAAGCGCCCAATAATGTGTCAACATGAAGAAAAAATATCATACCACTATGGAAGTAATAAGTACTTTTGTACAAAGTACTTACTACTTCCATGCATACCACAGACCATTACCTACCTACCTACCTTTATTACCTATTACATTCACACATATATATTAATAAGTTAACAATAAAAAAATCTCGAAATCCTGGACTAAAACTCTTCATTGAAAATTATATTAACTCAGTTGTGTACGCGCCTGTACTAAATTACGGTTATACTACTGCAAATTTCGGATGGTTGGTAATATATACTGTACGGCCGCTTTTTGCTAGACTCTCTAATTTGGTCGGCTTATCATGGTATTTCACCTTGGCTTGGATTTATAATTATATTTCTTAAACTACTACATATATTGATCTGATTTTTGGTGAATGGACAGTTAAGTATATTTAGCAATTAATGCAAAACATGTGAATTTCGTAAATAATAGACCAACTCGTCTAATGGACTGTCAAAATTCATGGCGGCCGAATCATAGCATTTTTTCTCATAACTTATTAGATACTTATGATACTATGTTGATACTTACATAGACATTGAAAGCAACTTCAAGGTACAAACTCACGTCACCAATAAGTCTCTAGGGCCCATATTAATAGTACAAGCGCTAAAATACCTAAAATCACGTTTTTATTTTTAGCTCTTGAACGGTAATATTTTTTAAATTTCTATTTTTACAAACATTATACACAAATTAATAACAACCTGTGTAAAAAAAGTCATATCTCTACGCCATGCCATTTAGGAGATCCAGCATCCGGCCAAACGTTCCCCCAGCAGAATTTTGAATTTCTCCTAAGTCTTTTGATACACAAATTTTATTTATTTATACACATTTACCTTTCACGACACTCAAATTATTGTACTTACTTTCATTTCGATCCGAGAACTTTTTTTGCTGGGGGAATGTTTTAAATGTCGTCCTGGCAGAATCTGTTTGTAATTAAAATCTCAAAAAGTAATTGATGCACAAATTTGAAACTTATATAAACATTTACACGACATCATGCTCTAATTATTTAGTAACATCACGTTTTGATATTCAGTACTTTTTTGCTAGGGGAACGCACTCGACTTGGCCTGTATATTGGAATATGGCAGAAGAAAAAGTGCAAAAAAGGCTTAAACGGGCCTTTTCTTCCACTGAAAAGGTTATGATGTGTAACATGTTTAACACCTTTAAAAGTGCTTCACCGACTGCCTCACACAATGAGATATGTAAAACAGTGGCATCATCATTGGGCGTAAACTGGTGTTCAATTTATAAAGTGGTGAAAGAACAACAAGTCAATAATCGTTTGAAGTCCCCAATTAGAAACAAGACACGCCTCACAGTGTGTGATAAAATCGATGATTTCACAAAATGTGCCATTCGAAATATAGTACACAATTTTTTTATCAATAATGAAATTTCCACTCTTGATAAAATTATGAAAAAAATTGAAGAAAATGGCGAATTGGGTACTTTGAAAAAGGACTTCTTTGCACAAGATTTTGAAGAAAATTGGTTTTAAATTTGACAGAAGAGGCAGAAACAGTTTATTGACTGATAGAGAAGACATATTCCTCTGGAGAAGAAATTATTTACGTGCAATTAAAAATGCCCGAGAAGCTGGTCAAAAAATATATTACTTAGACGAAACCTGGCTAAATAAAGGTCACACAACTTCAAAAACTTGGAAGGATACAACCGTGACCAGCGCACGTGATTCTTTTTGTAAAAGGCTTATCTACTGGCTTAAAGAATCCCTCGGGTAAGTTTCATTGTTATTATTTTAATGATCTATTTGTGTATGTTATCAACGAAAGTGCCGCCGCAGGTGGCTGGTCGTCGACTATCATAAACAAGATAAAAACAATTGTATTTTTATTATCAGCTAATGTGTTATGATTTCTACTTTGCAAATGCTGTATTTTTTTAAATTTTAATTCTTTTGTTACAGGCAAGGGTAAGCGATTAATTATTACCCACATCGGCAGCGAAGAAGGTTTCGTAGAAGGAGCATTGCACGTGTTCGAGTCAAAGAAGCAAGGCGACTATCACCAAGAAATGAATTCCGAAAATTTTGAAAATTGGTTTATTGAAACAATTGAAAAACTCCCCGAAAATGCGGTAATTGTTATGGATAACGCCTCATATCATTCAAGGAAGGTTGAAAAACTTCCTACTGCCAACAGTAAAAAACAAGAAATAAGTGAGTGGTTAAAAAAAAGGGAATAAAATTTGACGAAAATTTGCTAAAACGAGAACTACTCGTAATCATCAAGGAGCACAGAAAACGATATGAGGCGTATGTAGTAGATGAAATCGCAAAAAAGAAAAAATAAAACGGTGCTCCGCCTTCCGCCATATCACTGCGAACTTAACCCGATTGAATTAATATGGGCTCAAATAAAAGGAGACGTTGCTTCAAACAACGTGACTTTTAAAATGAACGACGTAAAAAAATTATTTCATGCTGCAGTTCAAAAAATTACACCAGAAAAATGGAAAAAATGTGTGAAGCATGTGGAAGACGTCATAGAGCCTAAAATGAATCAAATGGATCATAATTTTGAAGGGTTAAGTGAAAAATTTATTATAAATGTAGGGAATGACAGTGATATGTCGGAGAGTGAAAGTGAATAAAATATTGATTTATTTTATAAGAAATAAAGATAATTATCACTAAATAAAAATTATTTCATTTCAGAAAATACCCATACATAGAAAGTCATTTGAAGGATTACGAAAAAATTCGCAACGTATTAAGAAATGCTGTGTAATATGTACACAGCATTTTTTTATATGTTCTCACCAAAACGTTCGCAATATGAACGAGCCCTATTGTTTTCTTACCGGGCGCAAGCGCTTTTGGGCGGAGCTAGATAGTATTCTGTCCTTGTCTGTTTGTATACAAATGTCAGACAGAGAAAGCGCTTTGCTTGGTTCATTCGATGAATAGAGTATAGTAAGGTAATGTTTTGGATTTTATCGATATATTTTGTTTACATTGTATAAAATATTAATTTTAAGGTTTCCCAAAGATCCTGATTTTTAAAGAAAAATGGATAGATGCAACTGGCAGAGTTGCTTGGATGCCAACCAAATTTAGTACCATATGTTCCGAGCATTTCGAGGGAAATAAATTCTTGATTTCGAAAAAAGGATTTCGGTACTTGAAACCTACAGCGCTTCCAACGTTGAAAATTGTTAAGTTTTTTGATGTGAGTAAATATTTTTTTATTGTATCCTAACTAATATTATAAATGCGAAAGTGAGTTTGTTTATTTGTTGGTTTGTTTGTTTGTTTGTTACCTCTTCACGCTTTATCTACTGAACCAATCTTCCTGAAAATTTGCATACACATAGCTGGGAGTACGGAGAAGGACATAGAGTACCTTTCATCCCGGGAAAAAGCACTGTTCCCGTGGGAAATACACGCGGGCGAAGCCGTGGGCGAAAGCTAGTAAGTATATATATATATATTTTTTTGTTGTTTAAAGGAACATTAAAATTGAATTCTCTTCTTCATCCGAGCGATTGTCCTGCGTTATACTTGCGGAGTATCACGGGTCACGCTATATATCTTTACCTGGTTGTTATGCATGTCCGAGCACCGTTTAATCAATCAATCAATCAATCAATATTTATTTGCAAGAATACAGTTTATAGAGATGTTACAATTTAACACAGGTACATGTATTCAACCTTAAAGTAAGGCATGCAAAATTTTAAATTCGTATTACACATTAAATCACATTGTCAGTTACATAAATTCAAATATTCATTAATGTCATAAAAAGTATTTTCTAACAGCCATGCAGTCAAAACATTGTCAAAGTTCTTCCCATGTAGTTCCTTTATTGAATTTGGGAGCTTATTATATATAATTATACACATATTATAAACATTCATTTTATATATATAGCAATTACAAGGTGGCTTGTCCAATAAATTAATATATTGTGGCCGCTGTGGTCTTAAATGTACTTGGTTACGATACCTGAAAAATCTGGATACATTCGTAGTGTATGATTTATAACTTAAATGTGTGAGTTTGGCGATCACGGTTCCTTACAAATTTTATCAAGTAACACTTCCACTCTTATTTATTTTTCCATGGAGTAAATAATCAAAGCCGGGGGGTTGCCAGGTCGCCAAACCTAATGGCCGGACACGCAATCAAATAGCCTACCTATGTCCGGCTTTATCCGGACGCCTGGCAACCCCCGGGCCACAGATGACTAAAAAAAGTGTTTCGGGAAATACCTCTGATAACTTCCTCTTCTTCCTTGCATCAAAATATGCCATATTTTCTTTCCTTGTAGGTTGGTTATAAATATTCTGTAAAATATAATATCATTACAATTACTTTTAAAAATAATGTTAATAAGTATATGCCATCATCACATCATAGAACACTATTTACATACTTCTCCATCAGTTGTCATATTTAGCACAAGTATTGTCGGATATGCTGAAGAACATAATCGTCTGCACTGTTCGGTCACTATAAAATCATCATACTTAAAATGCATAGAGCAAATTGTGCTATATTTTGAGGAAAACCAATCCTTTTTACCCGTCGCATTGATCCATTTTTCTTTAACAATAGGATTGCTCGGAAATCTAAAAAAACAAATACAATAAAAAAAACAAATAAAATAAATATTCAGTCACCGTCCGAACTAGCTTAGTGACAGACGCGTAGTTCCGTGCGACCTCCGTAATTATCGATATACTACCCTACCGACCGTACCGTCGACGCGAAAGTGTATCTCATTTTGTGCGAACGGGTCCAATATTTTTGTAATTTTATTCCTTAAGATCTACTAAATATCTAAATATAAAACTAAAATGAGTGTGCAACGCGGTCAACCACAACAAAGCACAGAATCGCACCCCAATCTCACCACATTCGGTGAAGCATCCGTTGCCGACATATTTATTTCGACATTACGCAACAAAAGGAAACAACCTGAATGTGATTGCCCCAGTGATACTTCAACCAAATTTCAAGAAATAATGGACACACTCAATGCTGTTTTGAAGTCCCAAAGTGACATTCATGAGGACGTAAGGGAAATCAAAACAAGAATTTCTGACATCGATAAAAATGCGAAATCCTCGCACAGGAGCAAGATAAAATTAAAACGGAACTCGATGAGCTGCATGCCTGTAATGAGTTGACAGATTCACGTATAAATATCTTAAAACAGGAATTGGATAACCTCGAATCGAATATTGACACACTTACCCTTCAATTACAAACAAAGGAGCAACAAGGCCGGATCAATAATCTGGAAATATCAGGATTACCCTTAAAGAAAGGCGAAAATCTTAAAACACAATTATCACCAGCATCGCCAACAAAATAGGCTTCGGGCTGGCACCTACAGATGTTGAGTCCATTCACCGCGTTCGAAGGTTTGCCCCCTCGACGGAACGACGACGCCATGGCGGCGAAAACAACACATCAGTCGCACCAAATATTATAGTGAAGTTCACCCAAAGAAAGCGAAAAAACGAAATGTTGGCTGCTGTTCGGGCCCGAAGAGGACTGACGACGGCTGACGCTGGTCTCGATGGTCCCGCCACCCCCATATTCATAAACGACCATCTAGCTCCCCACAACAAAGTGTTGTACAGAAGGGTACGACAATTAGAGTAAAAAGAGAATGGATACAAGTACATTTGGTTAAATGACTGTAAAATATTTGTTCGTAAAAGTGATAATTCTAAAGCCATTCTTATTACGTGTCAAGATGATCTCGTTAAAATTAAATGACGTTCTTGTTTACATTTACTATTTATATTACTTAATAATATACCTACGTGTAGGCAGCTACTGATTGGAATATTAAATGTATGTTTAATTCCGTCATATGTAGAAAACTGTCACAGAATAATACTTTCTGTTCCCAAAGATTATTTATTACAAATTAAAGTTGCATTTCTGTTTTACATTCAACTTACTATAATTTGTACATGCAGGCTTGCGCTTATCTATATCTGTTTCGGTAAATACTATGCATGTGTAAAAAAATCTACGTCTATTTTTTATAACAATAAAGAACTAGCAATGTTAATATTTTTAAATGTCATTATTATGAAATCCTTTATTTTTTATTACTTAATTTTTGGACTTTGGTGGTACACACATAAACATTCACACTTAAAATACTACCATGCTCAATATGGCTAACACAAGCGTTTCAATTTGTTATCAGAACGCGAGAGGCTTGCGAACTAAATCACATACATTTCTCAGTAATTTTTTAAATAATCATTATGACATTATTTGTATCACTGAAACGTGGCTAAGCGATTCCTTCTATAATTCTGAGTATTTCGACAGTAGATACGACGTTTTCCGTTGTGATCGCAATTTGATAGCAACTGGTCACGAGTGGGGCGGCGGGGTGGCTGTGGCGGTCCGTCGGCAGCTCGGCGCGGTGTTCCGTCCGGAGTGGAGCATGCCAATCTCCGACGACACCGAACTGATATGGCTTAGCATCCCACTGCAACCGCGCGCGCCCTCCCCTCTTGACCCAGTACATCCATCCTCCTCTAACACCAACTTTTTACACCTAGCTGTCACGTATATACCTCACTGCAGAAATCATGAATTTATACTAACAAATCTCAGCGATAGGATATCTGACTTGATTCAGAGACATCAAAACGACATTTTTCTCATTTTAGGTGACTTTAACGTAACAAAAGCAGAGTGGTTTTATGACGAGGAACTCGATAGTATGAATATTTCCGCTAATGGTGATAAACTGGCCTTGATAACTTCTGAATTGTTGAACCTATCGTCCCTGAATCAGTATAACTCCGAGTTTAACATCAATAACAGATTACTGGATTTAGTCTTATGTAATAGGATCTGTGATGTGTCTCATTGTCCCATGCCTTTAGTTCCGGAAGACAATAATCATAAATCTTTAGAGATAAACTTGACTTTAGACTTGCCCGAACCATTAAAAAATAAACAATTTAAAAAAAAAATGTTCTTTAAAGCCGACTATGAAAAGATACGCATAGAACTTAATGATATTAATTGGGAAGAGGAATTTTCTTGCTGTAATAACGTGGATTCCATGGTTAAGTTACTATATGATAAGCTCAACTTACTAATTGACAAATATGTACCATGTCGCACCGTATCAGAAAATATTGGTAACTACCCGCCTTGGTATACAACACCACTAATAAAACTGGCTAACGAAAAGCGTAAGTATCATACTAAATGGAAACGTTATAGAAACTCTAACGATTACAATACATTTTCTTTGCTCAGAAAGAGGCTGCGCTTGATGGAGACTGAATGTCACAATCGCTATATTCAATTTGCAGAGAGTAATATTAAAACAAATCCCAAATACTTTTGGACATTTGTAAAGTCAAAAAAATCATCTGGTGAAATACCAAACAAAATGTTATATAAAGATTCTGAATTGACAGGTGGTTCTGAGATTTGCGAAGCCTTTAACGATTACTTTCATTCGGTCTTTATTCCGCAGTCTTCTAATAGCAGCTGCAACCTCAACTCTGACGTTCCATCTGATACTACTATAGATATGTCATCCGTTTATTTAAATAAGGAAATGGTAGAAAAAGAATTAAAAAATGTTAATATTTGCAAAGGTGCTGGCTCGGACGGATTACACCCAGTATTTATTTCAATGTGTTACAAAGAATTAGTCACACCCGTTTATCTTATATTTTCTGCATCTATAAACACCGGTGTTTTTCCAAGCTACTGGAAAAAAGCACTTATTACACCCATCCCAAAAAATAATAAAAATAATGTAATTGAAAATTTTCGGCCTATCTCTAAACTTTGTATCTTGGGGAAAATCTTGGAAAAAATGGTAACCATTCAAGTATTTAACGTTGTACATAATCACATTTTAGAGGAGCAGCACGGGTTTTTCAAGTCGCGAAGTGTCGATACTAATATGGTATCCTTTACAAATTTTTTGTCGAAAGCAATGGAAAATAACTCTCAAGTAGACGTTATATACACCGATTTTTCCAAAGCTTTCGACAAAATAAATCACAGTAATCTCTTATTGAAGTTATCAATGGCTGGAATCCACGGAAACCTCCTCAGATGGATAGAATCATATATAAGTAATCGCAGTCAGGCTGTTTGTCTCAGAGGGCACATTTCTAAATTCTTATACATCCCTTCTGGAATCCCACAAGGTTCACATATCGGGCCTCTTCTCTTCTCCATTTATATAAATGATATTAAATCCGCACTCAATAACTCTAATATCTTGCTTTACGCTGACGACGCCAAAATTTTTAGGATCGTTCAAACATTAGATGATTGTCACAAAATTCAAACTGATATTGATTCATTAATTTCGTACTGTGCTAAAAACCAACTATATGTTAATATCGACAAATGTAGTATTATAACATACACTAGAAAAAAAAATCTTATAGATTTTCCTTATACTATAGGCTCCGACCGCCTTAAACGAGTAAAGGTTATAAGAGACTTGGGAGTGCTTATGAATGAGAAGTTGACCTTTGACCAACATATTGACTCCATAGTTAACAGATGCTACAGGAATCTTGGTTTCATAAACCGAGTGACAAAGCCATTTTCCAACGCCCACACATATAAAATATTATATTTCGCATTTGTTAGGTCTGTCCTAGATTTTGCATCCGTAGTTTGGTGTCCACATTTCAAAAAATCTATAGATCGTGTAGAAAGGATACAACAAGTCTTCATAAAAAATTTAAATTATCGTACCAATTATTACCAGGACGACTACACATCTTCTCTGCGCCACCATCAAATATTGAGTCTGGAAAACCGTCGTAAACAATTCGATTTGATGTTCTTGTATAAGATACTAAATTATAAAATAGATTCTCCTTCACTTTTAGCCTCGCTACAGTTCGCTGCACACAAACGCAGGCCTGCACGCCCCTCGCGCCCAGCTAACAATATGCTTGTACCGCCAAACTTCAAAAAACTATATACTGCGAATTGCTTCGCATCTCGGTGTCCCAAATTGTTTAATAAGCACATTGCTGATTTGGACCCTTTCAACTGTAGTTCACTGACATTTAAAAATAAACTTAAAACAATTCTTGTATAAACTTTTAATAAACTGCACTAAGCATGTTCTATATATAACTTTTATAATAATAATTTTAAATTCGGCACTCATTGTCTTTTGTTATGAACATAGTTATAAGTAGTATTTTGTATGTAATGACTGTTTGATGCCAAAATAAAGAGAAAAAAAAAAAAAAAAAAATATTCACAACAAGTTTCGTCGGTATAAAAATAATCTTAACAAAAGTAAAAAATAAATTAGTCAAAAATGCCACCCCGGACTGACCCGGCTCCAAAAGGTACCCATAACGCCTGCCGCGTTTCCCCTTTGAATAGCTATAGATAACCTTTGAACCAGGTACCATCCGGAGCGGTAGTTATATCCACGATCCACGCCACGGCACCTTAAACGCAGTCCTATCTCGCTAATAAAATGCTTCGCTTCTACACCGAGGGTTCCGTACACGTAAAGCATCTCACATTATAGCTCTAACTAAAAGACTAACTAGTTTAAAAAACAACTTAACTTTGCAGTTCGATCCCTAAGATTCATACTGAATCCAGCGCGAAAATAAGTTTGTACCACTTTTTTTCAGACTTCCATATTTACAATTTTCAGATTTATTCCTGTATAAGTACTGTTAGACCTTGCTTTTTGCCAAATTTCATAATTTTAGGTCAACGGGAAGTAGTATTTTAGGTTTTGATTGCTGCCTGAAATCGCAAAATATGCCAAAAATCGCAACATTTACAATCGTAACATCTCTTGATCGCGCTGACGTATAATTTTGATTATTCTTTTGCTGAAAGAGACCATGGATCCGAGTATTCGATATTAATTTCACAACTTGACACCTATAAGCGTTCCTGAGAAAAAAAAGTTTGATAGACAGACGGACAACGAAGTGATCTTATAAGGGTTCCGTTTTTGTCTTTTGAGGAATGGAACCCTAAAAATAAAAACAGTCTTTCCATAAATAAAATAAAAAAAAAAACATTGTCAAACAATACCCTATTCGTCAATGTCGGTTATCGATTGAACAAATCGATTTTAAAGTAACAACGTCTACATCACTAGTGGCACTATTTGACAGAGAAATGATAAAAACGCGTGTACCACGAACATACCATGAATCGTGCATGGTTTCTGTCGTTTGTATCACATTGCGTATCGACAAAGCGCCCATTGATGGACTCTTATAACAAAACCAGCAATATAAAATAGTGTTATAATACCCAAGTAAGAATTTACCTCAGTAGTATCTCTTACTTAATGTCACAAAAAAACGTTTTTTAAATAAATTAAAGCTATATCAAGCAACACAATTACTAACCGATGATAGGTAATACCGCCATTAACTAGATTCACCGCCCTGGAATGGTTTTTACAATTTGCAATGGCACAATTTGGCATTTTTATGCTCGTAACGACACGACTCGCCACCGGTGTGAACAAGGAAGTTATATCCCATGGAAGCGAAATAACGTTCAAGTTTGCGTGGCAATTCCCCCACTCTTTCGGCGCTTAAAATGGCTGCCGCTAGTGACGGACGGGCACTGTCGATAAACTTTATTATCGTTGAAAACTTTCGGGCAACTTATTGCATAAAAAAAATCGTTCATTGACCCCGACTCCAAAAACACGTAACACTGTATACAGTGTTACGTGTTTTTGGAGTATTGATGCTAGTTATTTATTTTTTAAGCAACAATAGGTAACAATAGGTTCTTTATACATAAATTTAGTATTACAATTTCAATATCACACTAATATTGTAAAGAGAAAGTGTTTGTATTTTTTTTTTGGGGGTAATTCGGAACTACTAAACCTACTACCTAAATAAGAGAGTAAGTAGTTCGTATTCGTAGTAGTTCTTATTCTTTATAGTTGAGTAAACTACTCGCCTTGTACATACTGGTATCTGTGGTTGGTAGAAGTTTGGGGTAATCTTCGGAACTACTAAATCTACTACCTAAATAAGCGAGTAGTTCGTATTTGTAGTAGTTCTTATTCTTTATATATATACAGGGTTACTTGTAAAACATCAATAACCTCTCTAGGGGTGAAAGTACTCATGAATATGAGCAACTTTTTGTATGGGACCGACTCTGAAATCTCAAAAAAAAAATCAGCTGTTCCATACATTTTGGCCGAGTAGGTATTGTAAAATGTATGGAACAGCTGATATTTTTTTTGAGATTTCAGAGTCGGTCCCATACAAAAAGTTGCTCATATTCATGAGTACTTTAGAGAGGTTATTGATGTTTTACAAGTAACCCTGTATATTCTCCAAAGATTTAAATATATTCTCTAATTTCGGAATAAAACAATATCCTATATGCTATTCCCTTTATATTGGTATTCCTATATTATTGGTATTTTTCTACCCGTGTACCAAATTTCAGTCCAAAACCGTCCAGTAGATTTTGCGTGTTTGAGTAACAAACTCTTCTTCTTCTTCTCTCAGCCGAAAGAGTCCACTGCTGGACAAAGGCCTCCCCCAATGGGGGTTTTGCCGTAATCGCCACGCTTGGCAGGCGGGTTGGCGATCGCAGTGTGATGGCATAGTACGCGGAAAGATGCTGCTGCCCATTCTCCGGTAGTTTTAATCCCTTAGTCGCCTCTTACGACACCCACGGGAAGAGATGGGTTGGTGCTATTCTAGAGCCACACCACAGGCCGTAACAAACTCACAAACATACAAACGTCGTAAATTTCGCATTTATATATCTACAACCAAATGTTTATCGATATAAGAAAATACACATCACTATAACGAAAATGACTTGGGTGAAATAATGAAAAATACAACAAACTAAGCTACCATGATACAAAAAGTTCGTTTTATTATTTCAGAAGCATCAATTTACGTTGTGACAATCGTTAATTTCGAAGAACAAAACCGTGTAAAAACTAAAAATTGTTTGCTAACCTAAAAATGGTTACTTGAGGCTGATTTTGAGCACGACATTGCATTATTGAGCATCTAGGCATTTTGTAACGTAATTGCCCTATCACACTATATAAAAAAGGTATTTATCAGTCTTTATCTTCAATAAACTCAATATAAATAAGAAAAATAATTCAAATCACAAAAACACTTGACAGGTTATGTACTACTGTATTTACGTTCGCTGGCTCTAACAATGGCGATTTTTTTCCACGCATCCTAGAAACGGTGACGTCATCGCGAAATGTTGCCAAAAATAAGAAAAGTTAAACATCCCACTATCCTTTTTTACTTATGGCGTGATACTGAGGTTAAATAGAGACAAACCTATTTTTTTGATTTGGCGTCGAAAAGCTTCATATTTGTATAATGAACAGTTTATATATGTTGAATGGACCACTTCCATAGATATAACTTCCTTGGGTGTGAATGAAGGCAAAACTGAGTAGGAAACACGTGATGTTTGTTCATTGGACCATCGATCAAATATTACAAGTACTTGTAATATTTGATCGATGATTGGACAGACGCCGGGCACGCTTGGACAAACTGCTTGCAGCACTAGAGTTTAACGTAGTGATTTTTTCTCTCTGCACTAGAGTATATCAAAATCTGTGGATAGAGTAGACACGATTATATTCTGTTTAAATTAAAAATGCGATTTATATTCTATCACAGACATATAAATGTAAGCAGACGAGACACATTTTTTGTATGTGTTGACTAAATGTTGTATCTCTTTTACTCTTGAAATATTTCCATATGCGCTATCCTTGTTTTTCACGTGTAGCAACACTTAACACACACAATGACAATTTGCAAAAAGCGTGGCGTTTGTTTCCATCCGTCGCCATCTTGACATACCTATAATCAAAGTCGTGAAGTGGAGTGTTGGAGTGAAAATATCGAATAATATTAGGTAAAAAACGTGAAAAAACACGAAATCAATATGGTTAAGTGTAGTGCAATTAATTGTGAGAGTTCCAGTCATAAGAAAATACAAGGAATATCATTTCACAGGTAATTTATCCAAGACTAATTATAACCAGTATTTTTATCGGGCTATTACTACCAAAATCAACTCCTTTTTTGGAAATCTAAATGACCAAATTGGTAATTACTTTGCTCATCCTCTGTTCCATCCAATATTGGCTTGTTCCAGTGAACTGGAGCTAATGTTTTTGCAAATTGTAAATGTTTTTATTTGTCATGACAGTTCTTGTACTTATAAGATAGATTATTATTGAACAGGGCAGAACTCGGTTGTATAGATATTTTCCGTGTTAATTCCTTTGTTCAATAGGCACCTATGTACTTTCAAAGTGTAAACCCCACACTATTGTTACATTGTTTTAGGTTTCCTAAGGATATTGCTCTTCGACAACTTTGGATCGTAAATATGAAACGTCAAACTTGGAAACCAAAACCCAACAGCCTGTTATGTTCAAAGCACTTTGAAAATCAGTACTTAGATACTACTAAATCTTGTACGAAACTACGGCCTGGAGCAGTGCCAACTCTATTCGAACAAGTTTCTGAGAGTAAGCTTCTTCTAACTATCTTACTTATTATATTAAAGTAGATTAACCCCCTCGAAAAAGTCACAGACAGACAGTCACTTTCGCCTTTTTTAATATTAAAATGGTGTA
Organism: Ephestia elutella; assembly: GCA_018467065.1. Lineage (NCBI taxonomy): Eukaryota > Metazoa > Arthropoda > Insecta > Lepidoptera > Pyralidae > Ephestia > Ephestia elutella. The sequence goes on along the minus strand of CM031587.1, from coordinate 1,920,115 downwards.
AAGTGACCTGCAAAGTTGTGAGCAACTGCGACAAAAACTATATTTTTGACCTAGTTAAAACTGGTATCGATAAACATTAAAAATAAAGCGGCAGCAAAGAGTCTAATATAAATCAATGGTACGCACGAAGGTTATTATATTTTTTCAGTGGCACAGTTATCTAAGTACTGACACAAAGTAGTTAAAAGGGTAGTACTGAGTTCAGACCTGTTTATGAAGTTTACATTGGTGTGCGTAATTGCCACGCAATTTTGCAGGAAAAGTTACATCTGCTTCAAGTAATGTTCATCTGTGTATTCTACGGTTTTTGTTATTTTTGTTATCATTCAAAACCATTTCAAACCATTCGAAACTAACTTCACTACACATTTGTCAAAGAGTCTGGCTGGAGTGAAGTTGCTAAAGCCCGACCTACATTTTAATCGGACTGGCTATACATATACTTATTACACAGAAATATATTTTTTTGTATTTGTGTATTTTCCATAGAGTAAGATTTTTTCACGAAGGAGGTAAAGAGCTTTATACCTACTCTGTGATTTTTTTAATTTTCCTTAGACCGAGAGAGAGAGAGAGAGAGAGACAGGCAGCTGAGAGAGCGGGATGTCAGATATGGTTTTTGTCTGTTGGTGAAGGACAGGTGTCTTCTGTGAATACGATTTTATGTCAACTTTGTCATGTACAGCTTAGTTTGGAACTGACATTGTATAACCTAGTTCTCTATTTAGTTTGTGTATTGTATCGTAAATACGGTCTAAGTTCACACAGTATTCTCACATTATTCTAAATAAGCTTTTTAAAGTTTGACAAAATGGTGTCTTGTTGTGTCCTGTATTGTGAATCATCTTCAAATAGAAATCCCAATCAATACTCTTTTCACAGGTAAGCGTTGTTTACATTAGTTGAATTTCAGTGGGCTTGTTTTGTTGATATACGTCGATATGTTCGTCTCGTGTCAATGATGTATTTTAAAACGTAGTAATATTAATTCTGTGATGTAGTGATTATTACTCTTGATGTATATTTTTCCTGTATTATATTATTTTCTTGTATGGAAATGTATCATTGCATATTATTTAAAATATTAAATAAATATTTAAGAAAATATTGAGTAAAGAAATAGGTATTGTCATTTTCGAGGCAATCGCTAGGGTAGGACCAGTACCGGAGGTGTAATATCGATAAAAAATTTCACACGAACATTTTTCGGTTCAATAACTGAAAACTAGTTCGAAACTTAGAAAAGGTGCATTTATCGTCAAGTACAGTTTGCAAACAATATTTTTCTTAGCTAAGTACATGCTTCTCTTCGATTTCAGAATACCCACTAATGGGCAACGACGCCACACTTGGCTTAAAATAATAAACAACGCAACTTGGTCCCCGAATGAAGGATCTCGTGTATGTAGTCGACACTTCGACAACAGAAATTTCTACATTGCTGGTGGCAAGATTCGATTAGGAAAATATGCTATACCAACTAAGTTTGTTCCTGTTAGTACAGCTGTTAGTATTACTAGCTTTAACCGCGGCTTTGCACACGTGTTTTTCACGCGGGAACAGTGCTTTTCCCCATATGAAAGGTACCCTATGTCTTTCTCAGTACTTCTATCTTCCCATCACGTAAAAAGGCCGCTGGTAAAGGTGAGGATATCTCAAAAACCGCTGAACTGATTATGTTGCGCAACGAACTTAAAAATTCTATGGATAGTTGCTGCACGTATTATTAATATCATCGAAATTAATTCAACGGTTCGAGAGTTATCGCGGAACAAATAAACATACATACAAACAATGTGTTTTCGCCCCAACTTGAATAGGGGACCGGACAACTTTTTTTTTTGATGCTTCATTGAAATATCTCACAATAATAGAATCATCCATAAAATAATCACATAAATAACCAAAGTATTTCCCAAAGATATAACAAAAAACAATTCACAGTTTTAAGCGATGTTTGGACGATACCAAAACGCCCTAACAAAACGTATATGACATCACGCGTAAAAAATGGACTTTCCCTAAAAGTTTGAACTCTAATAAATTAGCTCTGGAGAATAAACTCGTGCTGAAAAGTCGCAAAATGTGTTTAATTATATGTATTCTAGATACACAATCCACAACACAAAACCGTCCTCACCAAATGATTGCCCACTTGATGTTTTGGGTTGCCTTTTCATTTAGTAGCATTCGTCCGTTCTGAGAGTAAACATGCCGCAGTGCTCCGTAAAAAAATGTAAAAATCACACGTCCAGAACCCTAAAGGAACATGGAGTGTCTTTTTTTAGGTAAGTACCTTTGTTATTATTATAATATACATGAAATTCCCTAAGTATTTGGCCAAGAAAGTATCATAAAACATTTTTTAGTTTATTTAAATGACATTTGGTGAGAGTATAAGCATTGAAATTGAATAGACACTAGCCGAACTTACGAATCCATACCGTTGTTGTTTTGCAACATATAACGATGACTCTGTGCTAAAAGTAATAGAGACGCTGTTGTTTTTTATTTATTAATTATATTTTATTTTATTTTCAATTATGTAACATGTATGTTTGTAACTATGTGTATTTGGGTGGAATCATGCAACTAAATTTTAAAGCAGATATCATAAACCAATTGAGCTAAAATTTTGTATGTATATCGAGAGACAATGCAATATTATGCTCAGCGGGCTGATCTGGTGATGAGAAGTTCTTTAATGCTGAACAAAAAAGTCACCATATTCTACAATGTGTGTGTGTATTAGCTCATATTAAATTTTGTCCCAAAAATGTATTTTTGTAGAAAACTTATTTTATTATGACGCTTTATATTCTCTTAACTAATTTCAAGATATAAAGTTAATTTGGGGCTGGGTTTTTATATGGGTTTTTAGTTAATTTGTTAATTTATTCTGTGTTATTTGTTCGTATATATTTATTTATTTAATATTACATAAATTTCTATATTTTTAGTTTTCCTCGAAATCCTGTACGATGTGGAGAGTGGATATCCGTGATCGCACGTCAAAGATGTGAAGAATTTTTTAAGCCATCTATGAGTAGTGTCGTATGCTCCAAGCATTTTTTAGAAAGTGATTTGTATATCACTCAAAAAGGTGTCAAAAGATTACACAAAACAGCTGTACCTCAAGTCGTATGTACCTATAAATCACTTTTTATTTATACTTGATCGAAGATTCTATCATAAAATTACATATTTTTAACATTTCTCATACCTTGTCCGCTCCCCTATTATAGCCCTCGCTCGCTTCTTTCGCTCGGGAAAAATTTTACGCGCATTATTACCGGCTTTTACCAAATCATAGCAATTATTATCGAAGCGAGAGGTTGGTACTTTTGTACAAACAACTCCATTCCTTTCTATATTCCGACGACCGAAGCACGCTGACGTCACCTGGCGTCGCTGACGTCACCCGTATCGGGGTGATACGATTGTGTGCGTGTGCCCTTGGTGTTGAGTTGAATGAACTTTTACTGTAAGTCTACGAATATAATCAAGAGTTAAATTTAAGTGACCCTTTACGTTACCAAATGTTAGCCTCGGCTTATGGACGGTTTTTATCAAAGACAATATTACCAAATAGTGAAGGCGAAGCGAGAATCATCCCAATATAACATTGCACAGGTTAGTAACCGAATTCATTATATTTACAATCTTAGATTTTTATCATTCTAAAAAGATTTTACTATATTATGTGAGAAAGTTTACAAAGATCAGCTAACTTTTTTATAATCATTTACTGTTAAACTTGTTTTTTTAAAGAAATTCGTCACTATATGGTAAATAGTGATGTGGTTCGTCTATCTCAAATATCGTTAACACAACATATCGACAGATGGATGAATTGTGATTTATTTTATACTATTGAGATTTATGTAATATTTATTATTAATTACCTATAGTCGGTTTCTTTCTTATGATTTTAGATTGCCTACATCTAAAGAAAGAAAAAAACAGTGGCTGGATATAATTGGAATTGAAAATTTGAATATTAAAACCAAACATATTTTCGTTTGTTCCCTGCATTTTGAAGATAAATGTTTCAATCGAACTTTAAATGTTACAAGACTGCGCGACGATGCTTTGCCTTCGAGGGAGATGTTGGTAAGTTTTAACAAAATATATGCACTACTTTTCCTTTTGATGATACACGACGCAGACACCAGCTTGGCCATTTTAGTGTTACTTTGTTTTCTTCCTCCTGTGTTTTATATTCCGTGAATAAACCCAAGCTAGGCACGCAAAACAAGAATAAAAATCTCTAAATGTTTTACGCATTTTCATTTCATAGCTTTCATTATTCAGCAGCAATTATTATTATAGCGAAGTGCATTTTGATAGCTCATATTATCACGTAAATAAAAGTGAGGAAAGATAATAGAAACTTATCAAATCTGTATCCTTAGTACAATAAAGATACTACAAAGAAACAAACAAAAATGACGAATTATATAAACACCATGCTGCATCGATATCATTATAATCGATATTATTAATACCCGCAGCGGCGGCGCGGCTCTACGGCAAGCCGCCATCTTTTGTAAAACGGTAAAATTAACTTTAGGCTTAGATTCTGATTATATACTGTACAGATAGCTCTTGCGTGCTACTGTTAGATAGCAATAGCCACCAACTGTGCAACCACCTATTTTTCGTTCGATTTCTGAGCACATTACTGCGCTGGGGCGCGGGTAGGAGGGCGTGAATTTACGCAGAAATAATCTCCAATAGATTCAGCTTGTATGGGCGTCCGTGATCACCGCACCGCACATTTTATGCTTTTGCATAGATAAATGAAATTGCTTAAAGGCCTTTCACTAGTTGCGACCAGAACCCAGAACTGTAAGGTTGTTTCGTGAAAAATTTCTAAAAAATTCTATTAGGTTCGTTCAGTGTGTAAAAATGAGTACATGTTGCATAAAATGGTGCGGAAAATCAACAAGGACATCAAATCTCCAAAAGGATGGTATAACTTTTCACAGGTAAGTTTATTAATTGATTTAATATAATTACGCGCAAAGTTCACTATAAAATGGTCGAACTATGTGATAACAGTGCGAACTAGAGTACCAAAATGGGGTGACGTTGATGTCTTTTGCAAGCATCTCTTTCTTTCGCAAGTGTAAAGTATATGTTTGTCCTTTTTTTCGATAAGTCACGTTTTACTGTAGTGATGTTACCCCTTTCAATTTGAAAGAAGACATTTTTATCGATTGTTTATTTTGCGACTTATTAATTAAGTTTAAATTGAAGATTTTAATTACCTACGTAATTTATTTCAAGGTTTCCTAAAAGCCCGGCAATAAAAGAAAACTGGATATCATTAACATGTCGTGAGAAAAATTGGTTCCCTAAACCACATAGTGTGGTTTGTTCTAGGCATTTTTCTGAAGACAACTTTAGTTATTCAAAGCATCGAAGACGACTGATGGATTCTGCTATTCCAAGCCTATATTTACCGATTTTGGTAAGTCTTTCTTGAATGTAGCACGTAAAATCTATATTTAATTAATTACTTAATATTACGAAAAGAGTTTTAAGTAGAATCTTGATGGCGCTTAACAACCGCACCATCTAAACCACGATATTCCCGCTGCTTATTTACCCTAACTTATATTATAAATATAAAAGTGAGTTTGGATGTTTGTTTGTTACCTCTTCACGCTTCGTCTACTGAACCAATCTTCCTGAAATTTTACGTACACATAGTTAGAAGTACGGAAAAGGACATAGGGTACCTTTCGTTCCGGGAAAAAGCACTGTTCCCGTGGGAAATTCACGCGGGTGAAGCCGCGGGCAAAAGCTAGTATAACATAACTTTAATATTTTATTGAATGAAACATCCAATTTGACATTACCTATGGTAGCGAAGTGTTATTTTCTTTAAAATATAGCTGTTTTAGAAGTATTTTTTTAAATCTTAATATGATTTCAGGTACATACTCCTAATACATCTGAGAGAGGCAATGTTACTGTAGGCTCATCTCAGGCTCCCTCAAATTCGGTGCGTATATAAAAAAAGTATTGCTCTGTTTACAACTGTTATTTTTCTTTGTTCAGTTCGATGAACCTTAATTTAATTTCAAACATTTGATCTTGCAACTAATTCCACTGAGGAGGGTAATATTCCTACGAGCTCATCCTCACATAACGTTTTTCTTTTAATTAGCCTGTAGGTGTTGTGTCCTACTGCTGGGCAAAGGTACCCTTACATAACGTAGTCATAAGAAAATATTGATGCAAAATAACACCGATCATGCATCTACGGCTGGTTCCGCGCTCTCATTTGCACGTGGAACGTGACACTTCGTGCATGTATCCGGCTTTCGTCGATTTATAAGCCGTTACATCAAAAAGAATTATCCAAATCGTTCCTAAATGACGGAGATATGAGATAACAAACATAAAACTGAATTGAAATCCTCTTCCATTTTGGAAATCGGTTATTGCGCGTTTAATAATACTATAAAGATTGCGATAAAGTGCCACAAAAATCGATAAGGTTTTGGCAGTTTCATTCAATGTTACATCACTAAACCTGCAACATTGTGCTACCGCTCCCGACCCCCCGTACTTTCTCAGTTTGGTGAATGTCGACCCGTGGTCGACCCGAACCGATGATACTCGATCTATTATGTGTTTACCACATGTGCGTGTACGACAATCACAGACAATTTAACAGGTTCTAGACTCCGCATCACCTGCATATCCAAGGTCAAAGAAAAAATACAAGGTTAAGCCAGACGCGGACAGCCAGCCCCGCCCCTTTTCGTTGTTTATTCCGCCGGCGACTGGAAAAGTGAAAGTCGTGTCAGTTTGCTCCCGAATAAAAACATCAAAGAGTATTTATAATTATTACGTTTTAAGAGTCGGGACTCCCATACAAAAATAAGAAACGGGAGCGAAACAGGCCCAACAGGCCTGCCACTATGAAGGCCACAAATGCATAACATTGTGCCAAGAAAAAAAAGAGAAATAATAAGTCCAGCCACAGAATTTTTATTTGGCCCCGTGATCAACCTTCTCTTTTTGTAACTAAGCAACGGGGAAATGCTTTAGCCTCTAATATACTAATTCGTCTTTTTTACAACGCCTACTAAATATTTCAAAGAAAGCGTCAAGCAAAGATCAATTTAACTTGTTTTTCTGATTTATAACGGTCATTCTCACTGAACCTGAATTTTGTACGTCCATTCAAATATTTGGATAGTTTGTTATATTTCAGGGATGATTATTTTTTTGGGATAAGTTTAGTTACTCGCCTTATAGTTACAGGTTATATAACACATTTTTTTTTAAACAATAGTTCAAAATGATTTTTTGAAAGTCATTCTCCTAAGCTCCGTTCGGTGTCCGGCACCCAAAATCGAACCTTCTATGTGAATTATCTCGAAAATGTGTTATGATTTCAGTTTATTGTTTATGTGTTTTATATTTACATTTATTGGTCTTAAAATAGAAAAAATATTATCCCTATCAGAAGTGTAATTATTAAGATGTAACAAAAAATATAAGTGTCCATTCAACTGACCTAATCTTCATCACCGGTTAAAAAGTTGTGACTACATCACTATCTAAGCGTGTTCTACCCATCCCTTTCGCACTGGCGGCTCACGACAGTCGTGCCGCGGCGGTTGTCAGAAGCAGACCTGTGTTGTGTGTTCCAGTGGCGAGTCTCATAACGTAAGTACCTAATCTCCGTTCGCATAGACCATAGTTACCCTAATTTCCGTTCACACATTTAATTATCAGTTTATGGCTAATATTATTTTTGATCTAATTTTAAAATTGAAGAACTAATTATTATTGAGGTTGTTTGTTAATATTTTTTTTATTATTGAATACCATTTATTTATAAAAAAAATATTACACTTGTAGCCCTCATTTCCATCACGCAACTCCGTCACGCAATCCCGTGACGGAAATTTTCAAATTCCGAATATATAATTATTTTAAATAGATAACTATTATTATTACACTAGATTATCTGTATTACATTCATACATGTACGTTTTAAGTGTTTGTTTATCATGAGTGTAAGTGACCAACAGTAGTGACAGATTTTTCAGGCCGCCTGATGGCATCTGACAGGGCTTAACGATGACTCCGTGACCACCGGCTTAACGTGCCTTCTGAAGCACGGAGTCAGGTTTTCTTTTTTTATTATACACTAGCAGTTTCCCCCGGCTTTTCCCGTGGTACATACATAGCCTTTGTGTTATTCTGATGTATAAGCTATATTACTGTAAAGTTTCATTAAAATCCATTCCGTAGTTTTAGCGTGAAAGAGCAACAAACATACAAACATACTTACAAACTTACTTACAAACATACTTACAAACATACTTACAAACATACTTACAAACTTACTTACAAACTTACTTACAAACTTACTTACAAACATACTTACAAAGATACTTACAAACTTACCTACAAACATACTTACAAAAACATACTTACAAACTTACTTACAAACTTACTTACAAACATACTTACAAACATACTAACAAACATACTTACAAACATATTTACAAACAAACATACATCCTCACAAACTTTCGCGTTTATAATATTAGTAGGAAGTAGGATAGATAAAAGATTTAAACGCATATCAATAATTTATTCTTGTCTATTTTGTAGGTGATATGGGCAAGCCAAAAAAAACTCGAGATGATAAAATTTTGGAGCAGCAAAAACTTAGGCAGCAAAGAAGAAGAGATAAGATCAAGAGCGATCCCATACTCTACGCCGAATATAAAGAAAAAGAACGCCAAAGGTACTACAAGCGAAAAAGTGAAGGTAAAATTTTGCCAATTAGTCAAGAAACTCCTGCACGTAAAAAAGTATTGCGAAACCGCAACAGGAAAAACTTCAGAGCTTATTATATGCGTCAGAAGGAAAATAAAGTTTTAGAAACTATAGAAGAAGTTACCAATTACTCTGAACCGGAACCGGAAATACGCATGAATTTAGTCCTAAATGACGATGTTGATCCACTAGTTACATCTCCAGTACCTTTTGAATCAAAATATAAACTTCGATCAAAACGGAAATTACCTAGCTCTGCAGATAAAAACGACGACAAAGCGCTCGAGAGTCATAAAGCAATCTCCAAAACAGAATCTCAAGCATCTTGTTCTACCCTGCATGTACGTTTAAGTCAAGCTGGGCAGAAGGCTGACAGAAAAACATCGACACCTTTTGAAGATCCATCTTTAGAGACTTTAGAGACAGACTCTTTAAGAGGAAGTATATGTGATGATCTGTCATCAATATGTTCGTCACCATCTTTACCGCACACCCTACAGAAAAACAGTTCAAGAAGTTCAATTGTTTCATCTTCTTTCGAAAGTAAAATTTTAACACCAAAACGTAAAAATTAAATCTCCTCACAAGTTAGCTATAAAAGAGACTTAAATATAAAACCAATAAACAAATTAATATATTAGAGAGCAAAATAAAAAAGTTGAAACTGCTGAATGAAAGCTATAGAAAAAAATATCTAGATTGCAAAGAAAGACATACATAAAAAATGAAGCCAAAAACAAAGAAAATCTTAACCAAAATACTACTACAGCTAATTTTATTACAGAAGAAAAAATTAAAAATGTGATACATGATATTGAAATGTTTTTAGAACAGGACGAAAACAGCCGTATCAGTCCTGGAAAAAAGAATACATAACTAAGAAAAAATTAAAAAACAGAAACGATTTCTAACAGAGTCACTGCAAAATTTACATAATAAGTTTATCCAATCCGTTCCCTATAAAATTAGTTATTCAACTTTTCTGCAGAATGCGACCATTCTGGATCTTAGTTCCTGATGTCAGAGCTCGAGAAACTTGCATGTGTAAGACCCACTCAAATATGGATCTGATGGTATCGGCTCTTTATAGATTTAATCTTATTAATGAAAGCACTGTGCACAAATTGTTAGGTTCAATATGCTGCGATCCTACCAATGTAGAATGTTTAACAAGAAGATGCCCACAATGCATCAATACGGTGCCATTTTTTAAGGAGATTGATAACTCTAAAGAAATATTCTATTTGCATTGGACTTCAAAAAAACAACTATTTGTAAAAGATGGCAAGGAGCTAACTTGTAATAAAATAATCAAAGATAAAATTGTCGCCTCACCAAAACAAGTTATTGATAAATTTCAGATTATGTTGCATCCCTATATGAATCATCGTGCGTATATAATTGTACAAAATGGCTTTTATTAAACGGCTAAAATCAAATTTGAACGAATACGAAGCTATAGGTACATGTTGATTATAGTGAAAACTATAATACAAAGTATAGTACTGAGATACAATCCTTTCATTTTGCAGGGAGTAGACGGCAATTAACACTTCACACAGTTGTAATTTATTACAAAAAAACACAGAACTAGTGACGCAGTCTTTTTGTACGGTTAGTGAGTCATTAAGACATGACGCCGTTGCGGTATGGGAGCATCTTATGCCAGTATTAAAATACATTGATACAGAAGTGCCTGATGTCCGTGCTATACATTTTATTTCTGATTCTCCTACAGGCCAATATCGTAACAAGAAGATGTTTTATATAATTTCGGAGTTACACAGAGACTACCCTCAGTTACAATTTTTGAGTTGGAATTATACTGAAAGTGGTCATGGGAAGGGCGCTCCCGATGGTGTGGGTGCGGTTATCAAAAGGACCGCAGATAGACTTGTCGCACAAGGTAATGATATAGTAGATATTGACTCATTTATGGACCACCTAAGGTCTAACACACAAGGGGTACTTCTAGAAAGTAGTTTATGAATCTGGCATTCTGCAAAAAGACCTTTTATTTCCGGCAAAACTTCCTGAATTTAAAGGCACTATGAAAGTGCATCAGGTTGTTTGGAGCTATGAACAACCTGGTACTTTGGCGATGCGCAGATTGAGTTGCGATCTTGAAAACTGTCTGTTACAACCACTGCAGTGCACTCATGGACATCACATAGGATTTTACAAAACATTAAATGGATATGAAGAGAATGTATACCCCCAGCCCACGTTAACAAACAATGTTTGCAATAAAATAAAGGTCACCTCGAAGACAGTCTCTTCTTCTTCAAAAAAAATTAAAATTTTATCTAGCACTACAATTCGTCCGGCAAATGATACAGAAATCTGCTCTAAATCTCTGCTAAACCTTACATCTATAAGAAAAAATGGTCCCGATACAACGTGCAATGATTTGGAGTTACCAGAAAATGACAGCTTTTGGGCACCAGTTTCACCAGTTAATTTTACAATTCCTGGACCTTCTTTTGCTAATAATAATTATGAATCTGATGATAGTGAAGACTATAATATTTTTGACTAAAAAATAAGTTCCTATAACCTAAGTATATTTTAATTATAGATTTGGTTAATTTTAAAATAAAGGCTGTTATTTTTGTAAGTTTGTTACGACTGTCATGGCGCTTCAATTGTTAAATTTTAATTTTAAATTTTGTAGAAGATTTATGTTTTGTTTTTTTTTATTATATTATATTTAAAACGTCCTCGTTACAAGCGAAGCAATAGAAATAAGCAAAGTGTAACTTGTTTTCACTTTATTATTACTGATATTTGTTGTTGTAACGAGGATGTTTTAAATATATTGTTTTTTAATTTCATAAGTAACATTATTGGATTCACTAATGTTTCTAGATTATTACTGATTTAAGTGTTTATTTTATCGCCGTTATTTTTGAAGGTACTTTTTTGGTTATTTATTTTGATAGTTATAGCCAGTAAGTATTATAGACCAATAATGTGACTGATTTTGACTGTTTTTATTGCAAAATATAAGGATTTTCTAACTTTATAACTAATTTTCTAATTTCCGTCACCTTGAAAATAATTTCCGTCACGCCCAAAAAAATATTCCTCAATTATTCCGAAACTAATAAATCAATTGTAGGGCCAAATAAACAAAATTGTAAGATTTAATGTGCTTTTCAAGTTTTCTTGCTTAAATTTACAATTAACTGAACGACAAAAATCGTGACGGAAATTATACTAAGAATACCTTGCCGCGAGAATGACCGATAAATTGCCACGTAATTTACTACCTCAGCCACAGATTTTACAAATTAAGACTATTTTACATTTTACAGCTTCAAAACTAGCTCCTTCAAAATAATAAAATTGAAACTTCAATTTTTACAACATCATATATTATTATCTCAGCGCAAGAAATAATAGATCATATTCTTTTATAGTGGAAATGGCTACCGCACGATTTGGTGCGAGTGCACCAGTGACAGCGACCGGCCATTTGCATCAATCAGAGAGGGCCATTTATTTATTTAGGTACTAGCTTTTGCCCGCGGCTTCGCCTGAGTGAATTTCCCGCGGGAACAGTGCTTTTTCCCTAGATGAAACGTACCCATGTCCTTTTCCATCTTTCTAACTATGTGTATGCGAAATTTCAGGAAGATTGGTTCAGTCAATGATATATTCGTTGGATATATTATATAAACAAGAGGCAGACATGTTATAGGCGCGCGCGCTGTGAAGACTCGAATATGTCCCAATTGGGTTGGGACGTCTTGTAATCAGTCTGCGCCAAGCGCCTCGTCGAGCGTACCGCGTCGTAAGTTCCTGTGTCCTTACCAAAATATATTAAAAATGCCATCGTGTGTGTTTCGAAAGTGTACCAATTATGATTCTAAAGTAAACAAAGTACAAGGGATCTCTTATCACATGTGAGTATGCAAAAATAGTTTGATTGTTTAGTAATATTTCAATTATTTTTCCAAACAATCTAATCACTGACGCCATGTTCAGACAAAGAAAGAGAGATTCTAGTTTTGACGTGAGAGCGACAAGGATGCGTGCGCTGCGGACATAGATTAGTTAGTGCAGAATCGAATACTGATGGTGACTTCAATGCCTAAAATTAATGTTCAGTTGTTCTTTATTATTGTTCGTTATTATAAGAGCTATCTAATGTGTGTAATGGACTAATTTAATAAACATTAAAATAGTTTCACTGAATTAGATTTTCTACTATTATAATACACTAGCTTTCGCCCGCGGCTTCGCCCGCGTGAATTTCCCACGGGAACATTGCTTTTTCCCGGGATGAAAGGTAGCCTATGTCCTTCTCCGTACTTCTAACTTTGTGTATGCAAAATTTCAGGAAGATTGGTTCAGTACATGAAGCGTGAAGAGGTAACAAACAAACAAACAAACAAACAAACAAACAAACCAACAAAGAAACAAACTCACTTTCGCTTTTATAATATTAGTTAGGATTATACTGATAATTGAGGATTACTATTGTTTTCTTTTTTATCAATTAGGTTTCCGAGTGATCAGGTCAGACTACAAGATTGGATAGCAATTGTTCGTCAACAAAGAAGCGAATCAGACTGGACACCATCAAACAGCAGCAGAATCTGGAGCAATCACTTCAAAACTTCTAATATGTATGTTTCAAAAAAGGACGAACACTACTTAAAAAAAATGCTGTTCCGTTTATAGAGGTAAATACAACACTTTATAAAATACTCTGTAGCTGTTGGCTGCATTTTTATTCCCGTTTTATTTGTTTGATTAGCATAAGTATAGTCGAGTTGAATAGTATGTAGGTATATATATATATATATATATATATATATATATATATATATATATATATATATATATATAGTATGAAAAATTGAAAATATTATGCCTCATAATGCTTGATGACGAAAATAAGGTTATCAACTTTCATGAAGCCCCAATTATGTCGAAAATTGGTAATGATTATGGTGGTTTAAATGATATTGTTACATTTAAATTGTCAAAGTGCTGAGGAATGAATAAAAAATACTCATCAAGTATATTTTGACCCTTAATTTAGGGCTAAAACCCTCAATTTGATAACACTGATCAAGTGTCAAATAAAAAAATCCCTACATATCAAATTAACAAACGAAATATTATTTACTTTTGTTTGGGGTAAGCCACAAGTTGGAAACCCTGCTCGTGATAGGCCAAGAATGACAGACAATAACCATTTTTTTTAATTTATTTGGTCTCTGGTTTTTAGAACACAACGGCCAAGTCACACAACATTAAATATAATAATAAAGAAATCGCAGTAAGGAACCTTAGACTTGGAACGACTTTGTCTAGATTTCATTACTTTTTAGAGATAAACAAACAGCTCCATCGAGACTTGGCTAGTTTTTTACAGAATGTTTTTGGTGGGATATGATTTACTTTTATAAGATGTTTTATTTCTTACCCATGTACTTTCTTTTCAAATAAGTGTCCTCTCTACAACAAAATATGTTACTCTATGCATAAGAAACATTTGACGAGGAATCATTGAAAACTATTGCTATCTCTTTCATTCGCATGCTCTTTTGTATCTTTTGTCTTACTTATCAGTAAAACTTGTCGATGTGTGTAGTTTTGGATTGCTCGGAACAGACCTAAAACGCAAATTACTATGAACGTAACATATCTGTATTATAATATATCAAAAAAATAGGGATGTCGTACATCACACTCATTATTGACTTATCGGTATTAGTATTTATCGACCGTTTATCGTAGGTAGGTAGGTCGATATCAGCATTTGCCGACCGTAAGAAAGGTGATCTAATAGTGACCCACGACCGCAGTTTTATTTTTGGAGGAATTAATGAACACAAGTTTTATGTCTTTCAAAGTAATAATTCATAATTCATTTATTTGCAAAACATGAGCATAAAGATGACAAAAAAATGTGCAGTTAAACATGTACCCAGTGTGGGTGTAGCAAAATTAAATTCAAAATTAAATACTATAAAACGATGTCTTTAAAATTAAAATTATTTCATCAAATCTTT